>OX457027.1:40719792-41190108 GCA_949752745.1 Protula sp. h YS-2021 | reverse complement strand
TTCATTTCATAAGAACTCACTGCGGACAGACGGACAGACGGACGGACACACCAAATGCTATATATGTCTCCCTTAGGGGGAGACATATAATTACGTTCGCACTGATGATAACTGGGGGGTGAATATTCTATGGGGTGAAGATTTGATCTCACACCAGCACTTCGAGGCGGCCTGACTGAAAGACGGGCGACAGAGGCGCATGCCAATGGCCACCTGGGCTAAAGACTATCTGGCCCAAATGTCAAACTTTTCACTTCTGGCCCAAATGTATTTGACCTAAATGTCTCTGGCCCAAATGTAATGGATTCATCTCAATTTACTGTTTATTCCATTTGTTATACTTATATGCAGGGTTTTCGTATGGATAAGTATGCACAAATTTTTACATGGACGCTGAGTATTATTTTAAACTACACCTGCAGATAACACACTCTTCACAGTTTTAAATAATGAGGTTCCTTTGTACCTATTAGGGATTTAGACATGTCAATGCATTTATTCGTTCGATGAACCCTTACAGAACGACACTTTACAGCCGCTTAGTCTGTCTGGCATGAACACGCTAATGAAATCCAGATGAGTGTCGCCTTTTCATTCAGTACTCAAAATTGCGAGCGATAAATAGCACGCTGCTCTCCAGAGTCTTTTAATATATTTGTCATGAAAACTTTTAGACAGCTATTCATTTACTTGAAGGCTTAGCGAGACGACGCTTAAATTTATAGCCAAAGCAACTACAGCGACCAAAACATTTTCTTGTTCTCTCTCTCTCTCTCTCTCTCTCTCTCTCTCTCTCTCTCTCTCTCTCTCTGTTTGTAAACAAAACAAGAATGTCCAGGGACATTGTGACCAACAGAAATCTAGTAAATCACGTATCAATAGGCTTGTATGGTCGAAAAAAATTGATTTTCATGTTGTTAAACCCGGTTGTAGAAAATCTGTACAAATTTATAAAGGAATCCTGTCAAAACTGTGAGAGATGAAGCATTTTGAAAATTGGCTACTAATATTTTTAAATGGGTTCCTGGACGTTCCGTACCTTTTCTTTTCCGCACCCTTTTTGAGCCGTTCCGTACCCTTTTTTGGACGTTACGCTCCCTGCCAAAAGACGTTCCGCACCCAATTTGGCAGAACCGCACCCTTTCTTATTTTCGGCCTTTTCTTCGAGTTAAATATTTTTTATATCATTTTAATTTTTATTTTTTTCGGGAAAACAGATATTGCACCATGATCAATTGATAATCATTCGATAAATTTTCACATTGAGTGATAAATGAAATGACAAAGTTTGCGTTTTGATTACTTAACAAGTGGGTCAGTGAAATTGACTATGTCCCCCGCCGGCGTACAATCCCAATATTTGATTTTGTTAGGTTGGACTACAACCCTTCGTATCATACTCGTGAATTTACAATTCCAGCTGGGCCAATGTCCTTGGGCCAACATGGCTCATTTACAATACCAATTCTTGTTACCACCCATACTACCTATGTGTATAACATTTTGCCAATTGTTTCAAAAAATGTAGGCTTGAGTGTGTTAACAAACTCATTCCAGTATGTAAGGGTTGTGAAAATTTCTAAAGTTCAGCTGGGCCAATGTCCTTGGGCCGACAGGGCTCATTTACAATACCGCCCTTTGTTGGTTCCAATACTTCCTATATCTAAAAGATTTCAACAATCGATCCAGAAATGTAGGCTTGAGTGTGTTAACAAACTCATTCAAATGAGTAAGGATTGGGAAAATTTGTGAAGTTCAGCTGGGTCAATGTCCTTGGGTCGACATGGCTCATTTACAACACCAAACCTTGTTGATTCCAATGCTACTCATAGTTAAGATATCTTGCCAATCGATGCAGAAATGTAGGCTTGAGGGTGTTAACAAACTCATTCCAGTATGTAAGGGTTGTGAAAATTTCTGAAGTTCAGCTGGGCCAATGTCCTTGGGCCGAAAGGGCTCTTTTACAATACCGACCTTTGTTGGTTCCAATACTTCCTATATCTAAAAGATTTCAACAATCGATCCGAAAATGTAGGCTTGAGTGTGTTAACAAACTCATTCAACTGAGTAAGGATTGGGAAAATTTGTGAAGTTCAGCTGGGCCAATGTCCTTGGGCCGATAGGGCTCATTTACAATACCGATCCTTGTTCGTTTCAGTACTACCCATAGATACAATATCTAAACAATCGGTGGAAAAATGTAGGCTTGAGTGTGTTAACAAACTCATTCGACCGAGTAAGGATTGGGAAAATTTGTGAAGTTCAGCTGGGCCAATGTCCTTCGGGCGACAGGGCTCATTTACAATACCGACCTTTGTTGGTTCCAATACCTCCTATATCTACAAGATTTCAACAATCGATCCAGAATTGTAGGCTTGAGTGTGTTAACAAACTCATTCAACTGAGTAAGGATTGGGAAAATTTGTGAAGTTCAGCTGGGCCAATGTCCTTGTTCCGATAGGGCTCATTCACAATACCCATCCTTGTTCGTTCCAGTACTACCCATACATACAATATCTTAACAATCGGTGGAAATATGTAGGCTTGAGTGTGTTAACAAACTCATTCGACCGGGTAAGGATTGGAAAAATTTGTGAAGTTCAGCTGGGCCAATGTCCTTGGGCCGACAGGACTCATTTACAATACCGATCCTTGTTTGTTCCAGTAGTACCCATAGATACAATATCTTAACAATTGGTGGAAAAATGTAGGCTTGAGTGTGCTAACAAAAAAGGTGTCGACAGACGGACGGACAGATGGGTAGACAAACCCGAAAACTATAGTTCCCCGGCAGGAGACTAACAAGCTGATTGCCAGGGCTTGAAATTAGCGGGAGCCCGAGGCTCCCAAATTTCGCGCCGGGCTACGAGATTTTTTGACCCCGGAGCCCGGCCGGCCCCCGGAAAATCCGGTATTTTTTCTTTACAATACTGAAATCGGATTTTATTTATTGTGACGTCAGAAACTTAACAATGAACTTAATTATTTTTAATTATTTTATGAGAAATCCATGCTTTAAAAACTGCACACTAGAGCACATCAGGTTTCTTCACAATGAATTTGTTCATAACTGATAAGAAATCAGCTTTGAAAAATTTCAAGACTACATTGCGGAACTAGAGCAGTGTGCATAGCTCACATATTCCCCACAGGCCCCCCATCAGTTAAACACGGTCATCAATAGTCAATCAAGAGCTGAAATTTTCCAAGTCCACTTGGTGCATTTTCCTTGGACGAATCTGGCCCATTTACAATACCAATCTGTGTTTGTTCACATAGAAGCCACATACCAAGTTTAATTAAAATCCCTGCAGTTGTTCTTGAGATATCGTGTTAACAAACTCATTCCGATGCTGAATAATTTCCAGGATTATGTAAATTTCAACCTAACCCATTTACCAGACAGACCCACTACTTAGTGACCATCTACACTATAGGCTCTTTTTCCCTTCTAGATTTTATCAAAATCGAATTAGCTGTCCCTGAGATACCGTGTACACATAGTCAAACAGTCAAAAAGACACCAAAGTGAAATTTTAAAAAATCGTTCAAAATACCATTATCTGGTCTTTCTAATTCCAGGGTTTGGTGAAGATCCGATGAACTTTTTTAGAGATATCGCAGATATCCCACTACTTCAGTGACCATCTACACTATAGGGTCTTTCTTCCTGCCAGATTTGATTAAAATCGAACGAGAAGCTCATTCCGCTAGCGAAATGTTAAACACTTGACAAAAATTAAAACGCAAAAATACTTCCTTCAATTGGTTATTTCTTGAATAATATATTGCAAACAACACAGCTTGAATACGTCTTATAAGCGGAGTAGTGTTTGGTTGTTGTTGACTTAAAGTTTTATTGACTGATCAGGCATACGCATTGGTATCTATTTACGCAGTGAGAGCTCGCACAAAGCTATGCTGTATGCTATGCTATCGTTAAATGCTACGCATTCACTTGCAAAAAATACACTCAAAAAATTCACATGGCGTTTTAACAAAGAAAACGAAAGCAAAGACGAAAATAAAAAGTGACATGCACATGTTCAGATCAAGCTCTTCATAAGTCCCAAGTTTCATGGTCGTAGGGCCCATAGTGTCAGAGAAGAAGAAGACACAAAAAATCGGAAAAAGTGTCAAAAAGAAAAAAAAAGGACGAATTTTGCTCGCACAAATTCATATAACCCTTGCAAGCCAAAGGCTTGTCAAGTGTTAATGAGAGGCCATAGCATATAACTAGAACCTTATTTTGCTAGCGAAATGTTAAACACTTGACAACAATTAAAATTCAAAATTACTTCCTTCAATGGGTTATTCCTTGAATAATATATTACAAACAGCACATCTTGAATACATCTTATAAGCCGAGTAGTGTTTGTTTTTTTTCTGTTGGCTAAAGGTTTTATTGACTGAGCAGGTATACGCCATGTTATCTATTTACGCAGTGAGAGCTCGCACAAAGCTCAGCAACTGTGTTCTGTGATGTACGTTAAATACACTGCAGTTACTTGCAAAAATACACTCTTTTCACATGTCGTTTTAACAAAGAAAACGAAATCGAAGACGAAAATAAAAAGTGACATGCACACGTTCAGATCAAGCTCTTCGTAAGCCCCAAGTTTCATGGCCCCAGGGCCCACAGTGTAAGAGAAGAAGAAGACACAAAAAATCGGAAAAAGTGTCAAGAAAAAAAGGACGAACGGCTGCTCGCACAAATTCATATAACTCTTGCAAGCCAAAGGCTTGTCAAGTGTTAATTAGCTGTCCCTGAGATACCGTGTACACATAGTCAAAAAGACACGAAAGTGAAATTTTAAGAAATCGTTCAAAATACCATTTTTAATCAGAATCAACCTTCGTGATGATGTTCACTATCGAGTCTTTCTAATTCCAGGGTTTGGTGAAGATCCGATGAACTGTTTTAGAGATATCGCATGAACAAAGTTCAAAACAGCTAAAAACAAACCAAAGTGAAAGTACCAAAAGTTCGTCAAAAATTCAATTTTTGACAAAACTAAAAAATAACCCTTTAGTGATGATCGTCACTGTATGGTCTTTCTTTCTGCAAGGTTTGATGAAGATCTGATGAAATTTTTTAGAGATATCGCGTAAACAAAGTCCAAAACAGTGAAAAAAAACACCTAAGTGAAAATTTTAAATATTAGTCAAAAATTCAGTTTTTGAAAAAAAAAATCAAAATAATTCCTCAGTGACAAATCTGCACTTTATGGTCTTTCTTTCTGCAAGATATGGTGAAGAGCTGATGGGCTATTTTTTTGCGATATCGCACAAACAAAGTCTAAAAACAGTACTAAAAGCACTAAAATTTAAAAAAAAACATCGGAACGCCAAACAAATTGGTGTGCATCAAGCTACGATCATGGGGGTGAGTCCTGTAAACTATCACACCAAATGGCATACACATCTAAGAGGAATGAGTGGTAAAGGATGGAAAGACGGACGGACAGACAGAGCTCAATCCATAAGCCCCTTCCGAGGCATATAGCCCTGGTTGGGGGCTGAAAAACGAAAAGTGATTGGCGGCCCTGCCTAAGTGATGATCACGTTAGGGACTTCATGATGGTTCAACTGGAATCAGAAGAAATATTTAGCTTTGACCCTAGCCATGCTATTGATCTTTGGCCCACTTCGGGTGTTCGAATAAGGCGTCCCGATATGATGGACAAAAAAGAGAAAAATAATGAAAAAGACAAACAAGACGTAAATGAAGAAAAAGAAGCTTGGCAGAACTTAGAATTCATGTAATGACAAGTGTGACATTAATAAAAAATGGAATACACTGTTTTTTCTGTTTTTTTTTTTTCATTTAATCAAACATGTATACTCCGGGCTCCCAGATATTGGGTCGGGCTCCCAGATTTTCAGACACGGGACTCCGAGTCAAAAAAAGTTAAGTTCGACCCCGGGATTGCAATCACCAATATTGAGGTGAACGTGTGATCATTTCAATTTTAACGGAGATCACGCCACCGCGGCATGTCGAATTATCTCAGATTGCAATTAGTGCAAGAAATTTTAAATTGTCAATTGCATTTGGCACCGCTCCTAATTTATGACAATAATGGCTAAATCCCTAAAGCATAAAAAAATCTCTTAATGAGAACAGCTCCGATGGCATGAACTCTGTCATCTCTTTGATCACAGTACGGTAAATTGCTATTTTCTCAAGCATTATGAAATTAGTTGTACTGTTGATCGTATTAACTCAGGGATGATTTATTATGATATCAAATTCTTCAGAGTTAAACTTGCAATCAGTGCTGAACAAAAATAAAACAAAACATAAACAGGCTGAAAATAAGAAAGGGTGTTTCGGACAAATAAGGTGCAGAACGTCTTTTGGTAGGGTGCGGAACGTCCAAAGAAAGGCAGGGTACGGAAAGGAAAAGGTACGGAACGTCCAGTCCCCTTTATATGTCCTCCATTTAGCCAATTTTTGGCCAGAAAAGTAATTTGCAAGAGATGGCACGAAAGTGAACGTTTGGTCAAAATTTAAAGGAACTAGACTGGCCAGTGTTTCTGTTAAAACAAAAACGGATATGTCTCCCAGGCCCCCAATCAGTCACGTGGAAAAAATTCCTTGCTTAAAAGTACAACATTGGTGAGCCCAAAAAAATGAAAAAGTCGCCAAAAATACATTTTTACATTAAATGAAGAAAAACTTCGCAGCGAACATTTGCACTATATGTGGGTTCTTCTTGCCACGTTTCAGCCTAATCGAACCAACTGTTCGGAAATATCGCAACAATATGGCCAAAAAACTTTAAAATCAAAAATTTAAAAATTCGCCAAAAATGCATTTTCAACGGAAATTAAGAAAACCTTCGCAGTACACATTTGCACTATGTGTGGGTTCTTTTTGCCACGGTTCAGCCTAATCCAACAAACTGTTTCTGAGATATCGCAACAATATGGCCCAGAAAAGTTAAAAATCAAAAATTTAACAATTCGCCAAAAATACATTTTCCACGGAAATGAAAAAAAACTTTGCAGTATACATTTGCGCTATATGTGTGTTCTTCTTGCGACGTCTGAGCCTTATCCAACGAACTGTTTTGGAGAAATAGCCTGCCAAAGTGAAAAAAATGCACTACCCCCCCCCCCCTTCCCCATGTTCAAAAATTTACCAAAAATAGAATTTTTGAAGGTACGAAAAAAAATAATAACACGAGCATCATCTAGACATGTACCCCAATACATATGTATGTTTTGTGAAAAATCGCCTCATTAATTTCATAAGAACTCACTGCGGACAGACGGCCGGACAGACGGTAATCCTATAGACTCTCCGGGCTCGCCCGGTTCGGGTCTAAACAGAAATTAATGTAGTATGGGCCTTTACATGCTTCTATGAAAGACAGAACTGTAAATAATATTTATTTACAAAATATGCTTTCTAAATTTTACGAAAGTAGATAATGAACCGGATTTGAGTTAGTTAAATGATTTGTTTAAGGACACGACCGACCCTTAGCGGGTTACATTGTGTCAGAACATGTCAGTAATCAGTGACTAGAAGACAATGCTACAAGTTAAAATCAAAGTAAGCTAAAACCATGTATATTCTAAAATCATAAAGTAAACAACGACTAGAAATACCTATACAAGTTGATTTCTTTTAAAAATTGTATAAATTTGCTAGGTTCTACTTCATCAAAGAGCTGCCTCAAGGAGTCAGCCTTGAAATGACGTGAGCGGGCGTCTTGGAAAACGGTACAGTCTATTAAGATATGTTTAACGGTGTAAGGTTCCTGACAGCCGACACAGTCGGGTGCCGGTTCGCCTCTTAACAGATATTTGTTGGTGATATATGTATGTCCTATTCTGGCTCTATGATAAACCATTTCATCTCGCACACTGCTAAGCGGTGGGGGGTTTTGTCCGACTAAGGGGTTTGTTCGATACAGCTTGTTGTTTGTTTGCTGGTTCCATATTTCTTGCCACAATCTTTTTGTGTATCTTGTGATGTGATATTTAAAATCGGAGGCTGGTATGAGCATATCGATACAATTATCATTTAGAGCCTCTTTTGCGGCTTTGTCGGCTATCACGTTTCCTCGGATACCCACGTGACTTGGAACCCAGCAGAACACTATGTCTTTGCCAGCTTTGGTGGCCTCGTCATACCTTTCCAGAAGGTCAAAGGATAAGTGGGTTTGATATTTGTAGGTTTTCAATTGATTGCAGGACGGACATAGAGTCGACGCACAACATAAACTTTTTGTATCGGCTGATCTTCACTATCTGGATAGCAAGATGTAGAGCTTTAATTTCGGCTGAAAAAATAGAGGAACCATTTGGAAGTCTTGTTTTTTCAACGTGTTATTTTCAGTTACAACCGAAGCAGCCGATTTGTCGTCGAGCTTTGAGCCGTCCGTGTGGACGAAATGGTAGTCTTTAAATTCTTCCTTGAGCTCTGCAAAGTTTGATTGAATGGAGGTATTACGGTAGGGCCTCTTTCATGGATGCGAGAAAAATCTAATCCAAAGACTGAATTGTAGGTGGGATTCTTCTTATTTGCATAAAGCTTTGTTGTGTACTGCATAGCGAGTTTAACTCGACGAATGCTAAGAGGCTGCTCATTTGCCTCCACATGGAGGCTTTCTGCCGGTGATGGTCTAAAAGCATTAAGACACAGTCGTAAACCTTGATTTTGTATCGGGTCTAGCATTTTTAGGCATGAAGGTCTTGCTGATCCATAGACAATGCTGCCATAGTCTAATCTAGACCGTATCAAGGCTCGGTAAAGCATAAGTTTTGTATCCCGATCAGCGTCCAAATCATGGGCCGATATTACTCTTAGGAGATTGAGTGCTTTTTGACATTTTCGTTTGAGTTCTTTCATGTGTGGGATAAAGCCTAGCTTGGAGTCGAAAAGTACACCCAGAAATTTGTTTTCTTTAACAACAGGTATTTGAATGCCAGAAATGTATAGAACGGGAACGTCGTGTTTTTTGCGTTTATTGCAGAAATGCATGCAGACTGTCTGTTTGTGACAATTTAAAACCGTTTTGGTTAGCCCATGTTTGTAGTGAGTGTATATTCTGCTGCAAGCGTCGCTGTATTAGGTTCATATTCTTACCTCTGTTTGATTGATTGATTGATTTGTTTAACGACACCGGCAACCCGTTAGGGTCATATTGTGTCGGTTCTGTTGCTATAGGAAGACTCAGTTGAAACTAATATCAATAAAAATTGACATAACAATTTCTAAAACCAACTAAATTCAATTTAAAACTTACTGTACAAGTGTATTTCTTTCAGAAAAGAAATTATTTTCCTTGGTGCTACCTTTGTAAAAAGGTCTTTCATGGAATTCACACTGTAGTAGCGTGAACGAATGTTCTGAAAATCTACGCAATTGAGTAGAATATGTTTTACAGTCAAACGTTCTTGACAACCAATACATTCTGGAAGCGCTTCGCCTCTCAAAAGATATCCGTGGGTGATGTATGTATGCCCGATTCGAGCTCTATGTATGACTGTTTTGTCTCAAATATTGTCAAGAGCTAGCTGGTTTTGTCCAACTGTTGGTTGGATTTGAAGGAGTTTGTTATTTCTTTGTTCGTTCCACCTTTGTTGCCAAAGGTTTTTTTACATAACTTGAGATATGGGGTTTTAAGTCGGAGTATGGTATGAGAAGGTCGGATATGTTGAGGTTTAGCGCCTCTTTTGCTGCCTGGTCCGCAGCTTCATTACCCGATATGCCGACGTGGCTCGGCACCCTGCAAAACACTAGGGGTTTGCCTTGTTTGATTACCCGTTCATAACGTTCTATTAGGTCTAAAATCACTGTATTCGACACTTGCAGATTTTCTAGTGATTGTAAGACCGATAGGGAATTTTTTGTACCTACTAATCTTGACGATTTCCATGGCTAGTTGGAGTGCCCGAACCTCCGCGGAAAATATGGAGGAGCCATTTGGAAATCTTGTTTTCAGGGTATTTCCTTTATCTCAGCAAACCTAACTTTGAACCCTTCAGCATTTGTTGCGTCTTTGGAAAAGTTTGCCAGAGTTTTGAGTATGGTTGGCCTTTGTATTTTCCATGTTGGGTATTTCGAAACTTTTAAGTTTGCAATTTGCTTGACTTTAGATTCCAGCATTATTAAGGTGGTTACGGATTCTAGTGCCAAAGGGTACGATAACCCTAGGGCGTGTGTTTAGGATTTCTGAATGATCTTTTTCGAACACTGCCTTATGGGTTGGGTTTTCTTTATTTGCGTATAGTTTAACTGCATATTGCATTGAGAGTTTGATTCGTTGGATATCTAATGGTTGTTCATTTGATTCAACCTGAAGGCTTTCCGCAGGTGACGTTCTGAAAGCGTTAAGGCAGAGGCGAAGGCCTTGGTTTTGTATTGGGTTCAACATCTTCAAGTACGAAGGCCTGGCTGATCCGTAGACGATGCTACCATAATCTATTCTAGATCTTATTAATGATCTATACAGTTTTAATTTAGTACTGGTATCTGCTCCCCCAGTCTTGAGCGGAGACGACTCGCAGCAGGTTGGGTGCCTTTTGGTATTTCCTCTTCAGCTCTTTTATGTGGGGAATAAAATTTAGCTTCGAGTCCAGAATTAGACCAAGGAATTTGTTTTCCTTCACTACAGGTATCTGAGTGTTTGATGAATATAAAATAGGATCGTCGTGTGGCTTTCGCTTGTTGCAAATGTGTATGCAGACTGTTTTGCTTTGAGAAAATTTGAAACCATTTTGATCAGCCCATTTTTGAAGACAGTTTATATTTTGCTGGAGGCGACGCTCGATCAGATTCATACTCTTACCCCTTGCAGACATAGCAAAATCGTCTACAAAGAGTGAGCTGTCTATTCCCTATTTAGTTGCACCTTTGATACTATTGATTTTGATTAGAAACAACAGACTTGATAGAATACAGCCTTGAGGATAGCCCTCATCTTGCTCAAAATAATCCGAGAAAATAGAACCGATACGGACTTTAAACCGCCTGTCATTTAAAAACGCTTGAATGAATTCAGGAAGGCGACCTCGTATACCAAGGTCGTAGAGGTCTTGCATAACCCCGTGTTTCCAAGCCGTGTCGTAGGCTTTTTCTAAATCGAAGAAAACAGTGACGACATGTTCGTTATTAATAAAACCTTCTCTTATAAATGATTCGAGTCTAACCAGGTGATCTATGGTACTTCTTTCTTTTCTAAAGCCGCTTTGGATGTCGGTAAGCAGATGGTTTTTCTCTTAATACCAAATTAGTCTTGCGGATATCATTCGCTCTAGTGTTTTGCACAATGAACTTGTCAGAGATATTGGGTGGTAATTTTGGGGATTAGTAAAATCCTTGTTGGGTTTTGGGATTGGTATGATAGTGGCTTCTTTCCATATTTCAGGAAAGTGTCCTGTAGTCCAAACCTGGTTGAGTAGTTCTAGGAGGACTTCAACGGTTTCCTCAGGTAGGTTTTTTAAAACCTGGTAGTGCAGGTCGGCTGGTCCGGCAGCTGAGTCATGTGAGTTATGTATAGCGTCTTTCAACTCAGGCAGGGTAAAGGTGCTATTGTACTCTTCCAAATTATTTGAGGTAAAGTTTATTGGTATTAGTTCTTTAATTTCTTTTATTTGACGGAACGCAAGAGAGTAATTTTCAGATGAAGAGTTGAACTGAAAGGTTCTACCAAAGGTATTTGCTATTTCATCGGGTTTTGTGATAGTTTGGTTGTTTGTAGTGAGGTTCGCTTTTTGCTTGCTTTGATGGTTCTGCGTGCTTCGGCACGTAGCCTTTTGTATTCAAGTTTGGTACTATTGTCCGGGCTGATGTAGAATTGGCGCAAGGCTGTTTTCCGCATGGCTATTGCTTTTTTGCAATCGTCGTTAAACCAAGGTTTTTGTTGTTTTTTAGGATTTCCGGAAGTTTTAGGTATGGTTTTTTCCATGATTGCCTGGATTAGAGCCGTAAAAAATAAAATCGGGTCGTTGTCATGTGTAAAATGGTTGATTTTAATGGCCTTTTTGCAGAGTTCCTGGAACAGTGACCAATCTGCTTTGTGGAATTTCCATTTTGGTATTCCTTTTTGCTGCTGTGGATCTAGTGGTTTTAATAAAATGGGGAAGTTAGTTAGTTAGTTAGTTATTTGATTGGTTTAACGACACCGCCAACCTGTTGTAGGTCATATTGTGTCATACCTGGTAACTTTGTCGAATTTATACTTTATTGATTAAAAATGATTATAAAATAAAATCTTGAATATACTAAAAAATATACTAAAAATAGACTTAATGGTAGTCTACACATAGGAATACATATTAATCTCTTTTAAAAATTCTAGGACCTTGTTGGAATTTACCTTCTCAAACAGCTCTCTCATGGAATCAACTCTATAATAACGGGGACGAATGTGATTGAAGTCTATACAATCTATCAAGATGTGTTTTACTGTATACCGTTCCTGACAACTTATACATTCGGGTTGTGGTTCACCTCTTAAGAGGTGTTTGTGAGTAGTGTAAGAATGTCCTATTCTTAATCTGTGAATTACTATATCGTCGCGAAGGCCATTTAGGGAGGGCAATTTGCGCCCTACCACAGGGTTAATTTGGTATAGCTTATTGTCTGTTTGTTCATCCCAATATTGTTGCCATAGATTTTTGACATATCTAGAAATATGGCACTTAAAATCTGATGACGGTATAAGGAAATCTGAGCAGTCTTGGTTTAACGCTTCTTTGGCGCCTTTGTCGGCTGCCTCGTTGCCCGGGATTCCAACGTGGCTCGGTACCCAACAAAATATTATCTCTTTGCCAGCTTTTACCACTTCGTCGTGTTTTTCTATCAAGTCCAAAATTATTGGATTGGATACCTGTAAGTTTTCTAGTGACTCAAGCACTGACATGGAGTCCACGCACAATATGAATTTTTTGTAGCGGCTAATCTTGACAATTTGCATAGCTAGCTGCAGGGCTCTAACTTCTGCAGAGAAAATAGAAGACCCATCAGGGAGCCTGGTTCTAAATGTATTATTTTCTGTGACAATAGCTGCTGCAGCCTTGTCCTCAAGTTTGGAACCATCGGTATATATGAAATGGTAGTCATTATAATTATCCTTTAATTCTGCAAATTTTGACTGAAATACACACGGGTTAGTTCGTTCTTTTGTGGACTCAGAAAGAGTCTTCAAGACCACAGGTTTCGTTAACTTCCAAGGGGGTTGGTTAGGTATTTTGTAATTTGCAACAGATTCAACGATTATACCTGCTTCTTGCAGGTGTGGTATAATCCTACTTCCAAGGGGGGGAATAGCATTGGTACCTCTATACGCATAATGTGATCCGAAAACAATCTGATGAGTAGGGTTATTTCTATTCGCGTAAAGTTTTATACAATACTGCATGGCAAGTTTTAACCGCCGTATATTGAGAGGTTGTTCATTTGCCTCAACGTGTAAACTGTCGGCTGGGGATGTTCTAAAGGCATTTAAACATATTCTTAAGCCTTGATTCTGTATCGGTTCTAGCATCTTGAGATATGATGGTCTAGTTGAGCCATAAACTATACTGCCATAGTCCAGTCGCGATCTAATTAGAGCTCTATACAACATGAGTTTAGTATCCCGATCTGCTCCCCAATCGTGGGAGGAGATGACTCTCAGTAAATTTAAGGCCTTCTGACACTTTCTTCGGAGGTGTTTGATATGTGGGATAAAACTAAGTTGGCTATCAAAAATTAAACCTAAAAATTTGTTTTCCTTGACAACAGGGATTTGCACGTTAGAGATGTGTAAAACTGGATCGTCGTGCTGTTTTCGTTTTTTACAAAAGTGTATACAAACCGTTTTGGTTTGTGAGAATTTAAAACCATTCTTATTCGCCCAAACTTGGAGAGAATAAATACTCTGCTGAAGACGACGCTGTATTAAATTCATACTTTTGCCTCTACACGACATGGCAAAATCATCCACGAAGAGTGAGCTATCTATCCCCTGTCTCAGTGTATCTTTTATATTGTTGATTTTTATCAGGAAAAGTAGAATTGAAAGGATGCATCCTTGCGGGAAGCCTTCCTCTTGTTCAAAGTATTCTGAGAATATTGTACCAAGGCGAACCCTGAATCGACGGTCGTCCAGGAATCCTTTTATAAACTGGGGCAGACGGCCTCGGAGGCCGAAATCAAAAAGATCCTTTAGTACTCCGTGTTTCCATGCTGTGTCATAAGCTTTTTCCAAGTCGAAGAAAACGGTAACAACATGTTCCTTGTTATTGAAAGCTTCTTTCACAAAAGATTCTAATCTTACAAGATGGTCCAGAGTGCTCCTTTGTTTCCTAAAGCCACTCTGTATGTCGGCAAGCAAGTTGTTTCTTTCCAGGTACCATTTTAATCTTTCAGCTACCATTCGCTCAAATGTTTTGCACAGGGCACTTGTCAAGGAAATTGGTCTGTAATTCTGAGGATTTCGTGGATCTTTGTTTGGCTTTGGTATTGGTATTATTGTGGCTTCCTTCCATATTTCTGGAAAAGTGTCGGAATTCCAGGTATGATTTAACAATTCTAAAAGGATCTTTAGGGTATGGTCTGGCAAATGTCTAAGCATCTGATAATGTATGTCATCTGGTCCTGCTGCTGAATCATGGGAACTATCTATGGCCTTTCTCAATTCATTGAGAGAAAAGTGCTCATTATACGCTTCGCTGTTGTCAGAATAGAAGTTAAGAGGATTAGTTTCTTCTGTTTCTTTATGGCGTCTAAACTCGTGGCTATAATTTTCGGAAGATGAGTTATGTTCAAATGTTTCGCCTAGGGTATCTAAAATGTCCTTTGGGTCGGTGATCATATTATTGTTAGCTTCTAGATGGCTTACTGTGCTAAAAGTGTTCTTACCAGATACTTTTCTAACCATGTCCCAGGTCTTTTTTAGAGAATTATTTGTGTTGAGTTGAGAAACATATTCATGCCAGGATTCTTGTTTGCTTTTTTTGACTGTTTTACGCGCAACTGCCTTGGCCCTTTGATATTCTATTTTTCTTGTAATGTCTGGGTAGTCTGAAAAATTTTTGAGAGCTTGTTTACGAAGCGCTATGGATTCTTTACAAGCGTCATTAAACCACGGTTTGTGTGGTTTCTTGCGGGATCCTGATGTCCTTGGGATAGATTTTTCACACACTCCATGGAGAAGAAAGGTAAATAATGAGATATGTTCGTCTTCATCATCAGTAAAATGTTTCCTTTTGATACTCTGATGACATAATTCTTGGAATTCTGACCAGTCTGCTTTCTGAAACTTCCATTTTGGGGATCTTTTTTCGTGGTATGGTTTAGACTCAGACAATAAAATAGGAAAGTGGTCACTGCCGTGGAGATCACCCAACACTTTCCAATTAAAATCAAGATATAAATTAGCAGATGCTATAGAAAGGTCAATAGAGGTTTTTGAACCAGTACCAGGGTGAAGATATGTATATGACTTGTCGTTGAAAATGGTTAAATTATGATGGTTAAGGAGATTTTCTACCAATTTTCCCTTCAAATCTACGTAACTATTGCCCCACAATGTACTGTGAGCATTAAAGTCGCCCACGAATAGGACTGGCTTAGGTAACTGATTTATTAGGTCATTCAACTCTTCTGGTTGAGGTCTCAAATGTGGTGGCAAATAAATATTACAAATTGTGAAAGTTTTGCCAAGCGTGATACGAATCGCCTGGGTCTGGAAAGGCGTATTTAGTTTAATTTCGCTTTGTAAGAGATCACTTCGAACAAACATAGCGATTCCACCTGTCGCTCTGTCATCCGATGAGGGTTTGTTGTATGACGTATATCCTCTAAGTTTTGGTGGATTGTCGTTTTTGCTGAATGTTTCCTGAAGACAAAATACTGCCGGATCATTTAAGTGCATAAGTGTTAACAATTCATGGTAGTTGGTCCAAAAACCTCTGATATTCCAATGAATTATTCTCATCGTTACTTGCTAAGAGCTCGATTTCTGTTAATCGTTACTTTTGGAGGCTTTTCATTTGAGCGGGGTGGCTTAGGGGAGGTTCTGCCTGCAGGTCTCCCATCGCCAGCATCCATAAGAGGGGAGTATCTATTCCCACTCATTTCCTCCGTAAGGTTTGTGCGCAACCTCTGTTTGGCAAGTTGAGCTCTTTGTTTGAGTCTTGCCTTTGTTTCGTGGCCCAGCTGAGAGGATTGGGGGCTTGGAGTACAAGACCCGTCTCTCTTCCCTGACAGCTCAGGAGATGTGCTTGGTAAAGACTCACAAAGACTAGAGTCCGTTTCAGTTTTAGTTTCTTTTGTTTTTCTAGAAGGCCGTTGTTGCTTTGGTGGCGAAAAAATCTTTTGTTCCGTAATCCATGTGATGTCAGTTTGACAGGCAGAATCCTGAAACTTGGGTCTTACTGAGCTAGCATAAGTTTTCGCATTTGATGGGAGGAGGGTAGCAGCCAGTTTTCGGGCTTCGGGATAAGACACCGATTTTTCAAATTTTATCTGTTGGACTTTCTTTTCAGCATGCCACCGCGGACAATCCTTGGATGAAGCCGGGTGGCTGCCCATGCAGTTTATGCATTTGGGGTTGTGAGAGGTACATGAACTATATTCATGCCCTTCCTCCCCGCATTTTGCGCAGGTGGGTTTTTGATTTCTGCATTTGTCTTTGTTATGCCCGTATTTCTGGCAGTGGAAACAACGAATAGGGTTCGGAATATATATTTTCACTGGTAGGCTTAAATATCCAACTTTTATATTGCCTGGCAAAGTAGGCTTGCAGAAGGTAAGGACAAATGTTCCTCGTTGGCCCAAAGGTCGCGCTGCTGTCACACCCTGGTCCTGTAGTTCGTCGACTAATTCTTCATCTGAGCAAAATCTTAGTTCAGGGTGGGTGATCACTCCCCTGCAAAAATTTAAGGTTCGGTGGGCAGAGCACTTAGCTGGGGTGTTTACAAAAGATGTTATTTTCAGGAGGTTTTTACATTGTTGTAAAGTGGCTATTTGGACTAGAATGTCCCCCGAGCGGAGCCTTTTGATGTTAAATTGATTTCCCACTATCGATGCCACCCCCTTCTGGATAGCGAAGGGGGATAGTTTGAACGTGCCCTCTATCGGTGTGATAATTAGGTATTGTGGAAATGAAGCAGGGGGAGACCCCACCTCAATCCTTGGTCTTTTGGGTGTCGGTGATGTATTTTGTTTTTCTTTTGTCTTATCCATTAAGTGTTTTTTTGAAAATTTTCTTCCAGGTCTGCCGGCCCCGGCCTTACTATGACCACCTATTTCGGCAACGGGGGTTACCCGCCTAGGGCTAGGACACCTGGAATACTCTACTAGACGCGGCGGTATTCTCCATCCAACGCCGTTCGATTGACCCTAGAGCCGCAGTATGGTTAAACTGAACGACCAGCCGTTATTGATCGTGACGGGCCAGTTCACGAACGCCCTTCTTGGGCCGAAGAGAAGGACCAAAGGCATGTATTGGCAAACAAGTCCCTCAGCAGAATGTGTATTTGAAAGGCCTGCCTAAGAGACAAGAAACCTCAATACCCAGGTAACCGCTCTCCTTCCACTACGGGATGCAACCCACGGCAAAGTGCGTTCTTATGACTGGTATTATCACCAGCTACTGTAGGACATCTTGGTGGACGCACAACAGGTTGCCACGCTTTTATGCGGTTTGCGTGGGAACGGTGAAATGGGGAAGTGGTCGCTGCCATAAGTGCCGTCCAAGACTTCCCATTCAAAATCTAAAAACAAATTACTAGATGCCATTGCAAGGTCGATAGAGGTTTTTGAACCAGTGCCAGGATGTAGGTATGTAGGGGATTTATCATTGTAAAGTGAGAGATTGTGGAAATTTAGTAGGTTTTCAATTAGTTTACCTTTGTGGTCGGTGCTTGTATTACCCCTTAGGTCGCTATGTGCATTGAAGTCGCCCTAAAACAGAATAGGTTTTGGTATTTGCCAAATCAAGTCGTTGAGTTCTTCCGGTTGAGCTCTGGAGGGTGGTGGTAGGTATATGTTACAAATGGAAAAAGTTTTCTTCATTGTAACACGAACTGCTGTTGCTTGCAGGTTTGTATTTAATTTGAGTTCACTTTGAATAACGTTGTTTCGGATTAAGGTAGTGATTACACCCGAGGCGCGGTTGTTATTGGCGTTTTTGTTATAGGAAGTGTAACCGATTAAATTTGGTGGGTAGATATCAGTACCGTATGTTTCTTGGAGGCAAAAGACAGAGGGGTTACATTGTTGGCTCAGAGTTAAAAGATCTATCTGGTTCGTCCAAAAACCTCTTATGTTCCAGTGGACTATTGCCATTTTACTTGCTATAGGCTCGAGGCCTTTGTATTGTCACTTTAGGTAGTCTTAATTGCGGTTTTGCTGCCACTTTGTCTTGTTCTGCCTCTGTAATTTTACGCGGGGGAGAGGATGGTTGCTTTTCGGGGGTCTTTGTTGCGTTACCCTCTTCGTCTGCATCCTGAAGTACCGAGTATCGGTTTCCCGCGAATTCAAAGTTAAGTGGGAAATTTGGATGACTCTGGTACTTCTCCCTTGCCTGACGAGCGCGTGGCGGTTTCGACTGCAGTGGCATTGATTGGAGGGACGACTTCCTCTCATCGGTTGTGACTTTCTTCGATGGAGGCTGTGGCGGTGAGCAGGCAGCAACCGCGTCATCCGTTTCCATACATGGACTGTATTTAGCCTCTTTAAGTATCTGCTGCATACGTTTTCTGGCCTTATCTGCCTTTTCTTTAAGCGTCTTTTTCGTGCCGTTATCCAGCGGTGATGAAGGGCTTGTGTAGGTTTTAGGTCTTGTGGGCGAGGAAGGGCTTGACTGTTTAGTTTTTGTGATCGGAGATGGTGTTTGAGTAGCCATAGTTTGTCTAGGCAGAGTAGATTTCTGGACATTTGGTTGCGGCAAGGTGCGTTGTTGGTCACCAAGCCATGTGATGTTTGTCTGACACCCTGTGCTCGTATACTTGTTTGCTTTAACGGCGGCAGAGTATAATTTGTCTACTGTGGGTCTCTGCATCACCAGTTTCCGGGCCTCTGGATAGGAAATGGAATTTTTTGACTTAATTTCTTGTACTTGCTTTTCTTGGAGCCATCGAGGGCATTCACGTGAAGATGCCAGATGGCTTCCCCCGCAGTTGATACACCTAGTTACTCCAATTGTACAGGTATCTGTCTGATGTCCTTCCTCGTCACACTTGGCGCATGTTGCCATGGGTTTTCGGCACCTTTGTCGTGTGTGTCCGTATCGTTGGCATCTAAAGCAGCGCATAGGATTTGGAACATATGCTTTCACTGGGATGTTTAAGTAGCCAATTTTGATTAACTGTTGAAGCTTTGTCCTACAGATGGTGAGTACAACGGTACCTTTTTGTCCTAAGAATCTGGCTTCGGTCACACCATATTGTTCCAATTCTGATAGGATTTCATCCGTTGAACAAAATTTAAGCTCTGGGTTGGCAACAACTCCTCTTGACGAGTTGAGCGCTCTATGAGGTGTGCATCTGACCGGGATGTTCACGAAAGACGTGGTGGCGAGTAAGGCTTTGCTGTGGCGTTCTTCAAAAATTTGGACGAGAATGTCCCCTGATCTCAGTCTTTTGATGTTGTGTCGTGTGCCAACGATTGAGGATACCCCCTTTTCTATTGCAAAAGGGGACAGTTTCAATGTACCTTCTTGGGCCGCGATTATAATATATTCCGGAAATATTGCCGGGGTTGACTCAATCATGACGTGTGCTCTTTTTTGTGGGGTTCTAAATTCACTATGTTTTGTTTTTTTATTTTTTGTTTCCTTTTTCGTTTTCTAAGTTAAATTTCTCCATGTGTTCAGTTGAAATTTTCTTCCAGGTCTGCCGACCCCGGCCTTACTGTGACCACCAATGTCGGCAGCGGGGGTTGCCCGCCTAGGGTTAGGACACCTGGAATACTCTTGGCAGACGTGACGGCTCCGCCAGTCACGAATGCCGCGATTGACCCGATTTGGCCGCAGTTTGGTGAACCTCACGACCAGCCGTTAATGGTCATGACGGGCCTTGAATTCATGACCGCCCTTCTTGGGTCGAAGAAACGGACCAAAGTCATGTGTTGGTTGCAGATCCCTCAGTAGTAAGCAGCCTACCTGAGAGAGGGGCTTCCTCAATGGCCAGGACTCCGCGCTCCTGCCCGTTAGGGTTGCAGTCCACGGCAACATGCGTTATTATGCCTGGAGTGCTCACAGCAAAGTGGACCCCAGGTTCTGTAAACCATCCTGAAGGACGCATAACAGACTGCCTAGCTTTAATGCGATTAGCCAGGAAACGTTGTCTATATGTGTAGTACTTAGGAACTGGTAGTTAGGATTAGTTAGGAGGCAGTGGAAAGCTTATTTTTGAAACGAATTTATTGTGGATTACTGTTAATTTTATTTTAGTGTGTATATATTATAAAGGTTTCATAGTAGCTATGAAAATGGTAGAGACAAGTAATTATTTAAGTATTATAGGTATATGTTATTGAAAAGGTATATATTATAGGTTGCTAAGGAAGTAGTGATATTTTTGGGGGACAGAAAGGGAGATGTTGGTGAGATGATAAATTGGTGGGAGGGGGGATGGTTGGGAGGGGGCGAGATACCAGTAGAACTGAGATAAACCCAGTAAGACTGGTACCCCGAGGGGGTCGGAATATCTACTCCGGCCTCCCTTCGGGGCACGGGGCTCCTTTAAAAATAAAGGGTCGGACCCAAGTGAGGCAGTTTAACGTCATGCCCGGGACGTAGTGAGTGTATATTCTGCTGCAAGCGTCGCTGTATTAAGTTCATATTCTTACCTCTGTAAGATATTGCGAAATCGTCAACAAAAGAGTGAGCTGTCTATCCCCTGTTTTATGTTATGTCGGATACTATTTATTTTTATCAGGAACAGAACAACGGAAAGGATGGATCCCTGGGGGAAACCTTCCTCTTGTTCGAAGTAGTCTGAGAACACGGCCCCAAGGCGGACCCGAAAACGTCGGTCTTCTAGAAAGGCTTTAATAAATTCAGGTAGGCGGCCTCGCAGTCCCAAGTCAAAGAGGTCTTGTAGTACACCATGTTTCCATGCTGTGTCATAGGCCTTTTCCAAGTCAAAGAAAACCGAAACGACATGTTCGTTATTGATAAAGGCTTCTCTTATAAACGTTTCTAGTCTTACAAGGTGATTCGGGGTGTTTCTTTGTTTTCTAAAACCGCTCTGTATTTCGGCAAACAGATAATTGCTTTCTAGATACCAGGTGAGCCTGTGAGCTATCATGCGTTCAAATGTTTTACACAGTGAACTTGTTAAGGAGACTGGTCTGTAATTTTGTGGGCTTGTGGGGTCTTTGTTTGGTTTTGGTACTGGTATGATAATAGCTTCTCTCCATATTTCTTGGAAGTTGCCAGATTTCCAGGCTTGGTTAAATAGGCCTAATAGTATTTCCAAGGTTTCATTTGGCAAGTGTTTAAGGGTTTGGTAGTGTATGTCATCTGTGCCAGCAGTGGAATTGTGAGATTTGTTTAAAGTCTGTCGGAGTTCACTCAGTGAGAAATCGCAGTTGTAGGATTCACTATTGTCCGAGTAAAAGTTTATGTTGTTTCGTTCTTTAAGTGCCTTATACCGTCTAAAGTCTTCGTTATAGTGTTTAGAGGATGAGTTATGTTCAAATGTTTCTCCAAGGGCGTCAGATATTTCCCTTCTTCCCGTTACGGTGGCATTGTTAGTTTGTAAATGGCTCACAGGGCCTAGAGAGTCTTTGTCGGATATTTTTCTAACCATATCCCACGTTTTCTTTAGTGAAGTTTTCCCGTTTAGCTTGGAAACAAACTCCTCCCATGAGCGCTTCTTACTTTGTTTTACTGTCTTGCGGGCGATCGCATTGAGTCTTTTATATTCCATTCTTCTATTGGTGTCCGGATGGTTGATGAACTGTTTTAAGGCTTGTCTTCGAGCAGCTATTGATCGTTTGCATTCATCGTTGAACCAGATTTTGTGTAGTCTTTTGCGAGATCCGGATATTTTCGGAATAGTCTTTTCCATTATTGATTGTATCAAAGCGGTGAATAAGAGAATAGGGTTATTATCACTTTCAAGGTGTTCTCGTGTAATTGACTGATGGCATAATTCTTGGAATTGTAGCCAATCTGCTTTGTTAAAATTCCTCTTGTCTACTCTTTCTTGTGGTTGTGGAATGGTTTGTTTGATTAAAATTGGAAAATGATCGCTTCCATGTAGATCGTCTATAACTTTCCAGCTAAAATCCAGAAACAAGTTAGCAGAGGCTATGCAGAGGTCGATAGAGGTTTTTGAACCAGTGCCCATATGAAAATATGTAGGTATTTTGTAATTGAGTAGAGACAGGCTGTGATGGTGTAGTAGGTTTGTACTATGAGCGTTGAAATCACCAACCAATAGCATGGGTTCTGACAGTTGGTTTATGAGATCTGAAAATTCTTGTGGTTGTGGTTTTGAAGGTTGTGGCACGTAGATGTTGCACACAGTGATTATTTTGTTCAAGGTAGCACTGACGGCATGGGCCTGTAGGGTGGTATTTAGATTTATTTCGCTTTGGGGTATATCTTTTCGAACAAAGTTGCAATTCCTCCAGAGGCTTTGTTGCTAACGTGGTCTTTGTTGTAGCGGATATATCCCTTCAGCGCTGGTTGATTATTGGTTTTAGAGAAGGTTTCTTGAAGGCAAATTATTGCTGGGTCACTTTGGGATATGATTGTTAAAATTTCGTGATGGTTGGTCCAAAAACCTCGTATATTCCACTGAATTATTGCCGTATGGTCTTATTTCATTATGCCTAGGGGTCTTTGTATTCCGACACTAGGTCTTGAAATTTTCTTCTTTTTATGGCCACTTTCCTTTGTTGCTTTGGAGGAGAGGGGTTCTGACGGTGTATGCTATCGTCTTCTTCCATTAGTGGAGAGAAGCTATTCTCTATCTCGCTGGTTAAAGAAGGGCGCAATCTTTCCTTGGCTTGTTTTTCTCTCTCTTTAAGGTTGGCCTTAAGGTTGGCCTTTACCTCCTCGGGTAGGTTAGACTTGTTGTTTGTTGTGGTGTTGGTGGGGAGGGGGTGGGGCCTGCTGCCGCCGCTGCACTGTTCCTCTTCGATGGTGGTGAGCTTAGGTCTCTTTAACTTTTTGCACACTGCTGATTGGGAGTAGGTACTTTTGGTCTTGCACCACCTTGTGCATGAGAGCCTGTAGCTGGAGTACGGGGCTCGATCAATTTTGTCACCTTGGTGCTTTGTGGCGGTATGTTGCGGGTTTTCTGGGCTGTCAACCATGTCATCTCCGTTTGGCAAGCCGTCTCCCGTGATATCGGTTTGACTGCGTTCGCGTAGCTTTTAGTTCCAGCTGAGGGTTGCGTTGCCAGTGTTCGGGCCTGCTGGTATGTGACCGACTGTTGGTGTTTAATTTCTTGTATCTTTTTCTCCAGCTTCCAACGCCGGCAGTCTCTACAGGACGACGCGTTGTTTCCTTCGCAATTTGTGCATTTTGTGGTGGCAGCGGTACAGATGTCGTAAACGTGTCCTTCCTCTCCACACTTGGCGCACCTTGGTTGATTGGCTCTACACTTAGTTTTGGTATGGCCGAATCTCTGGCAGTGGAAACACCGCATGGGGTTGGGTATGTAGCTGGTGGTCCGCAGGTTTAGGTAGTCTATTTTTACTGTACTTGGCACTGTTGCTTTGCAGAAGGTAAGGACAACAGTGCCCTTTTGGCCGAGAAATCGGGCTTCTATAACACCCTGTGATTTCAGTTCTCTGACGAGTTCTTCTATAGAACAAAATTTGAGGTCCGGGTGGGTGACTACTCCTCTTGAAGTGTTCAATGTGCGGTCCGGTGTGCACTGTACAGGGACATTCACGGAGGTCGTGAGTTCAAGCAGGGCTTTGCTGTGTCGTCGTTCGTATATATGTACTAATAGGTCGCCCGATCGAAGTCGCTTTACCGTGAACCGCGTACCGACAATACCGTTAAGCCCCTTTTCGACTGCGAATGGACAGAGCTTAAGACGTCCGTCTCTTGGCGTTATGATAACGTATTCCGGGAAGGGTGTCGGCGGTGACTCTATTTCTATATGTGCCCGCTTTGCGGGTGTCCTCGTTGCAGTTAGTTTATTTGATTCACCTTGATTTATTTCCATAAGAATTAAATAGGTTTCTTCCAGGTCTGCCGGCCCCTGGCCCTACTCTGACCAACCTTTTGGCAACGGGATTAACCCGCTCGGGGCTAGGACACCTGGAATACTCTACTACATGACGGCAACGTCCACAGCCAGTCATGCCTCGATCGACCCTACAGCCGCAGTGTGGTAAACCTAGACGACCAGCCGTTATTGATCGTGACGGGCCAGTTCATGACCACCCTTCTTGGGTCGAAGAGAAGGACCAAAGGCATGTATTAGCAAACAAGTCCCTTAGCAGAATATGTATTTGAAAAGCCTGCCTAAGGGACAAGAAGCCTCAATACCCAGGGAACCGCTCTCCTTCCACTAAGGGATGCAATCCACGGCAGAGTGCGGCCTTATGACTGGAACTATCACCAGCTACTGTGAGACATCTTGGTGGCCGCACAACAGGTTGCCACGCTTTTATGCGCTTTGCGTGGGAACGGTGTAGTACAGGTCTTTGCTGGTTCCTAGTGGTCATTGGTAAAGGTGTAACAAAGCAAATGTCTGGAGTACTACAATTAAGTTGACCCCAGATGATAATCCAGAAGTGGGTTGAGGGTTAAACTAAAAGGTAAAAAAGTATTTTCTTTATTTCAATTAATGACATCATGTTTATTTAAAATCCTTTAAAAATAAAGGGTCGGACCCAAGTGAGGCAGTTTAACGTCATGCCCGGATTTGAACTCACAACCTGTTGCTTCGCAGGCGACAACGCAAATCACTGCTTCTACTTGAGGCAGAACTGCAAAAATTGCCCGCAAATACCGAGAAAGAAGGATATGGGCGGGGCTTGAACTCACAACCTCGTGATTATCAATCCAGAGCAAAAAAGAAAAAGAATATAACCAATTTGGCGAAGGTGAATTTTAGGCAAAAATTATTATAACAAAATGTTTTGTTTTTGATTTAGGTGAACGTGAAATGAATGCACAGCTATCCTGTTGACAAACGCAAACAGTGACGACACTCGTTCAACTTGGTCTATTTTTACACACCATAATTGTACGCTTATCAATTTATACCTAATAACTGATTACCATATTTGCTGGGTTGATACTTCGTAAAATTTTCTGGCCGGAGGGCGACCATCTTTAAAAAGTTAATCGCCCGGCACAAAAGTTAGTCGCCCAGCGCATTTTTGCCCGCCTTACGTGAAAAAACACAACAAATATGTGTCTTAAGTATTCATAATTTGCAGTTATTTGAAATTTGTTTCAGATGTGAAAATCGCTCTGAAAGCAAAATTTATACAAAAGTAATTTTCACGTAAAATGGTTTTTAAAATAATCAACAGTATTTACCAGGGCTGGTAAAAATTTCGAAATTTTAAAAAATTTCATGAAATTTGAAATTTTTGAAATATTTCAGAAATATTGAAATTTTTGAAATCTTTCAAAGTATATTAGAAAAAAAACACATTTCCAGGCTATGCGTAATATCTGTTTGTTTAATTTAACAAATACCACCGTCAAAAATGCATGGACAGATAAAATGACAGAATCGCATACCGGCTAAACGCATAAATCGGTTGACTGAATAAAATTATGTATTTCTAACCGGATAATTGCATACCGCTTATCGTAAAACCGGATAAAGGCAAAGCTTTTTCTTTTTTAAATGGGAAACACCACTTAATCAAGGGCGACTGTTCAAACAGTGCTAAACTTGAAGCAAACTCGGGAGTGAGTTGCTCCCTGTTTGTTTAGCTAACATATTGTCTGCTATATTTTTTACCTATTGTGTACATATCCAACCTCTTTCCCCTGTGCCGTTAAAAGTAAACACCCTTTCAGCAATTACTATAAACCCTCCTGTCTCCCTCCCCACCCCTTAGAAACGTCCGCTCAGATACCCGGAGTAGATGTGTCAACGGTGCTATAGGCCAGCAACTGCTATCTTTGTTACTGAACAGTCATAGACTACGCAGGATTTCTGTGGCTGCATTGTTTACTGGTAGAGTTATGCCAACGCAGTGTGTTAACTGACAACTTAAGATGAATGTCCGTCGATAGGTATCCGTCAGTATTTGGTATTCTTGATGTCCAACTTATTTCTTATTTAAAAATTTCAAAAATGTGAAATTTTTGAAAGTTTTACCGTGAAATATTTCATGAAATATCTCAAGAAATATTTCATTCGAAATATTTCATACAAGCCCTGGTATTTACCTGAAAATACTCAGAAAAAAGTTAGTCGCCACTCGGGCGACCAACTCGAAAAAGTTAATCGCCCGAGCCAAAAGTTGGTCGTCACGGGCGACCGGGCAACCTGTATTTCAATCCTGTATTTGAAAAGTTAAACGCTTTAGATGAAAGCTACAAATCGGTCAGGACTGAGTAACTACCGATGTAGGTCTACAAAGACATAAACTGGACAATATTGTTCATAATATGTATATTTAGATGCAATAAACACATTAAGTTACAGTTTTAGTATAAGAGTTCATTTGGCAAAGGTGAATTCGATTTGGCGAAGGTGAGCTGAACGTATGTGCACCCCTGGTTTAACCCAGGGACCGTTCCTGCCAAATTTCAAAAGAACCGGACCAGAAATATAAGAAGAGTAACATTTTGAAAAAATTTTTACACAAACATAGCGAACGACGAATATCGCACAAGTGATAAGTACAGCCCACCGATGACAGCCGACTGGGCTGAGAAAAACACCAAGTTCAACATTAAATAAAATCTGCACCACACAAAGCTTCAAAATAATAATTTTTATTTAACCAAAAACACATGCTCCAAACAGGGTTGGCAAAAAAGCGGCCAAATCTAGATTTTGCCTTGCCGGTGTGATATCAAATATTGACCCCTCTGAAATGTGGCCCCCCGGTCAAAATTTGATTATAAAATATTGACCGGGGGATCAGTATTTGCCTATCAGATATTGACCCCCGCCATCAAATATTGACCCCCACCAAATATTCCAAAATTCTTTTTCATCGGCCCCTGTATTTGCTTCAAGGAATGTCGTCAACTTAACTGGGTCTTTAATGTGCAATTCTAGTCAGTCCAGAGCACTTTATGTCAATTAGGAATTGCATTTTCAGACCCTGAAATATGTATATGAATATATGTATGTGAAAAACTTCAGAAATAAGGTTTATATCATCGTCATCCTCGGTCAATATTTTATATCAAACATCGTCCCCCTGGCTGCCCAGATCCCCGACTATCCAGGCTCCAGCAATATGCACCCTATTGATATTCGCCTTCGCGAGCCTCTCAGCCACCCCAGTCTACATCTACGGGCCTTCCGAACAGCGAGAAGACTGTACAACTAAAAAGAGCTGGCTTCGCCTCTTCCCGACACCGAGGAATTCATGTACATATCGAACATTTCCGCCCATTTTGAGCCAGTGAATACAGTCTAAAATTGTGGACATTAAAAAAGAGAGGGGGGTCATTATATGATAGAGGGGGTCAATATTTGATAATCAAATTCTGACCGGGGGTCACTTTTCTATGGGAGTCAATATTTGATCTCACACCGGCGGCCAAATCTGACAATTGCCGGGAAACTCTGACCAAATCTGGCAAAATTTAAAATCATGAATTTTCGCCAGTGTTTTATAATTGCGGGAACGGAGTTTCTTACCTTGATAGGTATAATAAAAGGTATTCAGTTAAACTTCTGATTACTTAACATCAACACTGTATTCAACCGAAGATAAAGAATGCTCGAGGGGATTACTTTGTCGTGAAGCCACTAGAGGTGTGACGGTTCCTACCGAAAACCGAGAACCGAGAAAAGGCTTCGGTTCGGTTCGAACCGAAAACCGAAAAGTCCAATCACGGTTTCGGTTCGTTTTTTTTTTTTTTTTTTTTTTTTTTTTTTTGCTATTTATAACAAGATAATTCATTAATTTGGTAATGTTATTTTAGTTCTTTTAGTATAGTTTAGTTTTAATATACATATATCACATCGGACAAATCAACAAACATTATCTCGTGATATTGCCGAGAACTGCAGTGGCATTAGACTAATAAATAGTGAAAAATCAGTTCTGTATGTTTTTAAATGTTCTGTGACTTTTTTGGTGATTTAAATAAAAAAATCAATTTAAATTAAAAAAGTGAAAAATCATGACTTTTTTTTAAAAAAAGTCATGATTTCTACCAGCCCTGATATATATATATACATTTGAAAAGAAAACTACCGGTTGGTTTTGCTGAACCGAACCGAAAAAAACCGAACCGAAAATTTTTGTTGAACCGAACCGAACCGAATCGAACCGAGCCGGAGGTGAACCGTCACATCTCTAGAAGCCACATACAAAGAGATTATCGCCAGGTTTTTATAATTAGGGAAACGGAGCTTCTAACTTTCATCGGTATAATAAAATGGCGTTTAGTTAATCTTATCATCATTAAGAGTGTTTTCTAACTTTGGGTTTCTTCAGTCTAAACTAAGGAACCGACTTGGGATCCAGGAAGCAGCCAAGATGGTTGTGTGTTGTAGATTTCTTAGAGGCAACCATGAAGTAGATTGGTGGTTGTAAATGAACTGGACAATAGACATTTTTTATCATATCGATATGCTTTAGTATGGATGGGGAGTGATTTTAGTGTCAGATAATCTGTAGAAGTAAAGTGAAGTACATGTACCTTAGCATACGATGGAATTGCGGATTAGACTTTTTAACCAAAAAATTCCTAACCAAATTTTAACCAAAAATTACTATGTGCTATTGAATTTATAGGAAAGTGCATTATTTAATATTTATGATATTTTAACCGAAAATTACTATGTGCTATTGAATTTATAGGAAAGTGCATTATTTATGTAAATATGCTTGGGTGAATAAAACTAGTTTCACTACATTTCAAGAAAAATAAATATTAAAATTAAATAAACAAAAAAATTGTTAAAAAAATTATGCAAAAAAAAAAACAGATTCTGCCAGATTTGGCCATACTGGGCCACTTAAGAGATTTTGCCTTGCCGGTGTGAGATCAAATCTCCACCCCCATAGAATATTCACCCCCCCCCCCCCCCCCGGTGAAGATTTGATTATCAAATATGCACCCCCCTTATAAAATATTCACCCCCCATTATCATGATCAGTTTATTTTATAACTTATTATACTTTACATAACATGGTAATTACAACACTAAGCTAAACTTACTTAATTGCACCAAATAGCGAGTACAGTGCGACTCATTCCCACTTGCAAACATAGTTTGCAAATGAGTATGCTTTGCTAAGAATTCTAGCTATTTATTCCTTCCTTTTTTCCGTCTCGGAGGTTTCCAGAAAACTCCTACGCTATCTGGCGTAGGACGATGAAATCTGGTACTGAGATAGAAGGTGATGAGATGTCGTGAAACCCGCAATTTTTTTTTACCTTCAAGGTCAAATTGAGGTCAAAGTATTTTTGACCTCAAAGTGGTTTCCAGAAAGCTCCTCCTACAGGGTTTGTAGTAGAAAGACGGCATTTTGCAGAGGCAACGAGGGTAATGAGTTGTCGTGAAATCCGCAAAATTTGTTGACCTTCAAGGTCAAGGTCAAATTGAGGTCGAAATATTTTTTCAAATCCCTACTCGGTGGATATCTCTGCGTTAGAAGTCATATATTCTACAACAATTTGCCGTGTTCCATCAACCAAACTGAATTTTGCACATTTCCCTCTGAAATTTCGTTTTGCCGCTTTTACGTCTTTGTGAGAAAGCAGTGCTTCTGGCCAGACCTTTTTACTGTCTGGCGACGCAAGGTAATTTATTATTTCTTGTATCTCTTCAGTATCCATGGTTAGGTATAAAGTTCTAGCTGAAAAAGTGCTGAATTTTTGGCCAAAAAATAATTGAAATTCATAAAGACGACCTGTTTCGGACGTTCTGTTGAACCAACCAGTTTGAAAATAGCATACTCCAGCAGTTTCTTCCACCAGTCAATGTTACAACTGCCTGCTCCGGAAGCTTCAGCCAATGCTATTTTTCAACGTATACTTTGGTAAATTGCAGTCAGCCAAAACTTTATTTAATTGCAATTTGCTAATGCCCGGAGTACTATGTAATCCCGTGAGGGGCATATATTTAACAATGATCCGAGTTAAGTTCTTTTGTATAAAGAACCAGATTGCAATGTCCAGATGAAAAGGACTATCGGCAGTAATCCTCAGAGAAGCAATTAACCTTTCAGTCACTTTAAAAACAGAAATGATATGTAATTTAAAAAGTTGAAAAGGGATCAATTCAATGTGTTATTAATTATCAATCAATTAGCTTTCTTGGGAGGGGGGGGGGGTGAAGATTTGAAATCAAATGTTCACCGGGGGGGGAGTGAAAATTTGATAAGGGGGTGAATATTTGATGACCAAATTTCTATCAAATATGAGGTTTCTAGGGGAGGTGAAAATTTGATGCCACACCGGCAATTGCCGGGCAAATCTGGCCGGCCAAATCTTGTCAACAATGCTCCAAGCGATGTTTCTGACATGCGAATGTTGTTGCAGCTTGTTACCGGTAAATCAGTACCAATTTTGCTGCTGATTGGGTGTGGAAGATTTTATAAACATTAAACAAATGTACAACCACCAGAACTGTGACCAAAATCACCCCATCCCCCTAAAAAAATGCCAGATAAGATATACAAACCGTAAATCATACGTCAGATTTTGTGCAAAAAAAAGAACATAAGTAAGCTAAGTTGTCACTAAAAAAAACGTACCTTTAAATCTTTCATTGCTGATGCAGGTATCTGAGGTGGATCCTGTGAGTTAAGTACGTGCCTAACGTCTTCTAAGTCTAAGCCTAAGGCATCCGCAAACCTTACAACTTTTTTTCTTCCTGGGGTACCAGGCGGTGTTTTGTTTGTTTTAAGAGAAGTGCTTCTCTTAACAGGCTCAGTTTTAAGAAAGTCGAACTCCTTATCCTCAAAGAAGTCAACTTGGTTCGAATTACCTTTGCCATCTTTACTTCCAGATGGTGTGACCACGGCGTTTACAATCCTTTGGGTCAAAAGAGCATGCAGATCAGCCTTTGCTTCTCCCACTGTGTCCCCTTGACCGTGATTAAAGTTCTCTGTAACATCTTCTTTTCGCGCTGAAAACACAACATCCGCCTGTTTACTAGGTGAATCGCTTGAAAAGTCTAACGTAACTCTTTCTAGGTCACTGCAAACTGAACTAATGCTAGAACGATCACTAGGTTCTAACGTCGAATCACAATCATCACCACCAGCGGATCCTGACTGCGACGCCATATCCAAATCCGACCCTTCTCCGAGGTCGGTCATTTGTGTATAATCGTCTGAAAACACAGTACTTGAATCTGACATACAAGTTGGTGATTGTGGAACGTGATCCCTACATTCTTTTGACCGCTGGTCACTCTTCGCAGTTCGAAATAAAGTATCACTTAGGTAAGGAAAATCCATGTTTCCATGATTGGCTTGATAAGTAGAGGTCCGGCCATCAGAAGCGAGATCCAAAGCTACCAGACTGCCTCTACTATGAACCAGTTTTAATGTTTGGCGTCTGTGTCTTGACTCTCCGTCTGTTCTGTGTTTTGGTTGCTTATTTTGTTTTTTGCTCTTTGATGAAGCCGCAAAATATTTTTTATAGGCTACAGATGTTGTGCATAACTGAAGGGCTTCATAAAGCGAACTCTCTATGTAATGTCGCTGGAAATAATCTTCCGTACTTAAATTTCTTGGTGTGAACAATGAAGCCCTCTCCTCTTTCCATTCGACCATTGCTCGTTTTCACACATATACACGGCTAGGAAAGAGCATATCTGACATTATTCATGGTTCCCCATTCGTGTCACGTAGACCCTGCAAAAAAAAACTGCAATCTAGCTCAAAATAACCTATCCGGGAAGTTAAATCATTTTTTAAAAAGTAAAATTTGATCCTTTGTTTGTATCAATTCTTTAACTGGATTTTTCAAAGTCGAAACCGGTCTTAAAAGATCGTTGTGTGAGAAGATACCACATACCGAGGCCAAATGTCAAGGAATATCCGCGAAATTCAAACTGGTAAATGTTAATTAACATTTTTAACTTTTCGATGAAAAAAAAACAAACAAACCCTTATATGCATTGCGAGAAATACTTACGTTCTTTTGGAATGAGAATATTTAAATAAATCGTCGTAAACAAACTTTCACTTGCAGACAGAGTCGTAAACTGACAATGTTATGATCGAAAAAAACAGACCAGGATGTGACAAAAAATATAAAAGTCAACTACATGAAAGTTGTATTTTGTTTATACTTGCATTTTTGTTTGATATTAATTAAATATGGTATATTCTATAAGTAAAAGAGTCACTTACAACAGTTTATAAATAAATGCGATGAAGTAACGAAGATATGTTAATAAACGATTTCCAATGTTGAATTTGTATGATATATCAAGAAGGCTATTTGCACTGCGGCTATAAGCAATAACATCTAAAGTAAACTCCATGGCTAATGGTAAAGTCGTAACCAAGTGAGTTCGAAACCATATATGATAATAAGATTAGATATAAGATAAGATATCATTTTATTTCGAATATTGCAACCGTTAAGGTTGAATTGAGTTCGAAAATACAGAGTGAATATGCGACGAATATTGTGATCACTTATCACATATTTAAAAAATGTCTATTGTTATCTGTTATTCTTGTTGATAGGTGTTCGGAATTCATTATTTTTTTAGCTTAAGAATTTCGTACTGTCTGTGCCATCGAGATTTCTATTGGCTAAAATACAAAGTCACTGAAAGACGAACAGTGAGAAGAGGATGAAAGAATTTTTATATCGGCTTGTGTTTACATTTGGGATTGGGTATTGTTTGACTGTCCTCAATGAGTAGGATGAAAAGGAGATTTCTGTGCCAGGAAGTGACGTCATAGGGTGGAAAAAGCGCGTGTCATAATGACGTGTGAAGTCACGTGGTTATGACGTCATGAGTTTTTTTCCCGGACAGATCACTGAGTTATTACTGTGATTATATCTACAGCAGAGTGTATAAACGAAACGTCATTCACAGCAGAGTGTGCGTAAATGAAACGTCATTTTTGCATTTTGTTTTCATGATTTGAGTTGAAATAAGTTACTTCCGCTAGACTGTCAAGAAAAAGGGAAACTTTTCGAAAGGGGGAAATATTTATTGAGACAGGGGATTGAGAGGTTTTTTAATAAAAAAAGCTGCATGAGTTTAAGACACATAAAAGTGTATTATGAGTGATGTTGGGAGGTAAGTTTTTTATTCCCCCCAACCAAACACGCACACATACACACACACAAACACACACACACACACACATACACACATACACACACACACACATACCAACACCATGACAGGATTTTTGCTTATTTGACAATAAGTGGCGGCCACTCTTAAAAGACCGGCAAGGTGACTAAGCTCCCCACTGTGTTGGTTGTCTCCTCACTCTGGCAGATTCAACTGAGCAGCTTTGCAAGAGCACTTCCGCATGTGCTTTGAAGTAAATTTATCATTCGCTGCTGGACAGAAATATGTTTGGATCCGCCCAGCTTCTGTACATGCAAAACATGCTGCTCTGTACCCATGTTGGTAGGCAGCATGGTTTTACACATGCTACACGATTTGTTGGATCCACCATTAACACTGTTTAAAATTTGCATGATTTCCTGTAATATTATGGTGGGGTCAGAATTGCTCACAGCGGCAGAAGAGCACTGCAAGTGTCCAGTAGGATTCTGCGCGGGTGAGGAGAGGGCCGCTATCGCCAGCGTCGGAATCAGCAGTTGCGGCGATGCCAGCTGTGGAAATGGCAGCTTCTGCGGCGTCGGCTGCTGTGGCGTCGGCTGCTTTGATGGCGACGGTTAGCTTATTGTAGCTGGCTTGGCGGCAGGGGTGGCTGTTGAAAGCCAGCCCTCTGAAATCTATGTTGTTGTGGTCTGTTTTGTAGCTGTTCATTTAACTTCTCCAGGCGAAACATTTCGTAATCCAGGAAAATTTCCTCGATGAGAAAGATATGTCTCTCAGATATTAAATAATGTTGCATTCTTTCTGCGGTAAAAAATTGATCTTTACATTCCATTTTTGATGTTTTTTTTTTTTGCTGTGTGAAATGCTGCGTGTATGACTTGCAAGATGGCGTGCGGCAGCCTGTAATCGTCATCAGAAGCGTTGCGTCATCTATAGCCAGCGTAATCAGACTACGTCATCAATAGCGTAGACAGCGGTGTCTAGCTTTTTTTGTTTTTCTGGGGCAGCAGTGTCTGGCGTCTTGAGTCAGCAGTGTTAGAAAGTGGCTATGAATCACCACCTCCCCCCCATGAATCACAACCCCCCTCCCAGAGAGCAAAATTTATCTTAACACACATATAACATGACCGTATGTTGGGTAGGTTCGACCACCCACCCACCCATCCAACCCACCCACCCCCCTCCCGGGGTAAATTTCAGATTTTTGCATATTTACACGTTTTAGACTATTCTGAACATTTTCGGCTTTTGGACCGACTCCCCCCCCCCCCCCCCCGGGGATGAATTTCAGATTTTTGCATATGTACACGTTTCAGACCATTCTGATCATTTTTGGTTTTTGGACCGACTCCCCCCAACCCGGGGGGTTGAATTTCATATTTTGCATATTTAAACGTTTCAGACCATGCTATGGACAGCAAAAATTTAGCAAAATCAGCACAAAAGAACAGTCATATATAAGTACCGTTTTGTCTCGGGAACAGCAATGACATCGTCAGAAACATCATGGAAACGTTACTGAACACACCTCCAGCTATCAACACAGGCATTGATTACCTGTTTAGCTTCCATGCTAACGAAACAGTTACTTTTGATGATACATTATTACCGGTGGAAGAGATTGATCTGTTCCTGGCTAACATGGCAAACGCTGAAAAAGCCTTGGATGAAGCGTTAGGCGTTCCGTCAGACGTTTCCACAATGCAGCAAGAAATGCCAGATCCTGAGGGACCTGACTACCCGTTCTGGGTTGCAAATAAACTTGTAAATGGTGGCAACTCACAACTCAGCACAAAGCTAAAAGCACATCTGGAGCATCTTGAGGAAAAAGAAGCGAGCATATCAAGCGACGACGATGGAGATGAGGATTCAGAACTTGGAATGTCAAGCGACGACGAAGAATACAAGGCTCTTAAATTTAAAATTGAATCTAGCAAGACCATACCTGTTAGTGAGGAAGATGTTACGCTGTTGAAACGAAACTTTCGAGCAGTGCTTCCTCTGATCGATTGCAACATTTTATGATGCTTTTGTGAAGAAGGTTTTTTCGACTAACACACGTACATGTACCTAACCGAAGAACTAAATGTCGTCATTCAGCTCATCTACATGCTAGAAGGAAACATACAGCATGTTACCGCGTCAGAGCTACAGTTCTCCACAGCCATGACCCGACGTTTCGTTCAACTTATTAGAAGTCTTCATGAGGAACTTTTTAAGACGTTGTGTCTACCAACGCCAAAGCGTGTTGATGAGGATCACGATTTCAAATGTGTAAAGGTCATGCTACATGGTTTCAAATACCTTGAAGAACGCAGTACGGTGTATGATATGATGGCCTACCTCTATGAAAAAGGACATTTGACCATGCCAATGCTCTTTGAATGGATAATAGGTAGCCGCAAACGAGGAGACTTTTTAGTAATCGTCATGAGACAGTCTCTAACAGACGGTTTGCCAACAGCCTTTCTTGATGATTTCAACGAGATCACTCCGCGATTTTACGAACATCTCATGAAAACCTACATGTAATACCCGTATAAAAGGAGAGAGGTGAAGAGGATCAAGTCATCATTCAATGTGCAGCCATGGAGCAGACAAGCAGCTTTGAAATTAGTGTAAACTTAAACATTACTGTGGAGCATGGACAATTTGGACCATTTCTTTGAATCAAACGTGCGTGGAGAGAGATGGTTTGCTTTATCACCATCCTTGTGGAAGATTGTGTGTCTGAACTTAAAAAAATTACGTGACATTGGCTTCAAACTGCACTTAACGCAAACGAAGTGGCTTGAAGTCATTTCATACCAGCACATGCGTTATGTTAGTTTTGTACAGACATCACTGTTTAAAGGGAAAGAATACACACCTTACATCAACATGAATGATGGTGAATGTGAGACACTGCTTAAGGAGATGGAAAACATCAACTCAGTGTTATCGCCGTGTACGGAATATCATGGCAAGAAAACTCCTAACAAACTGCAAAAGGACAATCGGATGAAGGTGTCAAAACTATCCAAGAAAAGACTGGCTGAAGTTCAATTGGAGAATATGGATGTGCAAAATCAACTTGGACTTACCTGTGAATATTGTGGTGCTTACGGATATGCTGGTGATTATGATTGCCACTACCACACGTATAATTGTAAGATCTGCAAACCTGACAACTTCTGCAGCAAGTGTGGAGTACTTAAAGTCTGTGAAGCAAAGTAGAAGCCACATTTTCAAAAAAAATACCGAAAAGATGGACGCGTGCTTTAAAAAGGCTTATGTTGACTTGATGATTGCTAAACTTGCTTGCTGTGGAACTCCAGACTATCAGCTTTATCCTTTGGACGCTTTGTGGGATGTTGTGCATCACAGTCTTGGTGTGATTGAACTGCATTCAAGATTTATTGGAGAATGTCATAAAATTAGAATAGAAGATCCTGACTTCGACTTTGATTCTGCACTCTATTCTGCCCGCACTGATGTGGAAGTATACTTTCGCGTGGTTGATTATTTGAGAGATTGTTGTGGAGAAGAAGAAGAAACTGAGCCGCTTTTTCAGGTAAGAGAAGAGACACTTTTTTAAACAACATTAAAGATATAGCAACTTTAAAGATTTAACAACAACCTTTTAATAACTTAGACGACATAACAATTTTTTTCTTTGTAGCAAATTTAATCTTATGTGAGTTGTTTCAAAGTGAACAAAGAAAGAAAATGATAGAAGAGGTAGCAGATATTTTAACAGAAGCTTACCATATTCATCATTATCCTATTACAGGAAGAAACCGACATGTCAGCGGAGGAATAAACAAAGAAACAAAGTCTTGGTGAACATTATCATGCAACCAGACAACATGGAGAATGTGCTATTATTTAGCGGTCACAAGGATGTTCTTTCAAACATGTTTCCAACACGACTTGAAAAGTATGGACATACGTTCAACTTAAGTGAAGCTTTGTGTCAATATGAAAAAGCAGTTTTTCATCACCGTCAAGATATTGCTTTAGCTATTGTTTCATGTAGAAATGAATATGAAGCGAAACGTAAGGCTAAAGTGATAAAGCCATGTCCTTTGTGGCATGCAGTGAAGAGAAGTAAAATGCGAGATGTTTGCATATAAAATTGAATCAGTGTGTGTTGTTTCGCAAAAAGTTAAAAGAATGTAAAGATAAAACTTTAGTTGAAGCAACTTATGATCATTGGTGGAAAGCTGGTGTTACACAATTGTCATCTCCATCATATCCTGGTAAGAATATTATGGGAAAGTTGTTAGAAAATTTGTCTGAGGGGGTATAAAAAGCGGTGTTAAATACTTCTACAACAAGTGTGTGACTAAGGAATGTCAAGACGTGTGGACATGTAAAGAATGGATGTAGAAACATGTTTCAAGAGCAAGTATGTAGACTACATGATAAGTGAACTGGCGGGTTTTGGGTCTGTTCAACAACAACTGGAACACATCAACATCTATTGGGAACTTGCTCATTCCACGCTGAACTTGTCAAACTTGCGTGAGGATTTCATCAAACAGTGTGATAACAATGACGGAGCTGAGCAGTTTGATGTGAAAGCAGCATATCACTTTGCTCGATTTGATCCAAGACTATTTGATGAAGTGAGAGAGTGGTTAATCTATATTGCAGTATAATGGCAGACATTACATTAAGATAATATATTGTACAGAAAACCTATTGTGAAGAAATGTTATTAGCTCTAAAACAATTTGCGTGTTTACTATGTCCTGCTTGTCAACATGAAGAGTGTCAAGAACATACTTGTCATGCTACATGTGTCTATACATATTTAAATGAAGCTAAATGTTATATTCATTTAGATAAAGTGTTAGATAATACAAACAAACGTTGTGAGAAATACGGTGTAGATGCTGTTACAATTGATGAACCAAGTAGTTGGTTAGTGATAATCGAAGACCAATGGTCGTCAATTATTTGCACCATTGTATCTATATTTGATTTGTAAGATATGTTAGTTAAGTTATAAAAACATGTTGGGTGAGTTATAAAAAATAAAAATGATATCTTAAGAAGTGCCTATCATTTAGTGTTAACAAGTCGACGTGGAAAGACTATTTAACCAATATTTACTTCAAACCTGGACAGCCCGGAGCATTTGCTGGTCCTTACAAACTTTATCACATCTTAAGAAAACATGATCAACCAGTCACTCATTCACAAGTGAAGAAATGGCCACAGGATCAGGATACCTTCAGTTTACTACAACCTGTAAAATACAGGTTCAAAAGACAACGTTTTATCACACGTGGTATTGATGGCATGCGCTATATTGATTTGGCTGATATGGGAAACATCGCTCCCTATAATGATGACACCCGCTTTTCACTCATTGACATTTATGTGTTTTCGAAATATTTGTTTGTGCAGCCAATACCTAATAAATCACATACAAGCGTCATACAAGCCTTTTCATGAAACACAACGAAGACCACAAACTCTAAGGTCAGATAAGGGAACTGAATTAAAAAATTGATGGGTAAAAGCATTTTTGAAGAAGGAGGGAATTCATGCTTATACCACAAAGAATGAAACCAAAGCTAACTTTGCTGAGAGAGTCATTCGTACTCTAAAGGGAATGATGTATCGGTATTTCCTACATAATCAAACTTACCGTTATTTAGACTTCCTTCCAGACTTGGTGTACACTTACAACCATAGACCTCATGGTTCTCTTTCTAATAAGTATGCTCCTGCAGATATTCGTAAAGACAACGAATCGAAAGTGTGGGAGTATATGTATGTGGACAAATTGAAAATGAAACCGAAGAAGAAGAAAACCTATGAACTTAAAATCGGTGACCATGTTCGCATTTCCCACATAAAATATGTATTTCAACGGGATAATCACATGAAATGGACGCAAGAAGTCTTCATTGTCACACATCGTTGCAAGAAGCAAGGAATACATTTGTATCGTGTGAAAAACTTTTTGGATGAGGAAAACATTTCTATGAGGAAGAACTGCAGAAAGTGACCAAGGATATTGAATCCATCTACAGAATTGAAAAAGTGTTGAAAACACGAAAAAGACGAGGTGTGAAAGAAATATTTGTCAAGTGGTTAGGTTGGCCAAACAAGTATAACAGTTGGGTGAAAGAAACAGACATTAAAAAGTGAAGCATCCATTTACATGTTTGGTCTCTGGACCTACAGGCAGTGGTAATAGGTCTCTGGTAAAGGAAATTCTAGAACAAAAGTTGATTAAACCTTCTTCGAAAAGCATTTTATGGCTCTGTGCAACAGATCAGCCTTTGTACAAGGGAATAAAAGGTGTGGAACTTTACCAAGGCATTTCAGATGACATTGAAGAGCACATTAACCCGAAAAAAAACCAAACTTACTCATCATTGATGACTTAATGACTAAATGTCATAGTGATGAGCGTATGACACGTCTCTTTAGGATTAACAGCAGTCATCAAAATCTAGGCATCATCTACATTGTACATTGTACATAATCTATTTCATCATAGTAAAGAAATGCGAAATATTAGTTTGAATAGACATTATATCATTCTGTTTAAAAATCCTAGAGACAGTCAACAAATTAGTACATTAGCGCGGCAAATGAATCCTGGAAGTTCTCAATTTCTCATAGAAGCCTATCAAGATGCTACTAGCAAACCACATGGTTATTTATTCATTGATTTAAAACCAAAGACAAATGATCAACTACGTATTCGTACAGGCATTTTACCAAAAGATACACATTATGTATATATTAATAAAGCGATGTATGGACAAGAACCAACTCATTTAACCATTCACAGTAAAGATGTCTAAACGCATTCGAACAAACCAATCTTTTCTTCACTTGCTTCCACGTATTGGGCCTAAACGACGTAAATCCTTGCTACACCAAGCTACTAAGGAGCAATTAACTACAGTAAACTCTCGATAAGTCAAAGAGGTCGGGACCAAGCAATATAATTTGAGTTAACCGAAATTTGAGTTATCCGAAATTGGCCCTGCTGTTTGCTGTTTTTATGGTATGGTGATTGTTTATATAATGAATAATATTCGGCTGTGACAAATATAATTTATCCTATTAATACTGAATATTTACAACTCAGTGAAAAATCTTTTTTTACATTTTATTTACAGCTACATTCTGAAATACATATATCACATTTTGATTCCATTTTCCATCACACATACATTAACTGCGAAACTGACAAGGGAAGCGTACTCAAAAAGTACAGTAAGTTAGTTTTAAGACACAGTTCCGAAACCCCAATGTCTTATTGTCACTCTGGGTACTGCTGTAGATCAAAGATTTGCACTTGTACTCGTCGTAACAACTGTTAACAAGCCGCGTGTTTTGTTTGCACATCAGGTTGTAGAATCACAAATACAGATTAACTCCGTAACCGCGGAGACCATAATCAAAGACTACGTACTCCGTTGCTAAGGTTACTCGGTGTCATAATGTGCAGACAAAGCCACACTAATTGTACACATATGCATATGCAAACAATTGCGCCATGCGTTTCCGTGTTATTTTAGTGAAAATACAAGGATTTTCTTGCGAAAAAACAAAAAGGAGGGTAAAAAAATTACTTGAGTTAAAAAATTTGACTTAAGCGGTGAATTTAAAAGACTTACATAAGTAAAATATATCGGGACTTTCAAATTAATTTGAGCAAAGCGAAAATTTGAGTAAACCGATTTTGGCTTAAATGGAGGCTACTGTAGCTTGTTTGAAATTTGTTTAAATATATATTGCAAGGACATTTACCCTTAAGCTCAAATAGGTATAAGGAATTCAAGCGTGAGCGTCACACCCTACGCACTCTAGCAGATAAGAAGATATCACCTCGAAAAAAAGAGAAATTGATTAATCAGAAAGGAGGATTCATTGGAGCTATTGCTAAATTTGCATTACCCTTGTTGGCCCATCTGCTGTTAAAATGAAATATACTTTGAAAATGGTCCTCATTCCTGAATATGAATATAAAATGTTATTAGAAAAGAAAGATAGTGGAATTAAAACAAAAGTGAATAAACTTTTACGTGGGAAACGAACTCGTGAAAAGGCAATGAAAATGTCTCAACTTCTTAGTCGTCATTTACGAACAAGTCGATCACAACAACAACGACAAAAGTCTGTTCCATCATCATCATCTGAAAAACCAGAAAAGTTATTTCTAAGTCATTTTCAACCTATTTATCATGGAAAAGTAATACAACTTTTAGCAGAACTTAAGAACCATGGTACAAAATGAACAGAGAAGAATGATGTTGTGATGTTATCACAAATTCCAACATCATTGATTTGTGAAAGAAGCATTGGTTGCTACAAGAAGAAAAGAACGAGGAGAATCATCATATAGTTGATATCAGTTTATCCAGGAAATTGTAGATGCTAATATTCCAAAAACTATGGTTAGAAAAAAGACAACTCATGAAGACATTACAAAAGAAATGAAACAGCGTCAACAAAGACAGTTTCCTGAAGAATGGGAAAATGTTTAACATGGCTTAAAGTGTTATGTTGTTGTCAAGAAAATGGAACGAAAACTACAAATCATATTCCTGTAAAGATAAGATGTGCAAGTGCTTGTTGTGAAGGAGAAGTAATAGACAGCAACACTGTAGATGATGTGAGACATCATGTGAAACATCATGTGAAACATCCTGTAAAATATTATGTGAAACATTTTTCATGTAGTTGTGAGAATGGCGCGCGCTATGCACAAAGTCATGTATATAGGCATCCATTCCGTCAACGTGCATATACAATTTAGTCATCATGGACTCAACACTTTACCTAGCAATACTAGTATGAACTATTATCCCAACAACAAGGCTTCGAATTATCAAATTTATATGTCTCGAACCATCTATCTGAAAGGAAAACATGAAGTGGCCTTAGCTGAAATTCAATATCCACATACATTGACAACCATGAGACATGGAATGGACTTTTCCATTCAGTATCGACAACAACCATTTGTAGATTCTGTCCTTGGCACAGTCACTATTCCTTATGGTTACTACAGAAAACTGCAAGAGATATGTAATGCAGTCAATAAAGAAGCGGCTAATTCCATGACAGATGAACTTAAACAAGCTATTCGGTTAAAGTATGATAGAGTTAGACGACAAGTTTTTCTTTTTCTAAATCATAACTTGTCATTCTCCACCGCATTAGCTGAGATTTTAGGATTTATCCCAGATCAATGGTATACTGAAACGTGTACAGCTGAACATAAAGCAGATGTGAAACAGAGATTTTATACACTTTATGTGTACTGCAGTATTTGTGAACCACAAGTTTTTGGAGATTATTATGTTCCTTTGCTACGTTCTGTTCCCATTCAAGGTCATGATATTATCATTAAAACTTATGGTGAACCTCATTATGTTTGACGCGATAGAAATGAATATTAAGGATGACACAGGTCATAATGCTACATTTCAAACTTGAAAGGTGGTCTGTAAACTTCATTTTCGACCAAAAGCATTATGAAAGCCTACACACACAATCCATCTGCATATCGCAGCCTTTTTCTTCGTCAAGTGGGCGGGGAATTACCAGGAGTCAAAGGAGCGCGAATCCAATATGGCGATGGTATTGGTTCAATACTGGGATCATTGGCTCGCAAAGCTATTCCACTACTTAAGGCAGGGACTAAGATCGTTGCGCCACATCTTAAAAAGCTGCAAAAGATATCGCGAAAGATGTTACGGGCCGAGTTGCACAGCATGTGTTTGGTGATGTGTTAGGACGACAAAAGAGAGTGCAACTGACGAAACGTGCCAGAAGACGAAAAAAGCCAGACGGATAACACCAAAAAAACATATAAAAGATATCTTTTGAAAATGTCTTTAATTCATAATCATTCTTGTGAATGTAGTCTTTCTCCCTTAGAATGGTTTCGCATACCACCAACGCAAACTGCTGTAGAGAAAAGTTATAAAGTAGACTATCAACCACTGACTAGCATTAGAGAAGGCGCTCCAATAGAATTTTATGTTCCTGCGAGTACAGAAGAATATCTAGATTTAAAGAACAGTAAACTTCATATTGTATGCTGCATTGTAAAGGGTGATGGAACAGCGTGTGGCATACATAATATTGTATCATGCATCAATTATTTGTTTAATGGGTTATGGTCTAATATTGATTATTTCTAAATGATCATATCTCACCTCATTCATGACTCGGAGGAAAGTCTCCATTCTGAGCGCTCTATGCGTCTCATGTATAAGTATACTGCCGGGTCAATGAATAGTTATGAGGTGAAAAGAGCTAATCATGAAAGATATGTATCCGGGTTTTATGTAAATTCTGACGGTCTTGACCTAGCCGAAGCAGGAAATAATGGTTTACATAATCGATATTTACATACACGCCTCAGCCGTGAGTTTATGCTAACAGGTGGTTTAAGGGTAGAGTTGTTTGAGCAGGATCGCTATCTTCCCAATGGCATCAGCTTGCAATTGCGTTTACATAGACAAAAAGATGAATATATATTAATAGCTGTAAATAATACCTATAAGGTAGAAGTGAAAGAGGCGTTTTCAACCATTCGCAAAGTGAGGGTTAGTCCAGGTATTCAGTTAGGACATACAGATGCATTGATGAAAAGTCCTGCCAAGTTTCTTATTACTAGAAAAGAAAGTAAAATTTTAGCCATTCCAGCAGGATTTCAATCTTTTGTGAAAGATAAGATCTTTCTGGGTCAATTACCAAAACACATTGTCATTGGACTGGTTCATAATGAATCCTTTGCTGGAACAGCATTGAGAAATCCATACAATTTTGAACATTTTGACCTTAACTACATGCAACTGTACACAGATGGTGAACCACTCCTATCCAAACCTCTCAAGCTTGACATTACACGGAACAAATACCTGGACCCTTTTGAAACTCTTTACAGATCTTTTGATAGATTGAATGGTGAGAAAAGTTCCATCATAAAACGGGACGATTGGCCTAGAGCTTATGCTTTATTTTCTTTCGACTTAACACCTGATTATGATGGTGATGATCATTATCCCCTTATCAAACATGGATACTTGCGGCTAGAAATGAATTTTGGCAGGGCCTTGCAAAATACAGTCAATGTCATAGTCTATGCTGAATTTGATAACATTATTGAAATAAGTGCAAATCGCAGCATCCAATTCCACTAGCAGTCATGAACAGGGAGCAGAACAATGCCATATTGAGCCATGATGTCATCACAAAAGACTTATTTCAAGGTGTGTTTTCCATGGACCAGCTACCATCTTTACAACGCGGTGCCTATGTCATCAACACAGACGATCATGATGAACCAGGAGAGTATTTGGTGGCAGTGTATTTTGACAAAGACCCTGCAAAATATTTTGACTCTTATGGACTTTTACCTCTAGATAACAGTTTAGAAAAGTTTTTAAGTAATGACTATATGTATAATTCCGTACCATTACAAACTCCGATATCATCTACATGTGGTTTTTATTGTGTATATTATATATTCCAGAGAGCTGGAGATCAGAGTATGTTTGATAGTGTAAATGTAGTATGGTAAATGTAGTGATGGTGATTTTATTGCAAAGGACTTTGTATATAGACATTATAAACCCTTGTTTTATTAATGTTGTATTACTTGTATTACTTGTATATAGAGCTATTTACAAAACTTTATTTACAAACTTTATTTACAAAAATCTATTTACAAACTCTATTTACAAACTTTATTTGCAAACTTTATTTACAAACTTTATTTACAAAACTTTATTTCCAAACTTTATTTACAAACTTTATTTACAAACTTTATTTACAAACACATTCAATACATGTTTACAAATGCATTCAATACATTGATAAATGAATGCCATTCATTACAATCTAAATTAACATATGCATCATAGACATTGCACCTGCATTTGTAAATGCTATGAAAACTCACATAACTCGCATCACCAAACTTTATCACTTTAACAGTTTCATGTTCAGACAGTTTCAGTTCATATCCATCTTCATTTATGCCTGTGTCCATCATCCGCATAGGATGTGTCAGCTCAATGGATTTGGTACCCCGCATGAGTTGTATTCGTTCCTCTTTGAATTCAAGCGTCAGGTTCTTCAACAGCGCGCTCCATTCCACTGAGGGTGATGACGTCGTAGTGTTCTGTAAGCTCGTCATGTTGGCGACATTGTACAAACACGTCTAGACAGTTCTTAGTCACACGCACTTCTAAATCATTTGAGAGTAGAAGGAGAAAGCCAGGTATCCTCAGCTTCTCTAAATGGTCCTTCAACACGGATTGTTCGTCAGGCGATAGTATGATATACTTTCCAAAATGTCTTAGCACAATGTCATCACATGCGTTTGTCATATATGAGAATCCATATGTAATGAATTCATAATCTGATAAAAAGTGCTCCATCTCATTCAACAGTCAGATCAACTATGAGCTATCTCGTCTGTGAAGGGGTATTTATGCTCGGATGATGGTGAAGACTGGATGTTGTATAGCTTCTAGGAATCGTAAGACTGCCCGCCAGTTCTTCATATCAAAGTAAATCAAATCTGTATATGGAGTATCTGGCACAACAGCATAATCCTCTGGATAATCCTGTAAAAGATTTCCAGAATCTAACACGTATATCAGAATCATGTCCAACCACTAACACTTCAACTTTATTTTCAAGTCTACGTTCAAACCCAGGTTTAAGCGGTATGTTTTTAAAGTCTTTCCACACTTTAGGTTTAAACCGATACAGCGAGGTAAGCACCACCGTTAAACACGAGTGCATTCATGATGACAATACCTATTTATGAAGCGTTTTCTTGTCTTCGAAGCCTTTTATTCACTTCTTTCACTTGCTTCTTCAACATTTTCCATTCAGGTATTGTCAGCAAAATTCCCCTTTTCGTAGGACGGTCTGATCTCTAAGGTACTTGCAAATGCTCACCACTCTTTCATTGCTTTGTTTCATAATTTTAATGTACTTTCCATTTCCTAGAGAAAGCATTCCATCCCACGACTGTGGTGTTGGTGTCGTCTCCTCTTGATGGTGGTGTGGTGGTGGGATTTTTAACCTTTAAGGCATTGGCTTTATCAGGAAGAGTGTCCATATCAGTTGTAGATCTCTTGCGATTACGATCCATGTTAACGCTTCAGTGTTCACACCTCAAATAACTCTAAAGTTGGAGAGTCTCCCCCTTTTATACTATTGCCTTGTAATGTCCATGCGCCAAAGTGGAATAGCCATTATTCAGCACGTATCGCTTATCGTCATATGGGGAGAGGGCTACTTTTCTCAACGAGAAAAGTTGGTGGTCATGACTTCGAATGATGTGTCCTGTAGCCATAGTTTGAGTTTAGTTGAACAAGCTGTCTCTATACTACTTCTGTTTCATACTTCTTTGACAAGCTCGAGTGATGCCTTTGACTGTATGATTTTCTTTCCCACCATCCATCATACTATACATTTTTGGGTCTGAGTCCAACAAACTTTTCAATGGGGATGCCTACCGTCTCATCCTTTATTTTCCCAAGCACTTTTTTGTTTGTGTTAAAATGTTGAAAATGATCTGGTGGTTAGTCACTTGTGTCGAACAGGTCAGCATCTTGCTGCACATCCTTGTAGATATCTTCCGTTTCTATGTCATAACATAGACGGTCGGCGTCGCTGAACAACAATTTGGCGTTGAGATACTTGGCCATGCTGAGGTCAAGAATGGTGAAGCCAACTTGAATGGGTTTATTCAGAAGCAAATCCACTTTGCGTAAATGTACAGCGGTTAACTCTTGGTTAAAATTTTTAAACTTGTGGAATGAAGGCTTGGCCACAAGTTTCTTGAACCGCTTTTCCTGGTGGACGAGTTCAACATTGATTTGCTTTCTCTCTTTTTCCATGGTTTTGCCAAACACCGAGTTGTTCATCAGTTTGAAGAAGTCTTTCTGAAACGGGTTCTTAGGCAATTTTCTCTTTTTCGTGTTTAAGGTAATGTATTTCTCCAGCCATTTGCTCTGTGTAAACATGATGGCGCGGTGCACCTTAGTGACTTTCAACCCCAGTGAGACCACTGCTGCACATTCCTATAATGAAGCACATATTTCTTCTTGTCACACAAGTTGGGAATGTGCTTTTCACTAAGTTTGCCTTTTATGTTCAGATCTTTCCGTAGCTTCTGGCTATGCTCTGACAATTCTCCAACTTTCACACATTTCCGTTCTGGAGCCACTGGGTAGTGATTATGACGATCATGGATTATATGCGGGTATTCTAAATCCACTTCTAAAATGTATCCAATGTCATCATCTTCATATACATCCATGTAGTCGAGGGATTCTGGCTCGCTCACCCACATAAATCCACTTTCTGGCATGCTTTGTGACATAGCCCAGCCAAACAAGTTGTTTGCATTTAGGTACAGCAGGTAGTTGTTCGGCATGTTAGAATTGTAATCTGCTACATAGGGGTTATTTGCTTTCGCATACTTGTGTGTGATCACAGATATTCCTCCATATAGACCTTGTTCAACCATTTAGTACATGTCAATGTCATTGATCAATTCCAACTTCACCTTTGTCGCTTTTAACATCGCATCCCACGACAGTCCTGGCGCTGTATAGTAGTGGGCAAGATCCAGTTCATACGTGTTGAGACATACTTGGTACAAAGCCTTTCTCAGCAGCAAATCTTGTTGGTAACTATCATTAATGTGGGAAGTCATGTTGTAGAAGTTATCTTTCACTTCTGCCGCAAGGTTGGCTACCAACTTCTGTAGAGAGGTACTCATAAACTGAAAGCTGTATGTAAATTTTAGATTGCTCATGGTGAATGCAATATATTTCTCAAAGGTGTTGGCAATGACTGTAATCGTTTCATCTTTAAATTTCCCAGTTTCCTTCACGACCAAATGACTGTCATAGCCTCGCAAATTGTGAAAAAATACAAGGATGATAAAAGACTCTTTATCGCCCTGCTGATCTTTTCTAAGTCGAAATTGTAAGTTGCATTCATTATGTGCAGCTCCGCGGTATTTGCCATTGATATGGTCATGATCTCTCACACGATCCTTCACCAGTTCACCTTCACCAGTTCGTGCTGCTACTATCGTCATTCCGGTCCTGTTCAATCCGGAAGTGACCATTGGGAGGAGACTCAGAGATATCGAAGAGGGGAGATATCATGAAGCGTACGTCCGGTCATTCGTGCTGGGGGAAGCAGTCTCATCTCGCCTGGAAGAGGAAGAGTACCCGACCTGGGCCGGCTACTTCATCCGACAAGATATAAACCTGTGTGGCGGGGTGGCTATCTGATAGGCGCAGACAAGGTTATTACCGTCGGTTGCGGTCATCAAACATGCCTGTTTTGCTCTGCCGTACGTGCCTATCAGACAGCCTTGCGACACATATATCTGTGCCACAAGTGCCAAAGATGTTGGATCAAGACCAACCATTTCATCTTTAATGGCCAGCAAATGTCACAGTGTGCCAGGCAGTACCAACACGTGAGCACCTTCCAGCAGTAAATAGCAGCAGCACCAACAGTGGAAAGCTTGGGCTCCTGGCTGCCCTTAGGGCAGCCGCCACTTATTGCCAAATAAGCAAAAAACCTGACGTGGTATGATAGTGTTTATGTGTGTGCATGCGTGAAAAAAACTCATGACGTCATTACCAGGTGACTTCTCACGTAATTATGACCTGTGCTTTTTCCAAAACTGGCGCAGAAACCCCATGCGAGTTTTGCGCCACCCTATGACGTCACTATGACGTCACTTCATGGCGCATAAATCACCTTTCAATTCTACTTCAATGTCTACGACGACTGTCTAGGACTTGGTAGAAGTTTATTTATCTTGTCGGTGCTAGCTTGAATTTTCCTAAAGAACTTTTTGCAGATGCTCTTCTTCTTTCCTCAAGTGTTGCAAGGTTGAGTAGTAGCAATGACTGGTCATATGTTAGTTGCGGGCTGATAATTTGTAGGACTCTTTTGTGTATATGTTCTAGATTATTTGTCTGTTCTTTTATAATACTTGTTCTCCATGCAGGCACTGCGTATTTCAGCTGGAATTTTACAATGGCCTTGTAGAAGTTGATTAAGTCGTCTTTTTCTGTCCCTGATCTCTTCAGGTGCGTTAAGAAGAACAATTTGCTCCGCGCTTTATTCGTTATGGATTCTATATGGCTATCCCATTTGAGGTCGTCTTGGATCGTGACTCCAACTAGCTTCGTGGAATTGACTCTTCTAATGGTTGAGTTTGCGATTTGTAGAGGTTCTGGCATCTTGTCTTGGTGATGTTTGCCAAAGGTTATAATCATTTCTTTGATCTTTGTGGGGTTAATTATCATGTTGTTGTTTGTAGTCTGAACTATATGTTCTAAGGCTTCTTGCATAATCAGATTATGACTTTCGGAGTTTTTAAGAATTTGATAAAGTGTACTATCGTTTACGTATTTATATAGTGGCAATGTCGATTTTAGGTCTTTTATCATGACACAAAAGCACTTTATTCCCCATAGTGCTTCCTGAGGTACTGCTCCTTTCAGGTGCACTGCACATGATATGTAAGTCTCCAATTTTAACTTGTTGCATTCTGTTGGTAAGAAAAGATACTAACCACTTTAGAACTGTTTATGGTGTTTTAATAGCTTCCATCTTTTGCAGTAGTATGTTGTGGTAGCTCCTATGGAATGCTTTAGGTAAACATTCTTTGTAGAAAAATGTGAGGTCTCGTTGTTATTAATGTGACCAATTCGTATCCAGAGGTGGTCAAGACGCTCCAAAAAAGTAACACATACTTTAGACCTCGAAAATTGCAATTAAATTGTAATTCAACTAATCAATTGCCAGAAAGACGACACGGTTCTGCTAAACATAAATGCATATCTCAAGGCGAGGACTTGAAGCGAAGATCGAATCAATTGATACGGTAGTTTCGAAAACGTGCTCTACAGGTTTAGACTTGATAATCGCTGTAGACTTTAAAGGTCATCTGTGTAAAATTTCAGATCATTTTGACTTCTCTGATCTATTCCAAAACAACAGCGACTATGGAGATATGGCGCTGTTTTAATTCACACGAAAGCTCATTCAGTTTGTTATTGATTGAACGGTCGTTAGCCCAGCAGATGCTATTAACGTTGTACCTACTATTGTTACTTTCTTCTGTTCTTGATTTCATTTTGTCATTGTTTCCGTTTGTTCGTTGTCAGTAGATTAGTTTCGTCAAGAGGCACTGATTTCTGGACTATTTGGCCTCTTCTTATGATGAGATCTTCTCTATTTTTCTTCTCATTTTCCTTCAGTAATAACGACTATGGAGATATGACGATGTTTTAATTCACACGAAAGCTCATTCAGTTTGTTATTGATTGAACGGTCGTTAGCGCAGTAGATGCTAGGAACGTCGTGCCTACTATTGTTATTTTCTTCTGTACTTGATTTCATTTCATCATTGTTTTCGGTTGTTGGTTGTCAGTAGATTTGCATAGTTTCGACAGGAGGTACTGATTTCTGGACTATTTGGCCTCTTTTTATGATGAGATCTCCTCCATTTTCCTTCTCCTTTTTAGCTAATATTTTTTTCCTTGATGTGGAGTTCCTGGAATATTTCTATTAACTATAATGGTGTGTGTCCTTTCTTATATAGACCTTATATAATGAGGTTATCTTTCCTTTTCCAAAACAACAGGGAAAATGCTTTTTAATGATTAAGAGGTGTCCATATTTAGCGATGATTGGTCAAAAAATTTCGGTAACATTTTGCAGATGAAAAGATGGGTGGTGCCATTGCAAATTTTTGCTGCCGTTCTGGTAGTTTGTTGAAGTCACCTATCACTATGATTCCACTTTAGGGATACTTACAGAGAATGAAGTCGATGCCTTTGGACAAGTGTTCGTTCATCAGTCTATTGTTGGCTTGTGGTGGATGATAGATGCCAACGATATTTATACTTCACTGGTAGTGGAAGTTTTGCAGGTCTTTCTCTTTATCCAAATTGCTTCAAAATTGTTGCTTTCGCACTCTGTCCAACGCTTAAAGTTCATTGCTGAGTCCATATAGATACAGATCCCGTCACCGCTTTTGTTGGCCCTGTCTTTCCTTATTTTCTGATATCCTTGTACATTGGATGAGTTTTCTGGCCTTTCATCGATTAACCATGTTTCAGTGATAACGACTATGGAGATATGGCGATGTTTTAATTCACACGAAAGCTCATTCAGTTTGTTATTGATTGAACGGACGTTATCGCAGTAGACGCTAGGAATGTTGTACATACTATTGTTATTTTCCTCTGTTCTTGATTTCATTTTGCATTTTGCAAGAGAATAAGATGCCTTAACTTGTACTAAATTGTTACCAAAAAATGCTTGCTCTTTTTGGTATCCTGGATGATCTTCAAGAAAGTCCAGAGTACATACATACAACTGGGATGCATTACATATCCATATTGCATGTGTGTGTGTAATATTTTTACGGTCATTGCTGTGGCTGTCTGCATGTTTTCTCTAAATTATATATTGTTATCATATTTAGGAAATAAGGAAAATTATTCTTTTATTTCTATAAAAAAAGGAATAGGTATTGAAAAACCTAAATAGCCCTCAGTTGAAAGTGTATGTTATATCCTTGTACTGCTTTTTTGTATGCATTGGCAGCTCTAGTTAACTCTTGAGAATATTATTAACACGACCTAAATTTACGAATAGATTGCAAAAGTAAGGTTTTAAAAATATTTGTAGGAAGGACAGCTTTTCATCATTGATTATGTTTTTGGGTGCTTGTCTACATATGGGTAGGATTGATCAATTTGGATTCGACCTCACTTGGGTAGGACTTGACTATACATCATGTCGGCCACAATAAATAGTCAAAACAGCAACATTTAGAGGTGATGCTTAATTTATTCAGGATATTACAGAAATTTAAATCAATAAAGTAAAATTTGTGCAAATAATACACAGGTTTTGATCGTATAGACAATACAAGCACAATGTTCGTTGCTTGTTCAGCAGCTTGTCGAAATATTCCTCTCAGCTCACCTTGCTCTTGTCTTCCTTGCTAATACAGGGTAGATCCGTCGGTCCGTCAATAGATTTGAGACACTTGAGGGACTGTTGTAGTGTCTGTATCTGTGGCCTCTTGTCAAGGAGATCATATTACGGATAGCACATTTTCAATGAACTATCTGAAATACTGGAAAATTAGGCAACATGGCAAAATTAAAATATATAACCGTTTCATCGAACAAGACTCAAAATGTCATACCTTTTACAATTTCTAAAAATTTGCTAACTTTGACCAGGTTAGAAGTTTTTGCATATCACTAATTTTTGTAAATATAAAATTTGGAAGTGTCGTCGTAAAAACTATTCTCGTCTCAATGAAAATCCTTATGTGAAAAGATGTCAAAATCAAGGGCCAAAATTTATAAACGTCCTCCATTTTTCCGCAGAGCACCAAAGAAAACAACAGCAGTTTTAAAGACATTCATTTACGTCAAACATAAAAGATATCGGACACAGCGTGAAATTTTTGCAATATCGATCTTCTAAAACTAGGCAATTGCACCCTTTTTATCAATATCAAAACAAGGCGAGCAAAATTTAAGAAGTTTTAGTACATATATAACATCTAATCAACATTAATATTGGTTATTCCCAATAGCCATTTACGGCATCATTCCTGTGGTGACATTTTAAATTAGGCTCACGAATTAGCTGTCTTGCAACATTGGTACTGGCCAATTATTTTACAAATTCAATCAATCTATAAAACACACCGAGGCTGCACTACTGTTGTAACGTTTAGCAATACTTTTTGCGAAAAATAAAATAAAAAGTGACAAAGGTGCATCGTACCATCATGCTTCAGCAGAGCAAGTGACTAGCGAAATACATTGCTTTGAATACAGAGAACAGAAAAGTAGCAAAAAAACCCTTCTGAGAAAGACTTTTACAAACTGATGAACAATGCCATTTTTGGTAAATGTGAGGAAACGATCCACTATAGAATTGGTTCACAATGTCTAGCGCTTTAAGAAGGTAGTGGCCAAACCAACGTTTCACAAGTTCAGAATTTTCATTGAGGTTTTAACAGTTGTATCTGCCTCACATCGAATCTAGTGTTGATCAAGCCCATTCAGATTAAGTTCACTATTCTGGAGCTCAGCAAGACCCTCATTTTTTCATTTTCATTATAGTTGCATGAAGAAGAAGTATGTAGAGGCAATACTACTCTTCAGTGACACAGACAGTTTGTGCTATTTGTACATTTAAAAAGAGATGCAAGAGGATGCTCATCTTTCTGATACAAGTGATTATCCAAAGGAACATTTCGTACATTCCACTGCAAACTAGAAAGTGTTGGCGGGGGGGGGGGATGAAGGATGAAATGGTAGGGGTCCTGGGGAGGAGTTCAACTTCGACCGAAGATGGATAGTTTGCAGTATAATTGTGGAAAATAGAAACGTACAGCCAAGGGCCAGAGGCTTAATACAAGGACAGTTTTTTTCAAGAAATAACTAACCTTTATCATGATCAACAACATTCGAAGTTAACAAGAACTTTATTCACAGAAGATTTAAAGAATGCTCTTTCTCCATTTGATGACAAGCGCTATGTGCTGAGTGACCGTTATACCACGTTAGCTCATGGTCATTACAAGAGTATATAGGTGTCTCCTTCTAAGCAGGGCAATGAATTTTGGGATTTGCGCCATATTTGAAAAAATCGGGATAACTTTGTTATCATGTCCTAAAAATCTGGATTCCAAGGAATCGATAAATTTTTCACCAGAATAACACACTTTAGTTTTCCTGTGGAGACACCTTCTACCAAAGCTGGCAAAAAATTGTTCAGAATGCTAACAGACTGTTAGAACAGCATTCGAGATGATTTTAATGTTGAATTTATTTTATAGAATAATGTGATTTCAAAAATCCAGTAAAAGAAAAAACTAAGTAAAGCGGACTGCAGTGGATACTTCTATATATCATGAATAGAGTAAAAAAAGCTGTGATGTTTGACCTGTGTGATAAACGGAGCTCGAACAAAAAGTGTTGGTTGCCTAGCAATATATGTTAATATGCAGAAATAAAGAAATAACTGTATAAGTGTATACAGAATTGCACATAATACGCACAGTTTCATTTTTGATATTAGAGGGTTTTCGAGCTTATCAACACCTAAAACGGACACACGAATGAACGAACAGGGAGACTCTTCAGAGTCCTTAAGATGAAAATGAAAAATTAACGTCATCAGAAGAGGTTTCGTAGCTGAGAATTCTGGTGTAAAGACAAGTGGTGACGTCACAACTATGGTTTAAGTATAAAAAATAAAGTATTTATTAAGATAACTACAATACAGAACAGTGCACCATAAAATGCTGTCTGTTTATCGGTCCGTCCATTTGTCAGCCAGTAAGTCAGTCAATCAGTCCGACAATTTTTGGTGCGAGCAGGTTTTCACAATCATTTGGGCGAATATGTGTGAAATTTTTTAGAGTTAAAATGTATATGTTGCAGATATGCAAAAATTCAATATGGTTGCGCTCATCCGTGAAGAAGCAATGTGACAAATGTCGAACAACATTAATAAAGTATAAATCACAAGTTTAAATCAAGTTAAAACTACACTGAATATTTTTCTTCACCCTTTCTAGGAAAGTATTCAGTGAAATTTTAATACAATTTTTGATTTGTCAAGTTTTGTATTAGCTTTTATACGCGCTTGGAAACTTTGTTTCACAAAACACAACAGTAGAGGCTTACATTACACACTTTCAATTGATATCTACTTAGTTTTGTTTGTTTTCGTAAACAAAAACAAATGTCTCCCCGACTAAATCCATAATCCCCCCCCCAAAAAAAAATTTCCCGTTGTTTAATTAATGAAATAAAATATTCATTTATGCAAACATAATCATAATTCATTGTACAAAATTCAAAATAGATAAAACATATTGTGGTCACTAAAACAGACATTACTGCAAGTCTTTTTTCGTCCGAATTCGGAAGGTGGTCGCTAAAACAGGTTTTGCTGTAGACCCTTCTTATCCAGGTCTGGAGTTGGCTACTACAGTAGTTTTACTGTACGTTACATTTTTATCCGGGTCTAGAAGTTGGTCAGGACAGGCAGGTTTTACGCTACGTCTTTTTACCCGAATCTGAAAGGGGTCACGACAAACGGGTCTTGCTTTACATTATTTATCCCGTCCATGAAAGTGGTCTGGATTTTATTTTATTTTTCTCTTGCTAACCATCATCCTCAACACACCTCCAAGCAATCTAACATAGGTACGACTGTAAACGCTCGCCCTTTTACCCAAGGTAACGGTAACGGTCTGTACCATAAGCGTAGTTATAGCCATGATATACTTCCTTGTCTTCGTACATTCCCATTGGCCAAAAAGCATTAGAAAAGCATTCTTCATGACTGCGCATCAGATGACACACCGCGATGGGAGAAGGGGGAGGGCATTTCGGTGCCAAAATGGTGAGCTGCTTTTCATAACTCAAGATATCAGTGAAAAATGCTTCCGGTACTGCAAAAAATGCTTACCAATAAAAATAGCTCACATATATGGAACACTTTGGCAACCGAATTAAGTATGCGGCAAAAAAAATCAATGGCTAGACCTGCTGAGAACTAAAAATATAACAATAGCATTCCATGATCTCGTAGATAACGACTTCATTATGCACCACAACTGACACTGACCCCTGACTGAGTGGCATGTTAAATGTTAGATGGGAATTGCACAAAAAGGTCAATTTCAAGCAATAACAAATAGCAATGGACCGACAGCAATGCTGTTACTGTTTTGAAGCATTCTAAAAAATGCATGAACACTCAACTCAGTCTTATTCGTTAAACCTGAACCATGTACGGAATGTCATGATAAGTAAACTATCATCAAGCTGCAAAAGGACCATCAGATGAAGGTGTCAAAACTATCCAAGAAAAGACTGGCTGAAGTTCAACTGGAGAATATGAACGTGCAAAACCAACTTGGGCTTACCTGTGAATATTATGGTGCTTACGGATATGTTGAGGATTATCAATACAATTGTCACACGTACAATTGCAAGATGTGTGAACCAAACAGCTTCTGCGGTAAGTGTGTAGTACTTAAAGTCTGTGAAGCAAAGTAGAAGCCACATTTTCAAGACATACTGAAACAAGATGGACGCGTGTTTTAAAAAGGCTTATGTTGACTTTATGATTTCTAAACTTTCTTGCTGTGGAACTCCAGACTATCAGCTCTATCATTTCGACGCTTTTTGGGATGTTGTACACTACAGTCTTGATGTGATTGAACTGCATCCAAGATTTATTGGAAAATGTCATAAAATTGGAATGGAAAATCCTGAGGACTTTGACTTTGATTCTGCGCTCTATTCTTCGCACTGATGTAGACGTGTACTTTTGTGTGGTTAATTATTTAAGAGAGAAACAAGAAGAAACTGAGCAGCTCTACAAAGATCAGGTAAGAGAACCTTTTAACAACTTTAAAGATATAGCAACAACCTTTTAACAACTTAGTGACAACATAGTGAATTTAATCTTACGTTGTTGTTTTAAAGAGTCATTTGAAGACATAACAATGTTTTTCTTTCTAGTAAATTTAATCGTATGTAAGTTGTTTCAAAGTGAACAAAGGAAGAAAATGATGGAAGAGGTAGCAGAAATTTTAAAAGAAGCTCAACATGCTCATTATTATTCTATTACAGGAAGAAACAAACATGTCAACGACGGAATAAACGAAGAAACAAAGTCTTGGTGAACATTATCATACAACCAGACAACATGGAGAATGTTGTATTATTTAGCGGTCACAAGGATGTTCTTTCAAACATGTTTCAAAGACGACTTGAAAAGTATGGACATACGTTCAACTCGTGTGAAGCTTTGTATCAATTTGAGAAAGCAGGTTTTCATCACCGTCAAGATATTGCTTCAGCTATTTTTTCATGTAGAAATGAATATGAAGCGAAACGTACCGCCAAAGTGATAAAGCCATGTCCTTTGTGGCATGCAGTGAAGAGAAGCAAAATGCATGATGTTTTACATGTAAAATTTAATCAGTGTGCATTGCTTCGCAAAAAGTTAAAAGAATGTAAAGATGAGACTTTAGTTGAAGCAACTTATGATCACTTGTGGGGAGCTGATGTTAAACAATTGTCATCTCCATCATATCCTGGTGAGAATATCATGGGAAAGTTGTGAGAAATTTTGTGTGAGGGGGTATAAAAAGTGGTGTTATATGATTGGTTTACCTGGCTAATACTTCTCATTTGCTCGTCATAGTGTGTAGACGTGTGGGAATATATTGAAATGTCATGCAAGAATGGATATTGAAACATGTTTCAAGAACAAGTACGTGAACTACATGATAAGTGAACTGGTACTTTTTGGGACTATTGAACAACAACCGGAACACATCAGCATCTATTGGGAGCTTGCTCATTCCACGCTGAACTTGACAAACTTGCGTGAAGATTTCATCGAAGACGTGTGTGTTTTTAGACATTTACGGAGCTGAGGAGTTTGATGTGAAGCAGCATATCACTTTGCTCGATTTGACCCAAGACTGTTTGATGAAGTGAGAGAGTGGTTAATCTTTATTGCAGTATAATGGCAGACATTACATTGAGACAATATACTGTACAGAAAGCATATTGCGAAGAAATATTATCAGCTGTAAAACAATTTGCGTGTTTATTATGTCCTGCTTGTCAACATGAAGAGTGTCAAGAACATACTTGGCATGCTGCATGGTGTCTATACATATTGGGAGGAATTATATTATATTCATTTAGATAGTGTTGGATAATGCAAATAAATGTTGTGAGAAATATAGTGTAGATGCTATCACATTTGATGAATTAAGTAGTTGGTTAGTGTTCATTGAAGATCAATGGTCTTCAATTATTCACACCATTGTATCTATACTTGGTTTGTAAAAACCTATTAGATATGTTTTTTGAGTTTTAAAATAAAATGATATGTTAAGAAGTGCTTATCATTTAGTGTTAGCATGTCGACGTGGAAAGACTACTTAACCAATATTTACTTCAAACCTCGTCAACCCGGAGCATTTGCTTACAAACCTTTATCACATCTTAAGAAAACATATCAACTAGTCACTCATTCACAAGTGAAGAAATGGCTGCAGAATCAATATGTATTCAGTTTACTACAACCTGTAAAATACATATTCAAAAGGCAATGTGTCATTACACGTGGTATTGATGACATATGGGATATTGATTTCGCTGATATGGGAAACATCGCTCCCTATAATGATGAGAGCCGCTTTTCACTCATTGTCATTTATGTGTTTTCGAAATATTTGTTTGTGCAGCCAATACCTAATAAATCACATACAAGCGTCATACAAGCCTTTTCATGAAACACAACGAAGACCACAAACTCTAAGGTCAGATAAGGGAACTGAATTTAAAAATTGATGGGTAAAAGCATTTTTGAAGAAGGAGGGAATTCATGCTTATACCACAAAGAATAAAATCAAAGTTAACTTTGCTGAGAGAGTCATTCGTACTCTAAAGGGAATGATGTATCTATTTCCTACATAATCAAACTTACCGCTATGTAGACATCCTTCCAGATTGGTGTACAATTACAACCATAGACCTCATGGTTCTCTCCCTGATTAGTGTGCTCCTGCAGATATTCGTAAAGAAAACGAATCTAAACTGTGAAAGTATATTTATGTAGACAAATTGAAATTTAAACTGAATAAGAAGCAAACCTAAAAATTTAAAATTGGTGATCATGTTCGCATTTCCCACATAAAATATGCGTTTCAACGGGATTATCACATAAAGTGAACGCAAGAAGTCTTCATTGTCACACATCGTTATAAGAAGCAAAGAATACATTTGTATCGAGTGAAAGACTTTTTGGAGGATGATATTGATGGACATTTCTATGAGGAAGAACTGCAGAAAGTGACCAAAGATATTGAACCTATCTACAGAATTGAAAAAGTCTTGAAAACACGAAAAAGACGAGGTGTTAAAGAATTATTTGTCAAGTGGTTAGGTTGGCCAAAGAAGTTTAGCAGTTTGGTGAAAGAAACAGACATTCAAAAATGAAGCACCCACATGTTTACATGTTTGGTCTCTGGACCTACAGGCAGTGGAAAAACTTCTCTGGTGAAGGAAATTCTAGAACAAAAGTCAATTAAACCCTCTTCAAAAAACATTTTATGGCTCTATGCAGCAGATCAGCCTTTGTACAAGGGAATGAAAGGTGTGGAATTTTACCAAGGCATTCCAAATGACATTGAAGAACGCTTTGACCCGAAAAAACCAAACTTACTCATCATTGATGACTTAATGACCAAATGTCATAGTGATGAGCGAATGACACGTCTCTTTAGTGTTGGCAGCAGTCATCAAAATCTAAGCATTATCTTTATTGTACATAATTTTTTTCATCATGGAAAAGAGATGCGAAATATTAGTTTGAATACACATTATATCATTCTGTTTAAGAACTGTCCTAGAGACAGTTAACAAATAAGTACATTAGCGCGGCAAAAGTATCCTGGAAGATCTCAATTTCTCATAGAAGCCTATCAAGATGCTACTAATAAACCTCATGGATATTTATTCATTGATTAAAAACCAAAGACTAATGATCAACTGCGTATTGGCATAGGCATTTTACCAAAAGATACACATTATGTATATATTGATAAAGCAATGTATGAACCAGTGGGCCTAAACGACGTAAATCCTTGCTATAGCAAGCTACTAAGGAGGAATTAACTATCTTGTTTGCAATTTGTTTAAATATATATTGCGAGGACATTTACCCTTAAGGTCAAATAGGTATAAGGAATTGAAGCGTGAGCGTCACACCCTACGCACTCTAGCAGATAAGAAGATATCACATCGAAGAAAAAAGAAGTTGTTTAATCAGAAAGGAGGATTTATTGGAGCTATTGCTAAACTTGCATTGCCCTTGTTGGCCCAACTACTGTTAAAATGAAATATACTTTGAAAATGGTCTCATTCCTGAATATAAATCTAGCATGTCATTAGAAAAGAAAAATGGTGGAATCAAAACAAAAGTAAATAAACTTTTACGTGGGAAACAAACTCGTGAAAATTCAATGGAAATGCCTCAACTTCTTGGTCGTCATTTACGAACAAGTCAATCACAACAGCAATAAAAGTCTGTTCCATAGTCATCTGAAAAACCAGAAGTTATTTCTAAACCATTTTCAACCTATCTATCATGGATAAGTAACACAACTATTTGCAGAACCTAAGAAACATGGTACAAAATGGACAGAGAAAAATGAACTTGTGTTGAAAACGGGTGATGTCATCAAAAATTTCAGAATTATTGATTTGATGAAAGAAGCATTGGTTGCTACAAGAACAAAAGAACGAGAACTACCATATGGTTGGAATCAGTTTATCCAGGAAATTGTAGATGCTAATATTCTAAAAACTATGTTCAGAAAAAAGACAACTCGTGAAGACATTACAAAAGAAATGAAACAGCGTCAACAAAGACAGTTTCCTGAAGGATGGGAAAATGTTTAACATGGCTTAAAGAGTTATGTTCTTGTCAAGAAAATGAAACGAAAACTACAAATCATATTCCTGTGAAAATAAGATGTGCAAGTGCTTGTTGTGAAGGAGAAGTAATAGACATCAACACTGTAGACCATGTGAAACATCATGTGAAACATCATGCACGTAGTTGTGAGAATGGCGCGCTATGCACAAAGTCATGTATATATGTTACAGTGAATCTGTAAAACCAGCGAATCCGTAGATTCGCTGAAAATTTTCAGCGAATCTACAGATTCGCTGGTTTTTCACCTAAAAAATTATACAGATTTGCTGAAATTGCCTGATCGGCCATCTTTACCAACATGATCACTTGTTTTCGCTAATATTTGAAATTTAGGTGCTTTTGAGTGATTACGTTACTCCAGATGTATTTTACACACCTTTTTCTTGGTTGGTGTGAAGGGAACATATTGAAATCGCGCTTCATTTTCTGTTTCCATTGCTTTTACTTCATTTCATGTAGCTGAGGTTTTTTGGTCATTTGATGAAAATACAGCAATTATATGCTTTCACATCGGAATAAAGTTTCTATTCGTTGAAATCCTTGTCCTATTAGTTTCTGTTAAAGTAAACTATGAGTATGCGGAGCATCGAAAATTAACTCTGATTGGATAAGCGTACCGTAATTCAAGTGCAATTTATATCCCCCGGAGGTGAAGATATCTTTGTGTTGCACTCACGGAAAAATAAATTGCAATTTGACTAATAGCAATTTGAATGATACTCAAAAGGGGAGTAATGATCGCAATTTATTAAGAAACAATAGTATTAAGATTTGCTGTGGTCACTTTTATGAAAGACGATAACACAAACAGAGAAACTTAATTTACGCTTTTGTGAATATTGATAGCAGATATTTTCGAACGCTTTCCAATTTTGTTTTTCATTTGAGACTAGAAATTCGCATTTCAATAATGCATTTTAAAGCTAGTTAAAGAAAATATGTGTAATTTTAAAAGTTCAGATTGCAATATATCCTATTTCCCAACAAAAAAACCAAGAAGCTTAATTTAAGCATTCGTGAATATTGATAGCAGATATTTGCGAACGCTTCCAAATATTGTTTTTCATTTGAAACTAGAAAATCGCATTTCAATAATGCATTTTAAAGCTAGTTAAATAAAATATGTGTAACTTTAAATGTTCCAATTGCAATATATCACACCCCCCCAAAAAAAAAACAAGAAAAAGGTGTGTAAAACACCTCTGGAGAAAAGAGGTCACATAAAAGCAATTAAATTTCAAATATTAGCGAAAACAAGTGATCATGTTGGTAAAGATGTCCGATCAGGCAATTTCAGCGAATCTGTATAATTTTAAAGATGAAAAACCAGCGAAATTTTTCAGCGAATCTATAGATTCGCTGGTTTTACAGATTCGCTGTAACATATATGCATCCATTCTGTCAACAGACATGTACAATTTAGCTATCATGGAGTCAACAAGTTTTTACATTACTTTGCCTAGTAATGCTAATATGAACTATTATCCCAACAACAAGGCTTCTACTTATCAAATTCATATGCCTCGAACCATCTATCTGAAAGGAAAATATGAAGTGACTCTAGCTAAAATTCAATAACCACATACAGGGACAACCATGAAACATGAAATGGAGTATTCTATTCACTATCGACAACAACCACTTGCGGATTCTGTCCTTGGGACAGTCTCTATTCCATATGGTTGCTACAGATACATACTAGAAATTTGTACTGCAATCAATGAAGAAGCGGCTAATTCTATGAAAGAGGAACTTAAACAAGCTACTCCGTTAAAGTATGATAAAATTAGACGAAGAGTTTTTCTTTTTATAAATTATAACTTTAAAGTTTCATTCTCCACCGGATTAGCTGAGATTTTAGGCTTTATATAAAATCAATGGCATGGACAATCTGGCCCTGCTGAACATAAAGCAGATGTGAAACAGGGATTTTGTACATTTTATGTGTATTGCAATATTTGTGAACCCCAAGTTGTTGGAGATTATTATGTTCCTTTGTTAAGTTCTGTTCCCATTTAAGGTGCTGATGGTGATATTATAATGAAAACTTATGAAGAATCTCATTATGTTCCTGTAAACACATCCAAATTTGACGTGATAGAAATGAATATTAAGGATGACACAGGCCATAATGTCATATTTCAAACTGGAAAGGTGATCTGTAAACTCCTTTTTCGACCAAAAGCCTACACACACGATCCGTCTGCATATTCCGACCATTTTTTTCGTCAAGTGGGCGGGGAATTACCAGGATTCAAAGGAGCACGAATCTAATATGGCGATGGTATTGGTTAAGTACTCACAAAGCTATCCGCTACTTAAGGCAGGGGCTAACATCGTTGCACGACAGCTTAAAAAGACTGCAAAAGATATCGCGAAAGATGTTACGGGCCGAGTTGCACAGCATGTCACTGGTGATGTGTTAGGAGGACAAAAGAGAGTGCAACCGAGGAAAAGTGCCAGAAGACGAAAAACAGCCAGACGAATAACATCATTAAAACATAAAAAATCTATTTTTGAACATATAAAAGTGTTTTTGATTCATAACCATTCTTGTGAATGCAGGCTTACTCCATTGGAATGGTTTCACATATCACCAACGCAAACTGCTGTAGAGAAAAGATATAATGTAGACTATCAACCACTGACTACCATTAGAGAGGGCGCTGCAATAGAATTTTATATTCCTACAAGTACAGAAGAATATCTAGATTTAAAGAACAGCAAATTTCACATTGTATGCTGCATTGTAAAGGGTGATGGAACAGCATGTGGTATAGATGATAATGTATCGTGCATCAATGATGTGTTTAATGGGGTATGGTGTAATATTGAATTATTTCTAAATGATTGTTTGGAATCACATAGTAACAATACCCATGGTTATACCAGCATTATTTCTCACCTCATTCATGACTCGGAAGAAACTTTCCATTCTGAGCGCTCTGTGCGTCTCATGTATAAGGATACTCCCGGGTCAATGAATAGTTATGAGGTGAAAAGAGCTAATCATGAAGGATATGTATCAGAGTTTCATGAAAATCCTGACGGTAGTGACCTAGCTGAGCAAGGAAATAATGGTTTACATAATCGTTATTTGCATACGCGTCTCAGTCGTTAGTTTATGCTAACAGGTGATTTAAGAGTAGATTTGTTTGAGCAGGATCGCTATCTTCCCAAAGGCATTAGTTTGAAATTACGTTTACATAGACGAAAAGATGAATACGTATTAATGGCTGCAAATAAATCCTTTAAAGTAGAAGCAAAAGAGGCGTTTTTAACCATTCGCAAAGTGAGGTATTCAGTTAGGACATACAGATGCATTGATGAAAAGTCCTGCCAAGTTTCTTATTACTAGAAAAGAAAGTAAAATTTTAGCCATTCCAGCAGGATTTCAATCTTTGGTAAAAGATAATATCTTTTTGGGTCAATTACCAAAACGTATTGTCATTGGACTGGTTCATAATGAATCCTTTGCTGGAACAGCATTAAGAAATGCATACAATTTCGAACATTTTAATCTTGACTACATGCAAATGTACACGGATGGTGACCCAGTGCTATCTAAATTTCTCAAGCTTGACATTACGAGGAACAAATATCTTGACGCTTTTGAAATTCTTTGCAAATCTTTTGATAAATTGAATGGTGAGAAAAGTTCCATCATAAAACGAGAAGATTGGCCTAGAGGTTATGCTTTATTTTCTTTCGACTTAACACCTGATTATGATGGTGATGATCATTATCCCCTTATCAAACATGGAAACTTACGGCTGGAGATGAATTTTGCTGAGGCCTTGCAAAATACAGTTAATGTCATAGCCTATGCTGAATTTGATAACATTATTGAAATAAGTGCAAATCGCAGCATTCAATTCGACTACCAGTCATGAACACGAAGCAGATTAATGCCATATTGACCAATGAGGTCATGGCAAAAGACTTGCTTCAAGGTGTGTTTTCCATTGACCAGCTACCATCTTTACAACGAGGTGCCTATGTCATCAACACAGACGATCATGATGAACCAGGAAAGCATTTGTGGCAGTGTATTATGACAAAGACCCTGTAGAATATTTTGACCCTTATGGATTTTTACCTCTAGATAATCGTTTAGAAAAGTTCTTAAGTAATGACTTTATGTATAATTTCATACCATTACAAACTAAAATATCATCTATATGTGGTTTTTATTGTGTATATTATATATTTCACAGAGCTAGATATCAGAGTATGTTTGATATTGTAAATATATTAAAAAGAAGTGATGGGGATTTTATTGTAAAGGATTTTGTATATAGACATTATAAACCATTGTTTTATTAATGTTGTATTAGCTAAGTTGTATTAGCTAAGTTGTTGGTAATTGTTAATTTCATTTATTATAAATATTATAGATAAAAAGTTTATGCAACTTTTTTTATTGTCTTATACATTATTTACATGTCAAAGAATTATTTTGCAAACTTTTTAGAAACACATTCAATACATGTCAATTATTTTTCAAATTTTTTACAAGTGCATTCAATACATTGATAAATAAATACCATTCATTACAATCTAAATTAATATTTGTATAATAGACATTATACCCACATTTGTAAGTGCTTTGAAAACTCACATAGCTCACATTACCAAACTTTATAACTTTAACAGTTTTATGTTCGGACAGTTTCAGTTCATATCCATCTTCATTCATGCCTATGTCCATCACCATAACAGACATAGGAGGTGTTAGCTCAATAGACTTGGTACCCCGCATGAGCTGTAGTGCCAAGTCCTTTTTGAATTCAAGCGTAAGGTTCTTCCCAATCCAATGATTGTAACAGCGCGTTCCATTCCAGTGTGTTGAGGATGATGCAGTCGTAGTGTTCTGAGAGCTCGACATGTTGGCGAAATTGTACAAACACGTCCAGACAGTTCTTAGTCACACGCGCTTCCAAATCATTTGAGAGTATAAGGAGAAAGCCAGGTATCCTCAGCTTCTCTAGATGGTCTTCAACACAGATTGTTCTTCAGGTGATAGTATGATATACTTTCCAAAATGTCTTAGCACAATTTCATCACATGCGTTTGTCATATATGAGAATCCATATGTAATGAATTCATAATCTGATAAAAAGTCCTCCATCTCGTTCAACAGTTGAATCATTTATGAGCTATCTTGTCTGTGAAGGGGGTATTTATGCTCAGATGATGACAAAGAGTGGGCAGCCACTAGGATTATTTTAAAGTTTACGTTCAAACCCAGGTTTCAGCGGTATGTTTTGAAAGTGTTTCCACACTTCAGGTTTAAAGCGATAAGCAGAATTTGTCATCACTTCATGCATGTCATTTACAGCGAGGTAAGCACCACCGTCAGACACGAATGCATTCATAATGACTTTACACTTTTATGAGGTGTCTTCTTGTCTTCGAAGCCTTTTATGCACTTCTTTCTCCTGCTTCTTCAACATTTTCCATTCAGGTATTGTAAGCAAAATACCCCTTTTCATAGGACGGTTTCTTCCAGAACCCTCATCTCTGAGGTACTTGCGAATGTTCACCACTGCTTCATTGCTTTGTTTCATAATTTTGATACACTTTCTATTTCCTAGAGAAAGCATTCCCTCCCATGATTTTTCACTTTTAAGTCTTTGCTGTATCAGCAAAAGTATCCATATCAGTTGCAGACCTCTTACGATTTTCAACTTCCATGTTAATGATTCAATGTTCACAACTCAAATAACTCTGAAGGTGTAGAGCCTCCAACTTCTATAATGTTGTCTTGTAATGTCCACGCGCCAAGGTGGACTAATCATCATTCAGCACGTATCACTTGTCGTCATATGGGGAGAGAGCTACTTTCCTTAATTTATACGTGAAAAATTGGTGGTCATGACTTCGTATGATGTGTCCTATAGCAATTGAGTTTGGTTGAACAAACTGTCTTTATACTGCTTATGTTTCATGCGTCTTTGACAAGCTCGAATGATACCTTTGGCCGTATGTTTTTCTTTCCCAGCATACATCAAACTGTACATTTTAGGTCTAAGTCCAACAAACTCTTAGATGGGGATGCCTGCCGTCTCATCCTTTATTTTTACAAGCACTTTCTCGTTCAGGTTGGAATGTAGGAAATGATCTGGTGGCTAGTCGCTTGTGTCAAACAGGTCAGCATCTTGCTGCATATCCTTGTAGATATCTTCCGTTACTATGTATGACATAGAGTGTCGGTGTCGTTGAACAACAACTTGGCGTTGGGATACTTGACCATGATGTAATTGTAATGAAAGTGAAACATCAACACTTAGCTGAGATCGAGAATAGTGAAGTCGACTTGAATGAGTTTATCCAGAAGCCAGTCCACTTTGCGTAAATGTACAGCGGTCAAATATTCGTTAAAAATTCTAAATTTGTTTGGCCACAAGTTTTTGAACCACTTTTCCTGGTGGACGAGTTCAGCATTCATTCGCTTTCTCACATTTTCATGGTTTTACCAAACACCGAGTTGTTCATCAGTTTGAAGAAGTCCTTCTCAAACTTGTTCTTGGCCAATTTTCTCTTTTCTGTTCAAGGTAATGTATTTTTCCAACTATTTGCTCTGTGCAAACATGATGGCACGAAGCACCATTTTCAATCCCAGTGAGACGTACTGCTGCAAATTCCTATAATGAAGCACATATTTCTTCTTGACACACATGTTGGGAATGAGCTTTTCACTAGGTTTACCTGTTATTTTCAGATCCTTCCGCAGCTTCTGATTGTGCTCTTCCAATTCTCCAACTTTGACACATTTCCGTTCTGGAGCCACTGGGTATTGATTATGACAATCCTGGATTGCATGTGGGTATTGTAAATCCACTTCTAAAATGTATCCAATGTCACCATCTTCATCCACATCCATGAAGTTGAGGGGTTCTGGCTCGCTCACCCACATAAAACCACTTTGAGGCATGCTTTGTGACATGGCGGTATCCTTTGAGGGTAGCTGTGTTTCAGCAAACTTGGATGGCTCGTCCACGTAATCATAAGGGTACACTCCCTTTCTCAGCAGTAATTCTTGTTGGTCACCATCGTGGATGTGAGAAGTCATGTTGTAGAAGTTATCTTTTCCTTCTGCTGCAAGGTTGGATATCAACTGCTGTAGAAAGGTACTCATAAACTGAAAGCTGTGCGTAGATTTCAGATTGGTGAATGCAATATATTTATCAATGGTGTTGGAAACGACTGTAATCGATTCATTTTACCTTTAATTCTTTCTCAAATGGTTTGTAATGACTCACGCAATATGGGTGTTGATGATAATGGTGAGGGTAGAGGTGAGCCAATACTGACCATAAAACACACTTGTCGTCATTCTGAATGTTTAACACAGCCTTTGTTTTCTTCACTTTCTTCGGTAGTTGGATAAAACTGCTTTGCTTCCAGAGGCACTAACGTAGCTGTATGTACTTCAATGTACAGTATGTTATCCAGCACCCAGCCAGAGCCTTGTCGCTCATGTTCATCAAACTTGGTAAACAATTCTTTGTAGGCTTCTGGCAAGTCCTGCTCAATATCCGCTGGATTGTATGCTGTATATGTTGGACTGCTGATAAAGGCATTATCCACTTGTTCTGTCATAACACCTTCAGCATTTGCCGTCAGTTTCTTGAAGCGCGCATTCATCACGATATACCATTTCATTTCATGGTTTAGTCCTATTCTCTTGCGGTCGCATTTCAAGCAGTAAATCTGATCCATCCTCAGACTCAAACCGTTTTTCCTCCGCGTTTTTACCAAGACTAACTCTTCTGCCTCTCCCTACTTGTCCCGTCTTTTGTCTCTTTGCAGCTTGTTCTTCATGAAGCACATTTTCCATCTTAGGTGGATGACATGCATGTGCCTCAAACAATTCCAGAGATGGAAATATTACAGTACCTTCATGGCAGAGGACTGAATTAGGTCTGTCAATGCCATCTTGTTCCGTCTTTCGTCTCTTTGCTTTAATCTCCCGAAGAAGCTCTTCACGAGCACGTTTCATCTTAGCTGGTTTACATCTATGTTCCACGAACAATTCTAGAGATGGAAATGTCACATTACAATCATGGCAGAAGACTGATGTGTCTGAATTAGTTGAAATTGTTGTTGTTGCCGCACCAATCGCTAGAACTGATATGATGAAATGCGTTCTCAGACATCTCCTTTTATACACCCACGCAGACTGATTAGCATCATTTCTTAAGAGAAAGTGGTCCTTAAAAGGACCGAAAGTTTTAGTAGTTGACTTTTCACCAACATATTGGGTTCTCACAGCGGCAATGGTGCTTGTAGTACTGGTGTATGGTGAACGGCCTTCCTGCACACTTGAAGGGGTGGCTGCTGCAATATCTCTTTCTTTTTAGTGTTGCGCCACACCACCAACAGTCTGTACACTCCGGTCCCGGCCCAGCCAATGTCGCTGCAAACTTGTACCACCTAACCGAGGAATAAATCGATCAAGTTTAAAGTCGATCTGACGTTTCGTTCTCGAGATATCTTGCACACATTTTGTTCACAACAGACTGACACACACACACACGTACACACATGCACACACACAGAACGTACAAACACCATATGTCTCCCCTTGGTCGGAGAGACATAATTCCGTGGTAGGTGATTCGCATAGTTTAAACAGTAGGAGCGAACGGCAAACCCATCGCTTACGACATTAAGCTAGATTCCGGCTTGTTATTATAAACCAACGCTCTAACCCACTGAGCCAACTGTTCCTCCCACGCTTCAATATTATTGTATTTTATTTGACATGAAACATTTACATATACATATTACATAAACGTATATTTATTTTGTTATTGTTCGTTTTTGTTTTCTCCTATTATTATTATTATTATTATTATTATTATTATTATTATTATTATTATTATTATTATTATTATTATTATTATTATTATTATTATTGTTATTATTATTATTGTTATTATTATTATTATTATTATTATTATTGTTATTATTATTATTATTATTATTATTATTATTATTATTATTATTATTATTATTATTATTATTATTATTATTATTATTATTATTATTATTATTATAGTTTTTGCTGTTATTAATATTATTATTTTTATTGTTATTAAAGTGGCGTTCAATTGAAAAAATCCGAATGTATAAAAAGTCAGTTACTGTTTTGAAATGTTGAAACAACTCATTCCTCTTGCCAGTTTCTCAAAATAATAGAATTCACACTACACACAAGAAAATATGTGCTTAGCGGACAGCGTTAGAAAAAGCTCAAATTTGATAACAAAATTGTGGCGCATTAATTATTTTACGACGAAGTCTTGTCATGTGCTTATTGGGGTGGTGAGTTATGTGGTCAGCCGCGTGATCAGTCGCGTGATCATCCACTTGATCAGCCATGTTTTAGTCACATAATCAGTGATGTGGTTAGTCACGCGATCAGTCGCGTGGCGGTGGTGCTGGCTGCATGCCATTGTCGCTGCTACCGCGACCTCCATACTCTGTACTCTCAATACAGAATGGCTGTGATTCTGTAAACAAAATGAGATCTGAACTACAAAGTATCTATTTTTTCAGCATATTTTATGTAGCTGTAGTGTATTTATATGTTCATATAAAATAAACATTTTAAAAGCTGAGATGGTAGAGATTATGTTATGTCTCCTCAAGTTGTCTGAGAACTGAAACTACCAAGCAATTGTTGCCACATGTAACAGCCGTTAAGATATTGGTGGCTCTTCAACACTTGATCAAGGGCAGGGTCAAGCCAGTCGACTAGGTCCTTGTTCTCCTTCCTCACCACGACACTGACAACAGAAAACAGGTTCTTGTAACACTAACCGTTAATGTCTTAAAACACTCTCTAACGAGTAAAGGCGTAGTTTCTGTTTTCCACTTTTAGATGGGCTTCCCGTTATTGTTACTCATATGGAACGTTTCGGAATAAAACATCAGTTTTACTTCAGAAAAGTTTCGAATGCGCTTATCTCTACTTTAAGATGGGACTAGACCTGAAGGAACCTGAAGGAGAACCTGCCTTTTTCAACAGCTTGAAGGTAAACACACACACAAGTGGATTCCAACGTGTAGTCTACTGTGCCATAACCAACTCTCACAGAAGAGCATGCCTAACTCGGCGAGCCCCAATAGACCGAAACAGAAAAAGGGCACTCCTCCAACCTTCCACTCTACCTCCAGCCTGAAGAGGTGAAAATTAAACATATCTCACCATTATGACTTGAACGCTAACAAACTAAACTGAGCGAGTAGCCCTGACAATGAGACATTAATAACTAAACGACTTGTAAAAATGATCCCAAGGCTCTGTGGTTCTTCTTATCAACGACCAGACCAAAATCTGAGGCATGAAAAAAGAAGAAGCAAGCACTGTTCACCCCTTCAAATTTAAAAAAAGAACTACTCGAATAGACCAACATTGGAGTTAAAAAATGAAATCCTTTTCATATACAGTAAAACCTGTCTATTAAGGACAGCGAGGACTGAGCGTTTCTGTCCTTAAAGGTGTCTCTGATGGACAGGTTTGACATTATAACAAAAAAACTTAGCTACAGTTTTGCGTTTTGCTACAATTAAATTCATATGCCAATTTTCGAAAACTTTGCCCTTGCTAGCCTTGATTATTTTCGCCTTGAACGTTCATTTCTCTTCCACTTAGCACCTCCCATTTAGATTTTTTCGAAAGGATATCTCTGTATTTCAATTGGAATTCAATACGAATTACCCTTAAGCACCCCTGTAGTTTATAGCAAAACAGTAGCTCCCTATTGTTATTGTCTCACCACGGTCACCACGGGACTGACAGAAATTGTCCCTAATGTAAGGTGTCCTTAATAGATAGATGTCCTTAGCACAGGTTTTACTGTACTTCTAATGCCAACTTCTAACGCGGTGCCAAAAATCCGATCCAGCTTTGGGGGAAGACAGGTTGAAGAGGACGGCCTCGTTCAGTATCTTTGGATCAACTCACCAGGGCAGGGGTCTCAGAGTCTTGCTCCAGAATAAGAGAGCTTATTTTAAGCATGGCTTCTTCGGTAATGTCTTGTAGAAATCGAAGCACAAGCAAACCCGTTTGGGAACCATTTTACAATTTTGCGGGGTAAGCTGGTTGGCAGAGTACACAGTTTGCTAGAAGTGAAAGAAATTTATGTTTAAAAAGAAATATATGATTTAAACAGGTTATAGATAAAAAGTTCTGGCAACAGTATTATAGCCAACAGTATACTACGGAATACATTGGAACAATAACAGAACATAAGACCACAATTGGAACTGCCTCGCCATTACGACCGCTGTTCTCTGTGTTTCCAGTTACCCTCCGCGTTAAAGAGCACCGCTCACATGGTTAGCCGAAAACAGGATCAGTTTAGTTCTGTCGCACTGGATGTTCCTCTTTTGTAGCTCCACTGCAGCTTAACAGACACATCGCGTCAACCAATAAAAATTCCTGATAATATACATCGACCTATTTCAAGAGCCACACTGTTGATTTTATATCAAATGCGAGGGATAGACTTTCAAGAAAAACTATCCTACCTTGGTCCTGCCATAGCACAGACGAGGTCTTCTCCGACCGGAAGTGGTTTTATGGTGGTTTGGTCATAATGATGAACCAAATAGAAAATCACTCGAACCTTAAATGGGAACAAATACTTAAATTTTCATGTTATATAAAGATAAAACAATACTGAAAACTAGACCTTCTTCTCTACCAAGAAACACACTTTGCACATAGATATTTCAACAGGAGTGCAATTTACAGTTGTTGGCATTTATCTAATTTTATACATCTAAATGAATTTCATGTGGTATCCAGACAGAAGGGCCTTGTACAAAAGGGCCTTGGACAAAAGGGCCTTTCCCAAAACGGCCTTTTCCGAAAAGGCCTTTCCCAAAACGGCCCTGTTGAACAAAAAGTTGGACAAAAAGGCCTTGAGAATTTTTTCTATGATTTTGAGTTTTAATTATTAAAATAGAATATGTGACAAAATAACTAGTAAAAAACAAACAAACTTCATTGTGTTTTTACAGATAACTGCCTTGGTGTTTTGTTGTAGTTACTCCCCATCACTCTGTTGAGATTTCCGAAGCTCTGTTCCACAGCATAATCCCTGTATGTACCAATCACTTCCTTGATGTTTTAATCATTGCAAAGACTATTTCAATTACTTCCCACCACTGCCTTTAGATGGAAGATTTCGGAGTCATTGTGCCAAAAAAGAAAATCCCTATCCTTTGCTTCGTTCCTCTTCACTGTGCTGTTTGAACACACGCGCTAAACCGGATGATGTTGGCGTGTCAGTGTCTTGCCGATATATAAGGAGTTCTATAAGGAGTTCTGAATTTGAGGTCTTTACTTGAACTGTGACCAACAGCAATGGATAAAATTCAAAGTAATAAAGGACAGCCAAAAATTGTCTCGATGGCTTCATGTACATTAAGAAAAATAAAAATAATTTTGAGAACCATATCAAAAAAATTCTCAAGGCTCTTTGGTCCAACTTTTTATTTAGGGCCGTTTTGGGAAAGGCCCTTTTGGAAAAGACCGTTTTGGGAAAGGCGGTTATGTCCAAGGCTCTTTTGCCCAGGGCCCTTCTGTCTCAGATCCATTTCATGTATCTCAAACTGACCTCTAGATATCTAAAATTAGTTTAAAGACATCTGAAATATGTCTAATATTATACATATATTATATCTTTAAAATTGTTTCAGAAATATCTGAAATTTATTTGAAAATATTTAAAATTATTCTAAAGATACTCAAAATCAATGACATATCTGAAATCTTGACACAGATGAACACAATTATATAATTAGAAATATTTTAAACTAACTTTAACATATCTTTAATAATTTAAAGATTTTAATTTAATTAAATGCATATTAAATTTAATTAAAAATATCAAACTTTAATAAAGGTAAAAGCAGCGTCCCATAATTCATATTATCAGCACTTTTTTACAATCAAGTGGAAGAACTGTGCTTTAAAATATCTAACAATTTGTAAGATCTCCTTCATTTTGGATATTTATTCTGGATCAGAAATTGCATCCTTTAACTTCACCTTTAATTTCTTCGAAGATAATACAAAGTTAGCACATCTGCAGTTCATGTGCATTTGGGTATACTGTATGTGACCAGATGCTGACGTGGGCCAAAACTTTGAAGATGTTTGAAGAGACCGTCAAACTCGGCTCCGAGTTTTTCCTTTGTCAGAATTCTTTAAATTGTGACTGCTGCTAACTGTACATCCACTAATTTAAAATGAACGCTACCTCACCACGACGATGTGCCTCCAAGAGTTCTGCCGGTGTGTTATAGAACCTCATCCTTTCTCTATTGACATGGATACCGTGGTGCTCCAGGCATATGTTATCAATAAACCAGCCCTGAACAAAGCCTGAAAAAACTAGGTTAAACTAGACTTAATTCCGTTAGGCCCAATTAAAAAAACATAAGAGAAAATGATACACTTATACCGCGGTCAAGGTCAACGAGGTAACTTTTATGTCTAAGGGGTCGAAAATGAGCGCACAACAGCTCTTTCTCTAACCGTTATCTATATAAAAGTCAGCTTCCGGTTTTTGACCTTGAACTTGACTGAAAAAGTCAAAATTACCCAGGCACCTCTTAGATAATGTAATTTAGGCTTAAAGAGTCAAAAATAAGCTCAAATCGCCCTATCTCTAACTGTTTTATTTTAATTATGATCATTTTCTTTCGGTTTTGGACCTTGAGTTTTTACCGAGAAGATACAGATCATCGCCTTACCTGTTATGTAACATCGTTTAGGCCCAAACTGTAGAAATTGAGCTCAAAATAGTTCTGTTTCTAACCGTTTTCGAGATAATGATTACTTTCAGTTTGTGAATTTGAACTTGACCAAGAAGGTCAAGTCAACGAGGTTACTCTTATGAAGCATCTTTTAGGCCCAAAGGGTCTAAATTGATCTCAAAATTCCTTTATCACTCACATCTTTCGAGATAAGTCGTCATCTCATTAACGGTATACGAGGTCAAGTGAATTTGGCCTTGACCCTCAAAGGCAAGATATAGGTTGTGAGGCTACTCACTACTCAAAAACATATATATATATTTACACTGGGATTCGAGAACTTTTCGCGTAACGTTGTTTATGCCCAAAAAGTCGAAAATAAGCTCAGCATCACATTATCTCTAAAATTGTCTAGATAAAAGGGGAACTTCCGGTTTTGACCTTGATCATGACCGAGAAGGTCAAAGCAGCCAAGGTACCTCTCATTCAACGGTGTTTAGGCCCAAAGGGTCGAAACTGAGCTAAAAATCGCTGTATATCTAACCGTTTTCGAGACAATAGTCAACTACTGGTTTTTTACCTTGACCGTGGAGGAGAAGGTCAAGGTCACTGAGGTATCTCTCATGTAGCATTGTTTAGGCCCAAAGGATAGAAAGTAAGCTCACAGTCGCTCTATTTCTGACTGTTTTCGAGATAAGTTGGCCTATCGTTAACGGTACGTGAGTTCACGTCACTTTTAACCTTGACCCTTAAAGGTCAACTTTCAGAATTTATGGTTAACCCTTCTGAGTACGTTTTATATACTCAAACTGGGATTTGACCACTTTTTATTACCCCCTTTATGACCCCTTTTCGTGATAAATAGGCGTTTTGAAAAATATTTTCACCTCACTTTGTCCTTGACCTTTGAGTCCAGGCGAAAAATATTTACGGTTTTACCGAGACCTGGCGATTGTATATAACTGTACCAAATATAAAGCTCCGCTGACTCAAACGCTAGGAGAAGTTTCCTGATTACCATTTTATCGGAAAAATAACTTTGACCTCAATTTGACCTTGACCTTGTCCTTTGACGTAAAACATTTGCAGATTGACTGAGGCTTTGTCACCCTCTACATGTGTCCCCTGTCACATACTGTTGGAATAATTTTCTGGAAACCATCCAAACGAGAAAAAATGAGAAGAAAAAAGGAAAAAAGGCAGAAACTTCCAGAAAAACTACAAAGTTGTACTCAGTTACAAACGAAGTTTGCAAGTGGGAGTTAGAACCGCGTTTTCCATGTGGGCACAAGTGGTCAATTACACAAGTAGCATACACTCTATTTGGCTAAACTAAGGGATGTCGTTTTCAGGTTTCTTCAGTTCTTTTTATATCTTTGATTCAATTTCAGCTCCTCTAGCTAAAATTGAAATATCTCAAATAAAGCCTCAGTGGGCGTTTATTTTGAATTCCGTGATAGGTGATCTAACCCACTTCAGTCGCTTAACTAATGCAATTTGAGCCAACGTCAATCCCCTGCTTGCCACCTCCAGCTGGCATCGAGCTCGGGACTTAGGGATTACCAGACCAACGCTCTAACCAACTGAGCTAACCGTCACCCCCGCTACTAATTTAAATTAGTAATAGAAACATAACTAGAGTATAATGATATATCTTTCAATGAAATTAAGATATTTAATTCATGTTGAGAAACCTTCAAAAGACCTCATTTAGAGACATGAAAATTATGTATTAAATCGGAAAACGCAATTTTATTCAAAACTGCACACCCACTTCAGCTTGGCTTAAATTTTAATCTCTTTATGGGTTTCAATAAACATACAGCTTGGAATCGAGTACAGAGCATCTGCTTGGTACTGCTTTGAATCACCACATCCCTCAACCTTGTTAAATAATCGTTTTCCTGACAACCGTTATAAATATGACATAGGCGAATTCACATGAAGTTATGATAATGATAATAATTTACCCATTGCTATATCATTTCCCTCTGTCCGCACTTCGCCTGGGCTGAGATTGTCGTTGCTTCTCACGTACAGACTATTCGGGTATTCTCTCGCGTAAGGACGAGAAAATCGGTGAACAAGATCTCTATCAAACGTTCTAAAAGTACTGGCGCATGCGTCAAACCAGCGATTCATTAGGCCTTTAAAAAATAACAAACTTTATTACGTCAGTGAATAATTGGTATTTTCTGGTTGACAGTATGTGAATGGTAAGAATAAGCGGGCTGTTCAATACATAACCATAAGTAATCTGATCCGGTTTTGAGAAATGGCTTGGAATTAAAATTTTTAGACAATATTACTCATCTGACCTTCGCCTACGCCTTTCTTGCCGTCCCAACAAGGAGTAAAGCTTTTAATGAAGACAAATTCACACTGCTGGCGGGCAATTTCACAAGCCTGGCGTCCAGCCCGAACCCAACCATTCGTCGCTGCTCCTTATCTCTGTGCAGAGACATTACAACCCGAGCATTATAGATTCAGATGAAGATCCAGACAAAGACAAGGTAGCTTCTGGCATTAGTGAAGCTGTCACCTTGATATTAGAAGGGGAGGGGTCAAAGAAATGCAAGGTTATTACAAATGGGAAGGCATTAAGTTGGTAGTGGAAAAGTATTTTAATTGATTTATATTTTGGTAATGTAATTACGTTGCAAAACGACGCTATTATTGGGCATCTCTGCAGCAAATAAACCCCATAAACCTAGAATACTATTTGTTTCACGCGTGAGTTATTTATGAATGAAAGATAATTTTGAAAAATTTTGAAATATGCGATGGCCGATAGACTATTCACAGTTCCGACTTCATACTTTATACATTATCCTTTTTTCAAACTTCAAACTTCATATATAAGGAACAATGTTCATACTTCATACTTAGATTTCCGACTTCAGATTTTAGGTATGCATTAACAAGATAACATTTTTCTTTCCTAAAGGAGCTGTCTTAAGTTTAGAACAATCCTACATGTTACTGTGTGCAACAAAATATATACAGCGAAATCAGTAGTTAGTTTGGCGTCACAAGCCAAATGATATCTTATCTGAATTTGATTATGTAATCGTACACAACTACAAAACAATACATTTTAAGATATGTGTCTTTTCTCGGTTGTTTCAATGATTACAGATTGTCAGTTTTCTAACATTCAGTGCCATGTCTATACTGCCCAATTCTAATCTAAATGTTTCCAAATGGTCCTAAAAATCTACACAGGAGATAATAGCTCATTGAGGATATGTATATTACTGCCACAGACCACACTGAATATGGTTATAAGCTTATTTATAAAACTTCAAAACCTGGCTCCTTCCATTGCTCGATATACAGTCTGTATTAAATCGTTCAAACTAACATTTGAGAAGAAAATAACAATTCAGAGGTTGATCAATCCTTTTTTAGCATTGAATAGGGGCAAACATGCGCAGTAAACTTTTCCACATTGCGGGCTTCTGAAGTCATAGTTTTGGTGTATTTTCGAAATGACTTCTTATGTCTATTATTTATTGTGAACGATAATACGAGGATGTTATTTTTCTTTTTTTATACAAAATCGATTTTTCAACGTCTGTCTAAAGTGAATTTTCGACGTCTTTTCAGCGTTACACCAAAGATTATGATTTTTGATCGCGACCAAGGCACAACCAAATTCTGAGCAGAGTATATGTTGTGAGTTCCGCGGGTTGACGTCGCAACCTGAAATTAGTGTTGGATCGGCGCTGGAGTATTTACTAGGTTGGATTACCCGATGAACTAATGGCTGATGTTTGTCTCAAAAATGATAAGATAATAAGATAATAAGAGAATGGTAACAGAATAATGGTATACCTTTACTGATAAATGAAAATTCATAAATTCATCGAAATATATAAGTTGCCCTGCTAATAGTCTTCTTGTTATTAGTGAATGAAAGTGGAAGTTATTATGGTCTGATACCCAAGAGCAAACGTTGTACACGTGCACCACAGAACAGACTTTCTCGATTTAAGCAAGGAGATGCTTGTAATGTAATTGTTTTTTTTTTATTTAGGACGCACAAAAAGCGTGCTTGTAAAATTCAAGACTTGTCTTATCACGTATATCACTGAAGTCTGAAGTATGGAAAGTATTTATTATGCCACCTTTTTGTGAAGTGCGTTGTTAAATAATAATTACGAAGCAAGAATTCTGGAGTGTGAAAAGTCTATAGGGCATCGTAGAAATGCAAGATTAGCAGTAGTTCTGAGATTTATTATATGGGTTGGCTATGGGGCAGTAAATAATCAAATGTCACTTTAAGATAAATTTGAAACTTTTTGCTTTTTTATAGGAAGAAAGTTGTTTTACCAGACTGCAGAACACAAAGTGTTACCGAAAGTCTTCACAAATGGATATATTCTAGTTACTATTCCCATAAAAATTTATACATAAACGCTGTTTGGGTTAACCGCATACGGCGTCATTTGACGATATCAAAATAATTTCGATGCTTTATTCTCACTTGCAAAATTTGTAAATGGGTATGATTTGCTAGATATTCTGCCTGTTTATTCCTATTTTTGTTTGTTTGTTTCTTTGTTGTGTTTTTTTTTCAGTTTTTTCATCCCGGGTGGTTTCCATAGAACTCTTCCTACTCTATTTGCCGTAGAAAGATGAAATTTGACACACAAATAGAGGTGATTTGAGGATGATTCACCTTGACCTTCAGGAGTTTCCAGAAATCCTTCTACATGGTTTGACGTAGAAAGAAAGCATTTGAAAAAGCATAGAGTGTAACTGAGTCCCAGTGAAATCCGTAATTTTTCCTTGACCTTCAAGGTTAAGGTCAAAATAAGATCAAAATATTTTTAAATCCCTTTTAAACCTCGCGATCTGTGACGTCACTACAGCTTCGGAGTAAAATACGTGATGAGACAACTTCTTTGTGGAGAATTATTTGGTGAGTTATTTTTTCTGCATCATGGCATCATTATGACGTCATTTTATCTATTTTTTATTTTGGCACGTCTAATGCCGAGTTTAAGTTTAAGACGTTGTTTAGATGTCGAAGAAAGTGTTGCTTTGGTTGCAATCAAAATCAACATCTAAACGACGTTGCTAACCACTTTTTATTAAACGTTGATCTATGGTGAACCAAACACAACCAAATTGTCACCAATTTAACGTTGCGGTTTGGTCGGGTGGACGCCATAACCTGCAATCTACATTATATGAACTCAATGTTTTCTGGGACGCAACAAGTCAACAGGTGTGTTGTGAGTTTTGATGCAACTAGAATCAAGACATTACATTACTCTTAAAACGTCTTTGTGAAATTCCAGATTTTAAATCTTCAGTATCGTAACTTTTAAGGTCCCAAGTATAATTTTCGCTATTCGGTATTCAGTCTCAAGGAATTAGAAAAATTTCGAAAGTTTCTTTTTCCCCTTTTTTCTCCGAAACGGTCGAAGCTAAGGAAATGAAACTTGGTACACATACAGCTGCCCATGGGATCTTTATCCCCCTGAAAGCATTTTTACCTATGACGTCACCCTCAGCTATACTGTACTGAAGTATCCTGCATCAGCTTATGTTCCTTTGAGGTCATAATGCTAAAGATTATATTAGCAAAAGCATAGACCTCAAGATCAACAGATCAGCTCAAAGAATGCATATTTACTTCATAACTTCTTCAAAACTGCATTCTGCTTCCAATAAATATAATCGAAAATTAATGCGGCTGTGTTTGCAATGCATTCCGTTATTTTCAGCACAGGTGATCTTGTGGCCTCTGTTGTCTGTTCGTCCGTGTGTTTGAATAACTGTCTTTCCTTATGAAGTATTCATTTAACCGTAGTAAAACTCTGGCGATGGACAGCCACTCAAGTTTAGGGGATGCTGATTGATATTATTTTATCTTGCGAATCCCAAACATCTTTTGCTAAAAAACTGTCTCTCTGCACCAGCTCGTGAAATTTTGCAACAGGATAGTTAAAAAGTGTTTGTTACATATTTTTTCGAGTTCTATAGCAGCTATTCTAGTAAGCTCTAGATGCTTAAAAATGAACACTTGACTAGGCACACAGAAAATAAAGCAATTACGAAACAACATGAAAATAAAATAGAATTACAATACAGCATTAATAAACAGTATAATCCGAAAAATGCTCTCTAAAAAGATGGGTTTTCAACCTTTTTAAAACTTTCTAAAGATTTAGAAAAGCGTAATTCTTTTGGAAGATGGGTCCATATCATAGCTTCAGCAGCCTCAAAACATTGGCCTACTGTGTTCTCTGTAACCAGCCATAACCACTACTCCAACCACTACATTTTGCACCATTTTCAGCCTATGAAGTAGGTTTTTACTGACTCAATCAAAAGACTGTTTCCTAATAAATTCTAGAGATAACAAATGTTTGTATAAGAGATTTTGTTGAATCGAAATCTAAAAATTTACGTATTTGAGAGAGAGAGAGAGAGAGAGAGAGAGAGAGAGAGAGAGAGAGAGAGAGAGAGAGAGAGAGAGAGAGAGAGAGAGAGAGAGAGAGAGAGAGAGAGAACGAGGTAAAACTAACACTTTGGTATTTTGAAACTATAAATTTCTCCATGGTCAAGTTCGAATCGAAAACAGAGGCTAGTTCTTTGTTGTTGTTTTTTTTAGGGAATTTTATTGTGCACAGCCATATTGGAGTATGTGCTGCGTGGGCATAAACTATAAGGAACACTTACAATACAATATATATCTGCATCTTTCACAAACGCGACGTTTTCTAACAATAACTTTGCTTATCAAAAATCACGATTATTACGAAAACAAACAAACATAACAACTTATAAATGAGTCACGACCATCTATCAATATCAAATCCGCTTCTAAGCTTGAAAACACTTCGCCAAAATATGTCCATTTTAATTTTAATTTATCTTCAAATAATGTTTGCATGTCTGCGTAATATCGTAATTTTGCGTTTCTAATTAACACGTTCTCGTGAAAATTTTCCTCATTGACTCTAAGCTGATATATATGGTATTTTATTAACAAAGAGAGGTTATCCTCTGTAATATTATCTTTTCCAAGTTAAAAGTCCCATTTATCAAAATTAGAAGAATTTACCTTCAATGTGCTTAAGCATCTCCTTATAATTTCTCTGGCTTTTTGACAGTCCCAAAAGAAGTGTATTATCGTTACTGAATTTACATTTGATTTGTTTATAAAATCGCTTCGGTTGCTAATCAGCAAGAACTCAGTTTTGTAATCGTTTAACTTCAAAAAGTGATTTTGCACTCCCAAGTATAAAATTTTGGTACTCGGTAGTGAAATCGGTCTACTTCTAAAGAAATAAACAAATTATAAATTCGAGGTTCTTTTATTAATTTCTTCTGTTTTTTTTTTTTTTTTTTTTTTTTTTTTTTAATTTTGGGATTCCGTCAACGACAGAAAACCACTCTCCAAAATAAACCTCTGCATATGTACGTAAGTATGACGCCGGGTTTTGGCTATTTTGGAAGTCTATAATGTCTACCTGCCTACTTTGTTGAGGGGTCGGGAGAGCGACGTCAGATAGACATTGCAAACGTTAATCAGAATCACCGTCTATGCCGTGACAGTTATAAAGTGTCGTGGTACTACTCCGCCAACGGGCTCGGCCTTAGTTGCCACCTGGAAGTATTTCCACACTGGCTTCAGACACCTATGCAACGTCTATTTCCAAATTCTATTCAACGCTGCACCATATGTGTTGGTTATTGAATGGTCACGAGTACTGTATGGAATATGCTGTGGCCGAGTGCGAAGCACGAGGGTGCAGCATATTTGATGCAGTCGAGTGGCCATTCAATAACTAACTTGCTGCATTGTCTCTTTTATTTTCCAGATCGACTCTCTTTGACACCTTTGAAGAAACTTAGGCAGGGTGAAAGAATTTGGCGGGGAGTGGTTTTCACGCATTGTCCGCATTGTCTAAATTGGTGTCGCACGTGTTTTGAAAACTCTCATTCACTCTGGCGAAGTCGGGTTTCGAATTTAATCCCATGTTCAATAATAAGTTTAAAAAGGGATATGGAAGCCAATTTCAGCATTTTTAATAGTCTAATTTCTGACGAGGATTTGCTACTTATACCAACTCAAACATTATTTGATCCATCTAAATTGGAATCCGACAGTAGCGGTATCCCACCGCAGAATAAGAGATATAGCATTATTACGGAAAGTGAACAGGAAGAAACCTGTAAAAATCGAATACCGAAAAATACCCGGCAAAATATATCATGGGGATTTAAGACATACTTGGACTTGCCTGACAACAATATTTTAAGGTAAATTTGCAGCTGTTTTGTCGTAAATTTAAATAATAGGGGTAGGGGTGGAGTGTTAGGCTGGGGTTAGGGGTGGTGATGGTGGGGGATGAGCGAATGGGCAGAGATTGGGCGATGAAAGGTCATGACTTTTTAATGGGCTCTTTAAGTAAGCCTATTGTCTACTTTGTTGCAGCGCTGTACAAGGACAGAAACATAAAATTGAACAGCACATCGTAATTGGCAAAACTGAAAATGTGTTCTTTTAATGCGACAACAGCGTTTGCGGTGGTTGTTCCATGTTTATTTACAAACTTTAAGCCATGCCATTCACTATTACATTCTTATTATGGGTCATAATAATTGTCATCAGCCAACAGACGAGTTTTTAAAATAACCAGTTACGATGTGCTGGTCAATTTGAATGTTCCTTGCCTTGTATTTTCCATACAGCCTCATGCAAGCCAATATCGAACATACAGCCAGTGTCTAGCACCTTTTCTTTTGTTTAAAGAATGCAGCATTTTCTATATTTCACTCGCTGTATGTCTGTATTAGCGGCAGACGGGGCTGCATGGGATTTATTTCACCGTATTGTCATCGAGAAAATAAAAGAGCATGCAGCAGATGTTTATTAGACATGGGAGAAACTGACGTTTCGGTTGGGACCAAAAGCAGCGTCTAAATAACATTGTTTATCCACTGTCTATTCAACGTTGTATCAAAGACATTGATTAGACGTCCACCTCGATCATGATCTCGATCAATCATAACCAAATTACAACCACATTTTATGTTGCTACTTGGTTGGGTCAATGGCGCAACCTCAAATCGATATATCGCTCTCGGAATATTTACTGAGATATGACATGCCAAAAGCTATGTTGCAGATTTTTGTTACAATGTGCATCATGACATATTATTTAACAAAGTTTGTTGCAAAACTAAAATTTTAAATCTTCAGGATCATAATTTTATGGTCATAAATGTAATTTTCGCTACTAGGTACCGAAAACCGTCTAGTTGATTTACATATTTCCCTTCAATCAGACATTTTACTTGCGTAATAAAATGGGGTTGGTTAACGTCAAATTCGTCAACTGGTTTCGTCTGTTTCTGCTTGCTTTCTTTCTACCCCTCTCAGCAGATTTAAACAAGGAAATTTAAACTTGATACAAAGAAGAGCGATGGAAGCTGGAAAAATGCAGAATGTAGTTGACCTTAGCCTTTGGCCCGTCTGGAATCTTTGAATTTGAGCTTAATTTGAAAAAAGGATGTCCATGGTTATTGTGCTCAGCCTTTAAACAAAGACAGTATAAAAACAGACCAGCCTTGTATGACAAGCAGAATTCTTCCTTTTTTTAATATGTGCCTTTTTGGCCAATATTTGGCCGAAGGCCTTCTGGGGAATATTACAACAATACCACAATGCTATTGAACATTTACCTATTAAATTTGAAAACGATTTAACAACGTTGAACAATGCGATACAACGAATGAAACTATGCCATACAAGTAGCATTCCTGACAATGGCCTGATGAAAAAAAACAAACAAACAAACAAACACACACACAACAAGCTGGATGAAGGAGCTTCCGATGCACATTCCTATGAAGCTAAAAACAATCGGACCAAATTTGTAGAACAGCCGCATTTTTTTCTATTTATCTCTTTTTCCAATATTTTGGCCAAACCGTTAACAAAAATACTACAACCCTTCTGAAAATCAACTTGGACCATTCCTGTCAAATTTGAAAATGATTGAACCACAGTGTGATAAATCTGGCTTATGATATCGTAGAGTGGCAAATTTAGACAGTTCCAGGTATGCTTATCGCTCTCCGCGAGTATTCTCGTTCTGGCTCGTTACATTTGATCTTTCCCGTATGCATGAGTTCAAAACCAGTTCTTTGATATTCCGTTGTACATTTGTATCAGCATATAATTAGTATTTAAACGGTTATGCCAAACTTAACGTTATGGGTTTAGTAAAACAGAAACAATACAAATTACATATTTTTTTTTTGTGTGTGTGTGTGTGTGTGTGTGTGTGTGTGTGTGTGTGTGTGTGTGTGTGTGTGTGTGTGTGTGTGTGTGTGTGCGTGTGTGTGTGTGTGTGTGTGTGTGTTTGGCGTTTTAGCTAGGCGAATCACCAAACAAAATGTAGGCTTATTAAAGATCTCCCGCGAAACATTCCTGTCAAATTTAAAGCACTTGAACCGGTTCTTTGAGAAGAAAAAACAAAAATATTAATAAATGATGTGTAGCTCTAGGACAGTTTCACTTTCTACTTTACACTTGGGACCAGGATGTAAAAATTAGCTATTGAAATTTCAGAAGTTTCTCTGTTCTTTTTCATTTTTGTTTATTTATTTATTTTATTTTATTTATTTACTTTTGTATTTGTTCATGCTGTTTTTTTTTATCGGTTTCAACACAGCTCCTGCGAAAGCAAGGAAAGCGAGAGCTTGGAACATGAAATTTAGAACACTTGTAGTTGCCATGAGAACTTATTTCAGCAAACAAAACTTTTGACATATGACGAAGAGAAGTTTTTAAAGATAAATGTCTCGAAAATGTTTGCATCTTCCGAATAAAATAATTGAAGGGGTCCATGCATAAACTTGATAACTCCACTTATCAGGAAAATGCCCTATTACCACCACGGTATTTCTTGGCCTCTGTTCTATCACATATGTAAGTCTTACACCTCAAAACCGATTAGAAGTGGGCAGTTTTGAGAAAAATGCGATGGGAAAAACCTATGTTTGTTACTAAAATTTCAAACTTTAAAGGCGTTTTTCTCCACTGCTGATAACTGCAGTTATCAAGTTTATGCATGGATCCCTTCAATTATGAGGCTACTTTTTATAAAAAAAAAAAGAGTATCTTAGTCATTTACTACCGTTTATTTCAATAGTAATACTTCATAACAGGTGGGCAATATGGCTTTTTTCGCCTGAAGGACCCGGGATCGAATTGAAGCGAGGTATTGATTTACCCCATCTTCGTTGTTTTGCGCTTCTATAGTTTCAGCCCATATTTGGCTACAGGTATGTCACATATTTTCTTCTCCCCTTAAAAATTGGAACAAACTGCCTTGTGTTGTGAACAAGATGGGCTGTTTTAATGGTTGATGGGTGTAGAATGGGCCCATCCTATAGATGTAAGCCACAGAAAGAGCACAAATAGAATCAGTATGTGCCAGATCTACAGACAGATGCATAGAAATACCCCATCCATAGAAACAACACATCTGATCAAGAATATGCCAAAAGGAGAAATTTCGCATTTTTTTTTTTGTTTTCTTGACATTTTGTGAATAGACAGGTGTATTTATATATATTTTATGGAAAAAAGATATTGAGATAAACATATTGGGTGGTGGGGGCGGGGCTGTGAGAATACAAGAAGATAAAAGATCCCATGTAACCCTTGACGGCGTTGCCTTACGGGGTGGCAGGGAGGGGGGCGGAAGAAGCAGCTAAAGATGGGGGCGGGGCGGGGGCGGGGAGTTCATATGAAAAATTGGTCGGGTCCTCAGTACCACCGGGTCCTCAGTGCCACTTCGGGACCTCAGTACCACTACAGTGGTACTGAGGTCCCGAGCAGACGACAACCCTTACTGTAATATATATCACGCTGACCGCCCCCCCCCCCCGCCCGCGGGAGGGTTTGGGGGCACTGGTATGAAATATGGCAACAATGCGCGTACAAAACAACGCGGAAAAATAGGGAGTGGGTAAAATTGTCGAGTTTTCCGCGCTTTTCCTAAAATAGGGGTCGGGGGTAAAATGGTTATTCTTTTGAAAACAAAAATTATATTGTAATTAATTGAAGACCTGCATCCATTTCAGGGTAATTGAATGAACATAAATCCCCATTGTTCATTGCGAAATTTGGTAAGGTGCCATTTAGCAATCAGATGTCCTTTTCCGCGTTTTTCCAAAAATAGGGGGAAATCTATAGACGGAAATTCCATGTTTAGGGGCTTTTTTAAAATTCGATTTACGCGCATGATAGTCATTTGATATGGAAATCCCCCCCCCCCCCCCAACCCTGGGACCGAACCACATACTAAGTGCCATAATCCAGCAGGGGGAGGGGAGAGAGAGAGAAGATGTGCTGAGATTATAGCTGACTTTTCCAAATAATGTTAAGTGTGGGTGTTAAAAGCAAAATGGTAAGTGCATGGATAATTAAATGTTATAAATGTTCTCGAATTTTTATTTACATTATTTTCTACATTTTTTGCAAAGAAATATAACTGCCCGTCCCATTACACCATCCCAATAATCTGTTGTATTAAATTACATCAGCAATATAATCGTGTTTCATGGGGAGAAACTGTATGTGCTGTTTCAATAGCCTCTGTTATGATTTAGCCCAGCCATTGGATGGGCCCATACAATGACGTGGTGTTCCAATGCTGGGGTGTTTCAATGCTACAGCTACAATACCAGAAAGTCCCAGTAAAAGACGGCGGCAAGGCAAACCGTGCAGTATGCTCTCAGCACGCACAGCAGGCCAAGAAATCAATAGCCTTGAGTGAGCTTCACCCCTTTTTGGCAATGCATCATATGAGATTAAAATTTATTTCAAAATTCAAAGTTACATGCTTCTATTCTTCTGTTTTGTTTTCTTCTTTTCTTTTTTTTTGGTTAGTTTGTTTGTTTTTTGTTTTTTTTTTGTTTTTTGTTTTTTTTTTTGGGCATTTTCTGGTTTCAAGTTAAATCCACAAAACATTTTTTAGAAAAATTAAACGAAGAGGTGTCTTCCCATTTTGTTGTAAGATTGCTGCGCTATCGCATGATATGTAAACTTATGACATTATAGGAATGTAATAGTTTCAGTGAACACTATAGCTGTTCCATCAACGTTTCACAGATGCCGACTAAAGCTGCCGATGCCAGATAGATATCGATTATTCGACGTCTAATCAATGCTGAGAATAGGTTGCAAATAAAAGTACAGAAAATGTCATCACTTGGGGACTTTCTGTAAATGAGTTTTTTATGATGTCAATATTCCGACGCCTATTCAAAGTTGCACCAAAGATGTTGATTAGATACTGGAGAAACTAACAAGTGCCCATCGCGTCTGATTTTCTAATTTCACCAGAAAAACCGCAGAGAAGGATGTTTGTAGTGACCACTCTTTCGTCTTTGCACTCGTCTGTAAGTTTTATATTAAACGGTACTGCTCCTGCAGTTTTCATTAGATCGCAACAAAATCTTGTATATGCATAACCTGCTCGGATATTAATAGGTTGGGGTGGGCAGTATATTATTTTCTTCAACTTAAGGAAACGAAATTTCATTTGCAAAGAATTCTTTTCTGCTTCTCTAAATTACTGAAATTTGACATGAGGAGTTAAGTTCAGGGGAATTTTTTTTGTTTTCCGAATTTGGTCATGCATCTAACATAGCTACATTAATTTCAGCAAAAAAATCTATGTTTTTAGACTTTTGATATAATGACTTTAAGCTCTATAGTGTACATTTGGCTACTCGGTAGCGAAACCGGTCTAGCTTTACACTTGACTGTTTCCTTTTCCTAGTGTAACTAATTTCTCACACGAAACAGAAATTTCTCTTTTTTACCTGTAAATTGTTTCCGCTCAACTCGTGAAAAAACTTGGAAAACTACAAAGCCGAAATTTTAGATGAGTAACAGGGGTATCCATGCTAGTACTGTGTGAAATTATGGCCCGACAGATTCCTTAGATTTTCTGACTTAACAACAATGTTAAAACGAAAATTTGCAAATGGCCATAAAATAAAATAATAGCATGCCCTCATCCCACCTCCCCCAATCCCAAAACCTGAGGGGCCATCTCTCCACACAGCTTCATTGCGGCTAAATAAGAACTGTGCGATAAATAGCATTTTTTCAAAGCTAATAGAGTTTTTTTTAACTCTAAGAATGTCTTAAGACATTATGAGACCATTGTTTATGTTGTTTGGATTCTGAATGTCTTAACATTCTGAAACGTCCGAGAAGAAAAAGCTTGAGACACATCAGATTGTCGTAAAAGCCGTAATTGGGGTCTTAATTCAAAATGGCTACAAACAACATTGCTTTTGGAAATAACGAATTGCAGTGTATCCCGATTAGATTTATAAAGTTTTACATTGCAATATAACACATTTATCATGATACTTTGAATATTTGAGGAATCACAATGCACGTAAAGCTTCGTCATTGCCATCAACAGCCATTTTCTGTTTTAAGACAGTATTTTTTTTTGGGGGGGGTGGGGGCACTGTTTTAAGACAAACCTAACTCTGCGCAGGTTTCCGCGCATGTTTTAAGACGTATGGAAACAGGCCAAAACAACTATTATAGACAGACAGGCAAACGACAGAGAACGCATCATGAGTGTAGTCCTGTGACCCAACGTGTGACAATCAATCACACTGATTAAAACACAGTATTGTTTTTAAGAAGTAATGAAGTAAATATAACGGTTTTGCACTCTCGTTCAAACCCATTTCAACAACTAGACCGATTGCGAAACAAACAACCGAGTTGATTCTTGATTCTATTAAGGTTTAGGTTTGCATTTAGAATGAAAATTTTCAGACATAATTGAGATTCCTTTCATGATTTAAAATTAGATACTAAAATTAGATATAAAAAAAAACAAACCTAGCCATAGTAGTATGAAAAGATTGGTTCTACGCCATGTGGCGTAGAACCAACGCTCGTTACACGCCAGGAAGTGACGTCACAGGTGGCGTAGAATCGGCATGAGGTTCCTACGCCAGGAAGTGACGTCATAGGCGGCGTAGAACTGTCATAGGTTTCTGGACCAGTTTTAGGATAGAGCGCGTGCGTGTTGGGATGACTTTTTTTCAGTCTGTCTTTCACTCTCTATCTCTCCACACACACACCAACACTACGACTGAGCGTTTCATTTCGTAAGCCACATAGGTATTTTAACCTTCTGATGGCAACTTTTTTTCAGTCTGTCTTTCACTCTCTCTCTCTCTCTCCACACACACACCAACACCACGACTGAGCGTCTCATTTCGTAAGCCACATAGGTATTTTAACCTTCTGATGGCAACTTTTTCCCCCCACACTCTCATGCATACACACACATACCAACACCATGATAAAATGTTTTGCTTATGTTGCTCTTTGTACTCCATTATTCTTTTGCATATTTACACGTTTCAGACCATTCTGGGCATTTTTGGTTTTTGGACCTCCCCCCGGGGGTGATTTCAAATTTTTGCATATTTACACGTTTCAGACCATCCTGAACATTTTTGGCTTTTGGACCGACCTCCCCCCGGGGTGAATTTCAGATTTTTGCACTCCATTATTCTTTTTTTTGTTTGAAATGCAATGTTTACTTAGAAAAAAATGGTGTCCTACAACCTGCAATCGTCATCAGCAGCATTTCGTCATCTAAAGCCAGCGTAATCAGACTGTGTCATCTATAGCCAGCGTAATCAGACTTCGCCATCAACAACGTAGACAGCGGTGTTTTTTTCTGAGGAAGCAGTGTCTGGCTGCTTGGAGTTGTAGTGTTAGAAAGTGACCATACATCACACCCCCCTCCCCCCAAGGAGAGCAAAATTTAGTCGAATCAGCATGATAACATCGTATATAAGTGTGGTGTCTCAAGGCTCAGACATCGTTAGACACATCATGGACAACACATCATCTCCAGCGATTGACATTGACATTGATGACTTCACGGCTTTTGAGGCTGATGAATGTGTTTGTATCATGGTAAACATGTATGATGAAACTCAAGCAGCTGATATTGCATATGCTTTGGAGGAGGCGTTAGGATTTCCGTCTCAGATCACTCCAGTGAAGCCTTATGTAACAATCACACTGATGTGGAACAACCGTCAAGTAACACTGACCACACAATACTGCAAGTTTCGGGCGTGATTGGAATATGAGGGACAGCCTCACAACTGTTGCTAATATGCTAAAATCTTTCGACCCTTTTAAGGGCCATCCTATATTATGAAATGAAGCAAAAAAAACCTCTGTGTGTGTGTGTGTGTGTGTGTGTGTGTGTGTGTGTGTGTGTGTGTGTGTGTGTGTGTGTGATGTTTGAGAATACTATGTTGGCGGATGAATACCATCGTCAAGCTTCACCGCTAGATGTCTCTGCTGTGCAGTTGTGCAGCTGTACAACTGTAGGTTAAATGAAACATTCATATCAAGCAGTGATAAATTCTGCTGACTCAGCAATTTTTGAACAAGTTTGAACAAGTTACACACCATATTTTGATTATAAAGAAGTGGTATAAATGCATGAATCAGGAGGAAAACTTCCAAATGTCAACATTACTTCTTCACAGATATGCAGAGACCATGGATGACGTCTTCAAAGTGAACTCTATTGACTATGTATTTTCAAAGCTTTCTGCTTTTGAATCGGATTGGATTTTGCAAGTGAAGAATTTACATCAGCATATGGAAGCTGTTGGAAAGGTCATTCGAAGAGATTGTTTCATCCACTCGTTTCTACGTGAATGTGAAGAACTGCATTTGCCATCAAGTTACGACATTGATTTAGCATTTATCAACGCGAATACAATTTGGGCAGTTGAGCTCATGTTAGATGTAGCTGCAAGAATCATTTTACATTATGATGATGACATTCCATTAACGAATGTATCAGAGCTTATCCGATTCAACCATTGACGAGTTGAAGTGAATTCAAAACTTTGCAAGATGTTTGTTGACTATAAAAGTAGTAAAAGTTGGCTATAAAAGGGAGTGGACTCAAAGTTATCTGTACATTGTGCAGTCATGGAGAACAAGACAAGCAGCTTTAAAATTAGTGCCAACTTAACCATTACTGTGGAGCATGGAGAATTTGGGCCATTTCTACGCATCACACGTGGAGAGAGATGGTGCGCTTATTCAACATCTTTGTGGAAGATTGTATGTCAGAGCTTGAAAAATTTATGTGACATTGGCTTCAAACTGTACTTAACACAAACGAAGTGGCTTGAAGTCATTTCATACTTGGATATGCGTTATGTGAGTTTTGTGCGTACATCACAGTTTGAAGGGAAAGAATACACACATCACATCAACATGAATGGTGGTGATGGGAGACACTACTTCAGGAGCTGGACAACATTAACTCAGCCTTGCTACCATGTACAGAATGTCATGGTGAGAAAACTATCATCAAACTTCAAAAGGATGGTCGGATGAAGGTGTCAAAACTATCCAAGAAAAGGCTGGCTGAAGTTCAGTTGGAGAACATAAACGTACAAAATCAACTTGGACTTACCTGCGACTATTGCGGTGCTTGTGGATATATGTAGGATTATCATTGCCACTGCCACAAGTACAATTGTAAGATGTGCGAACCAAACAACTTGTGCGACAAGTGTGGAGTACTTAAAGTCTGTGAAGCAAAGTAAAAAGCCCACAAGACAAGTGACAAGATGGACGCATGTTTTAAAAAGGCTTATGTTGACTTGATGACTGCTAAACTTGCTTGCTGCGGCACTCCAGACTATCAACTTTATCATTTAGACGCTTTTGGGATGTTGTACATCATAGTCTTGATATGATTGAACTACATTCAAGATTTCTTGGAGAATGTCATAAAATTGGAATAGAAGATCCTGACTTTGACTTTGATTCTGCGTTCTATTCTGCTCGCACTGATGTGGAAGTATATTTCACCGTGGTTGACTATTTGAGAGATTCCAACACGGCTTGAAAAGTATGGACATGTGTTCAACTCAAGTGAAGCTTTGTATCAATATGAGAAAGCACTTTTTCATCACCGCCAAGATATTGCTTCAGCCATTGCTTCATGTAGAAATGGATATGGAGCAAAACGTATTGCTAAAGTGATAAAGCCATGTCCTTACCAGTGAAGAGAAGCAAAATGCAAGATGTTTTACAAGTCAAATTGAATCAGTGTGTATTGTTTCGCAAAAAGTTAAAAGAATGTAAAGACAAAACTTTAGTTGAAGCAACGTATGATCATTCGTGGGGAGCTGGTGTGAAACATGTGTTATCTCCTTCATATCCTGGTCAGATTATTATGGGAAAGTTGTTAGAAATGTTGTGTGAGGGGGTATAAAAGTGGTGAGACTTTTCATTTGCTCGTCATGGTGTGCAGACGTGTGGACATGTAAAAACATGGAGAAGTATGTTCGACTACATGATAAGTGAAGTGAACAACAACTGGAAAACTTGCTGACCTTGACAGACTTGTGCTGAATTGATTCAAGACTGTACAACGGCAGACATTACATTGAGACAATATATTGTGCAAAAAGCCTATTGTGAAGAAATGTTATTAGCTGTAAAAAAGTTTGCATGTTTAGTATGTCCTGCTTGTCAACATGAAGAGTGTTCAGAACATACTTGTCATTTTGCATGTGTCTATACATATTGGAATGAAGCTAAATATTACATTCATTTAGATAAAGTGTTAGAGAATGCAAATCAACGTTGTGAGAAATATGGTGTAGATACTATTACATTAGATGAACTCAGTAGTTGGTTAGTGTTCATTGAAGACCAATGGTCTCCAGCTATTCACACCATTGTATCTATACTTGATTTGTAAAAGCTTCTTAGTTATAAATACATGTTAGTTAAGTGATGTTGGTTGAGTTATAAAATAAAAAGTGTTCTGTTGAGAAGTGTTTTTTCATTGATCATATCGACGTGGAAAGACTACTTGACCAATATTTACTTCAAACCTGGACAGCCTGGAGCATTTGCTGGTCCTTACAAACTTTATCACATCTTAAGAAAACATGATCAACCAGTCACACATTCACAAGTGAAGAAATGGCTACAGGATCAAGATGCATTCAGTTTACTACAACCTGTAAAATACGGGTTCAAAAGACAACGTGTGATTACACGTGGTATTGATGACATGTGGGATATTGATTTGGCTGATGTGGGAAACATAGCTCCCTATAATGATGGCACACGCTTTTTACTCATTGTCATTGATGTGTTTTCCAAATATTTATGGGTACAGCCAATACCTAATAAATCACATACCAGCGTCATACAAGCTTTCTAAAAGATTTTTCATAACACACGACGAAGACCACGAACTCTAAGATCTGATAAAGGAACGGAATTTAAAAACAGATGGGTAAAAGCATTTTTTAAGAAGGAGAAAATTCATGCTTATACCACAAAGAATGAAACTAAAGCCAACTTTGCTGAAAGAGTCATTCGTACTCTAAAGGGAATGATGTATCGGTATTTTCTACATAATCAAACTTACCGTTATGTAGACATCCTTCCAGACTTGGTGTACAGTTACAACCATAGACCTCATGGTTCTCTTCCTGATAAGTATGCTCCTGCGGAGATTCGTAAAGACAACGAATCGAAAGTGTGGAAGCATATGTATGTAGACAAACTGAAATTGAAACCAAAGAAGAAGAAAACGTACAAATTTAACATTGGCGATCATGTTCGTATTTCCCACATCAAGTATGTGTTTCAACGAGATTATCACATCAAATGAACGCAAGCAGTCTTCATTGTCACACATCGTTGTAAGAAGCAAGGAATACATTTGTATCGTGTGAAAGACTTTTTAGACGAAGATATTGATGGACATTTCTATGAAGAAAAACTGCAGAAAGTGACCAAAGATATTGAATCTATTTATGGAATTGAAAAAGTCTTGAAAACACGTAAAAGACGAGGTGTGAAAGAATTATTTGTCAAGTCGTTAGGTTGGCCAAACAAGTTCAACAGTTGGGTGAAAGAAACAGACATTCAAAAATGAAGCATCCATTTACATGTTTAGTCTCTGGACCTACAGGCAGTGGCAAAACATCTCTCTGGTGAAGAAAATTCTAGACCAAAAGTTGATTAAACCCTCTCCGAAAAGCATTTTATGGCTTTATGCAGCAGATCAGCCTTTGTACAAGGGAATGAACCTTTTGGAATTTTACCAAGGCATTCCAGATGACATTGAAGAGTGTTTTAACCCGAAAAAAACCAAACTTACTTATCATTGATGACTTAATGACCAAATGTCATAGTGATGAGCGAATGACACGTCTCTTTAGTGTTGGCAGCAGTCATCAAAATCTAAGCATTATCTTTATTGTACATAATTTATTTCATCATGGTAAAGAGATGCGAAATATTAGTTTGAATACACATTATATAATTCTGTATAAAAATCCTAGAGACAGTCAACAAATAAGTACATTAGCACGGCAAATGTATCCTGGAATATCACAATTTCTGATAGAAGCCTATCAAGATGCTACAAGCAAACCACATGGTTATCTATTCATTGATTTAAAACCTAAGACAAATGATCAACTACGTATTCGTACAGGCATTTTACCAAAAGATACGCATTATGTATGTATTGATAAAGCGGTGTATGAACAAGAACCAACTCAATTATCCATTCGCAGTCAAGATGTCTAAACGTATTCGAGCGAACCAGCCTTTTCTTCATTTGCTCGCACGCAGTGGGCCTAAACGGCGTAAATCCTTGCTACAGCAAGCTATGAAGGAGGAATTAACAAGCTTGTTTGAAATTTGTTTGAATATATTGCGAGGACATTTACCCTTAAGCTCAAAACGGTTTAAGGAATTTAAACGTGAACGTCATACTCTACGTACTCTGGCAGATAAGAAGATATCACTTCGAAGAAAAAAGAAGTTGATTAATCAGAAAGGAGGATTCATTGGAGCTATTGCTAAACTTGCATTGCCCTTATTAGCTCAACTGCTGTTAAAATGAAACACACTATGAAAATGGTCCTCATTCCTGAATATGAATACAAACTGTTATTAGAAAAGAAAAATGACATCAAAACAAAAGTAAATAAACTTTTACGTGAGAAACGAACACGTGAAAAGGCTATGGAAATGTCTCAACTTCTTGGTCGTCATTTACGAACAAGTCAGTCTAAGCAAAAGCCTGTTACGTCATCATCATCACCAGAAAAGTTATTTTTAAGTCATTTTCAACCTATCTATCATGGAAAAGTAATACAACTTTTAGCAGAACTGAAGAAACATGGTGTTAAATGGACAGACAAGAATGAACTTGTGTTGAAAACGGGCGATATTATCACAAATTCTAGCATTGTTGATTTGATGAAAGAAGCATTGGTGGCGACAAGAAGAAAAGAACGAGCAATACCACATGGTTGGCATCCGTTTATCCAGGAAATTGTAGATGCTAATATTCCAAAAACAATGCTTAGTAAGACCACTCGTGACGACATTACAACCGAAATGAAACAACGTCAACAAAGACAGTTTCCTGAAGGATGGGAAAATTTTTAAACTGGTTGAAAGAGCTATGTTGCTGTCAATAAACGACTATTCCTGTAAAAATAAGATGTGCAAGTGCTTGTTGTGAAGGAGAAGTAATAGATCATGATGAGACACATACATGTGCGAATGGCGCGAGCTATCATGATGTATATAGACAACGTCAACGCACATTTACCATTTAGTCCATCATGGAGTCGACAAGTTTTACATTACTTTGCCTAGCAATGCTAGTGTGAACTATTATCCCAACAACAAGGCTTTGAATTATCAAATTCGTATGCCTCGAACCATCTATCTGAATGGAAAATATGAAGTGGCTTTAACTGAAATTCAATATATACATACATGGACAACTATGAGACATGGAATGGACTATTCTATTCAGTATCGACAACAACCACTGACAGATGTTGTCCTTGACACTATCAATATTCTTTATGGTTATTATAGATCCACACAAGAAATATGTCAGGCAGTGAATGACGAAGCGATTAATTCTATGAAAGATGACCTTAAAGAAGCTATTCGGATAAAGAATGATAAAATTAGACGACGCGTTTTTCTATTTCTAAATTATGGCTTTGAAGTGTCATTCTCCGCTGGATTAGCTGAAATTTTAGGATTTATCCCAGATCAATGGTATACTGAAACATGTACAGCTGAACATAAAGATGATGTAAAACAGGGATTTTATGCACTTTATGTGTATTGTAGCATTTGTGAACCACAAGTTGTTGGTGATTATTATGTTCCTTTGTTACGTCCTGTTGGAATACAAGGCCATGATGGAGACATTGTTATGAAAACTTATGGCGAACCGCATTATGTTCCTGTAAACACGTCCAAATTTGACGTGATAGAAATGAATATTAAGGACGATACAGGCCATAATGTTCCATTTCAAACTGGAAAGGTGACCTGTAAACTTCATTTTCGACCGAAAGCATTATTAAAGCTTACACACATGATCCGTCTGCATTACCAGGATTCAAATGAGCGCGAATCCAATATGGCGATGGTATTGGTTCAATACTGGGATCATTGGCTCGTAAAGCTATTCCATTACTTAAGGCTGGGGCTAAGATCGTTGCGCCACATCTTAAAAAGGCTACAAAGAATGTCGCGAAAGATGTTACGGGCCGAGTAGCATAACGTGTGTTTGGCGATGTGCTTGAAAAGCGCGTGCAACCGATGAAACGTGCCAGAAGACGAAAAACAGCCAGACGGATAACATCAAAACATATTAAAAAAGATATTTTTAATCATGTCTCTCATTCATAATCATTCGTGTGAATGTAGTCTTTCTCCATTGGAATGGTTTCACGTACAACCGACGCAAATTGCTGTAGAGAAAAATTATAATTTCGACTATCAACCACTCACTACCATCAGAGAAGGCGCTCCAATAGAATTCTACATTCCTGCGAGTACAGAAGAATATCTGGATTTAAAGAACAGCAAACTTCATATTATATGTCGCATTGTAAAGGCCGATGGAGCAGCTTGTGGCGCAGATGATAATGTCTCATGCATCAATGATTTGTTTAATGGGTTATACCAGCATTATCTCTCATCTCATCCATGATTCGGAAAAAAGTCGCCATTCTGAGCGCTCTATGCGTCTCATATACAAGGACACTGCTGGGTTAATGAATTGTCATGAGGTGAAAAGACGTAATCATGAAAGATATGTATCAGGGTTTCATGTGAATGCTGACGGTGGTGACCTAGCTGAGCAAGGAAATAATGGCTTACATAATCGTTATTTGCATACACGTCTCAGCCGTGATTTTATGCTAACAGGTGGTTTAAGGATAGATTTGTTTGAGCAGGATTGTTATCTTCCTAATGGCATCAGTTTGAAATTGCGTTTCCATAGACAAAAAGATGAATATGTATTGATGGCTGCAGATAATACCTATAAGGTAGAAGTGAAAGAGGCATTTTTAACCATTCGCAAAGTGAGGGTTAGTCCAGGTATTCAGTTAGGACATACAGAGGCATTGATGAAAAGTCCTGCCAAGTTAATTATCACTAGAAAAGAATGTAAAGTGTTGGCTATTTCAGCAGGATTTAAGTCTTTTGTGAAAGATAACATCTTTTGGGGTCAATTACCAAATCGCATTGTCAATGAAGCCTTTGGTGGATCAGTATTGAGGAATCCATATGATTTCAAGCATTTTGATTTGTACTACATGCAACTGTACACGGATGGTGAACCAGTTCTATCCAAACCTCTCAAGCTTGATATTACACAGAACAAATACCTAGACGCTTTTGAAACGCTTTACAAATCGTTTGATAGATTGAATGCTGAGAAAAGTTCCATCATAAAACGGGAAGATTGGCCTAGAGGTTATGCTTTATTTTCGTTCGACTTAACACCTGATTATGATGGTGATGATCACTTTCCCCTGATCAAACATGGGAATTTTGCTAGAGCTTTACAACATACAGTCAATGTCATCGTCTATGCTGAATTTGACAACATTATTGAAATAAGTGCAAATCGCAGTATTCAATTCGACTACCAGTCATGAACACGAAGCAGACTGATGCCATATTGAGTCATGATGTCATGACCAAAAACTTTTTTCAAGGCGTGTTTGCCATGGACCAGTTGCCATCTTTACAACGTGGTGCCTGTGTTATCAACACAGACGATCAAGATGAACCAGGAGAACATTGGGTGGCAGTGTATTATGACAAAGACCCTGTAAAATATTTTGACTCTTATTGACTTTTACCTCCAGATGATCGTTTAGAAATGTTTTTAAGAAATGACTATATGTATAATTCCATATCATTACAAACGCCAATATCATCGTCATGCGGTTTTTATTGTGTATATTATATATTGCATAGAGCTAGAGTATCTTTGATATTGTCAATATATTAAAAAGAAAGGATGGTGATTGTATTGAAAAGGATTTTGTATATAGACATTATAAACCATTGTTTTATTAATGTTGTTGCAGTTAAGTTGTAGTTAAGTTGTTGTTAATTGTTCAAGTTTGTTAAATAAAACAACCCAAGTTTCAAACAACTGTTTATTGTGTTATATTTACAAACTCTATTTACAAACTCTTAATTACAAGCTTCTATTTACAAACACTTAATTACAAACTCTATTTACAAACTCTATTTACAAACTTCTATTTACAAACACTTAATTATAAACTCTATTTACAAACTTATTTACAGACCTTTATTTACAAACTCCTATTTACAAACTTTTATTTACAGAACTCTATTTACAAAACACATTCAATACATTAATCAATGAATGCCATTCATTGCAATCTAAATTAATATATGTATCATAGACATTACATCCATGTTTGTAAATGCTATGAAAGCTCACATAACTCGCATCACCAAATTTTATCACTTTAACAGTTTCATGTTCAGACAGTTTCAGTTCATATCCTTCTTAATTCATGTCTATGTTCATCACACGCATAGACTGTGTCAACTCAATGGATTTGGTACCCCGCTTGAGTTGTATTCCTTCCTCTTTGAATTCAAGCATAAGGTTCTTCCCAATCCAATACTTGTAACAGCGCGTTCCATTCCACTTTGCTGAGGGTAATGATGTCGTAGTGTTCTGTAAGCTCGTCATATTGGCGAAATTGTACAAACACGTCTAGACCGTTCTCAGTCACACGCACTTCTATATCATTTGAAAGTAGAAGCAGAAAGCCGGGTATCCTCAGCTTCTCCAGATAATCCTTCAACACGGATTGGTCGTCAAGCGATAGTATGATATACTTTCCAAAATGTCGTAGCACAATGTCATCACATAAGTTTCTCATATATGAGAATCCATATGTTATGGGTTCATAATCCAACAAAAAGTCTTCCATCTCGTTCATCTATGAGTTATCTCGTCTTTGTCAATATTTATGCTCGGATGATGGCGAACAGCGGATGTTGTATAGCTTCTAGGAATCGTAAGACTGCACGCCAGTTCTTGATATCAAAGTCAATCAAATATGAATATGGAGTATCTGGCACAACTCCATTATAATCCTCTGGATAATCTGGTAAAACATTTCTCCAGAATCTCACATGTGTGTTAGAATCATGTCCAACCACTAACACTTCAACTTTATTTTCAAGTCTACGTTCAAACCCAGGTTCAGGCGATATGTTTTTAAAGTCTTTCCACACTTCAGGTTTAAACCGATAATCAGAACTTATCCGACAACCTATCATCACTTCATTCCTATCATTTACAGTAAGGTAAGCACAACCGTTAAACATGAGTGCATTCATGATTTTACCTTATTCTTCTTGTCTGCGAAGCCACTTCTTTCACTTGCTTCTTCAGCAGTTTCCATTCAGGTATTGTCAGCAAGATACCCTTTTTCGTAGGACGGTTTCTTCAGGTCCCTCATCTCTGAGGTATTTGCGAATGTTCACCACTCCTCCATTGCTTTGTTTCATAATCTTGATATACTTTCCATTGCCTAGAGAAAGCATTCCCTCCCACGACTGTGGTGTAGGTGTCATCTCCACTTTTAATTTCTTGATGGTATTGTCAGGATTTTTCACTTTCAAGTCTTTCACTGTATCAGCAAGAGTATCCATATCCGTTGCAGATCTTTTCCGATTCATGTTCACGCTTCAGTGTTCACACCTCAACTAACTCTCAAGTTGAAGTGTCTTCCCCTTATATACTGTAATGTCCATGTGCCAAAGTTGAATAGCCATCATTCAGCACATATCGCTTGTCGTCATAGGGAGAGAGAGCCACTTTCCTCAACTTCTCCGAGAAAATCTGATGGTGATGACTTCGAATGATGTGTCCTGTAGTCATCGTTTGCGTTTGGTTGAACAAACTGTCTTTATACTGCTTATGTTTCATACGTCTTTGACACGCTCGAGTGATACCTTTGGCCGTACGTTTTTCTTTCCCACCATACATCATACTGTACATTTTCTGCCGAAATCCGACAAACTCTTCAATAGGAATGCCTGTCGCTGAATAAGAGCTTGGCGTCGGGATACTTGGTCATGATGTAGTTGTAATGAAAGTGAAACATGAGCACTTTGCTGAGGTCGAGAATGGTGAAGCCGACTTGAATGGGTTTATCCAGAAGCACATCCACTTTGCGCAAATGTACCGCAGCCAAATCTTCGTTGAAAATTTTGAATTTGTGGAATGACGGTTTGGCCACAAGTTTCTCAAACCGCTTTTTCTGGTGAACGAGTTCAACATTGATGCGCTTTCTCACATTTTCCATGGTTTGCCAAACAGAGAGTTGTTCATCAATTTGAAGAAGTCTTTCTCAAACGGGTTCTCGGCCAACTTTCTCTTTTCCGTGTTCAACGAGATGTATTTCTCCAACCATTTGCTCTGTGTAAACATAATGACACGGTGCACCTTAGTGACTTTCAATCCCAGTGAGACATATTGCTGTAAATTTCTATGATGAAGCACATATTTCTTCTTGTCACACAAGTTGGGAATGAGCACACAAGTTGGGAATGAGCTTTTCACTAAGTTTGTCTGTCATGTTTAGATCTTTCCGTAGCTTGTGACTATGCTCTGACAATTCTCCCACTTTGATACTTTTCCGTTCTGGAGCCACTGGATAGTGATTATGACGATCATGAATGGCTTGTGGGTATTCCAAATCCACCTCTAAAATGTATCCAATCTCATCATCTTCATCCACATCCATGAAGTCAATAGATTCTGGCTCGCTCACCCACATAAATCCACTTTTCGGCATGCTTTGCGACATGGCCCAACCATGCAAGTTGTTCGCATCCAGATACACCAAGTAGTTGGTCGGTTTTGTGGGATCATAATCTGCTACGTAGGGGTTATTTGCTTTCGCATACTTGTGTGATGACAGATATTCCTCCACGTAGACCTTGTTCAACCATTTGGTACATGTCAATGTCGTTGATCAATTCCAATTTCACCTTTGTCGCTTTTAACATGGCATCCCACAACAGTCCTGGCGCTGTATAGTAGTGATCAGGATCCAATTCATACGTGTTGAGACATACTTGATGAAAGTTTTCAAACACGTCAGCCAGCAGCAACACATCCGATTTCAGGTACAGGTCATGGTATTCGCCAAATGTAGTACAGTTGAATGTCTCCCACACCTTCTGCGCATGCTCATAATCCTCATCGCTAATGTCTTCTTCACTGAGTTGGCTGTAAAACTTGTCCTTGGACGGCAGTTGTGTTTCAGCAAACTTGGATGGCTCGTCCACATAATCATAAGGGTACACCCCCTTTCTCAACAGTAAATCTTGTTGATCGCTATCATGAATGTGTGACGTCATGTTGTAGAAGTTGTCTTTCCCTTCTGCCGCAAGGTTGGATACCAGCTTCTGTAGAGAAGCACTCATGAACTGAAAGCTGTCCGTAAATTTCAGATTGCTCATGGTGAATGCAATATATTTCTCAACGGTGTTGGGAATGACTGTAATGGTTTCATTTTTGAACTTTCCAATTTCTTCCATGATCAAATGGCTCCATAGCCTCGCAAATTGTGCAAAAACACAGGAATGATAAAAGAATCTTTAACATCCTGCTTATCCTTTAGAAGTGGGAATTGCAAATTGCATTCACTATGTGCAGCTCCACGGTATTTGCCATTGATATGATGATGATCTCTCACACGATCTGCTCCTAGAGGCTCATGACAAATGTAGCAATCAACAGCGTTTTTGAAATCCTCTTTGTCTTCACGAGTCATGACCATTTTCTTTGACTGTTGTAAACCATGCACAATACGATCACCTCATTCACCATATGGTCTAAAAAGACTTTTACGGTGTTGTCTCCTCGATACACAACTGGTGCACGTATGTCGTACTGGCTCACAACCACATAGGCAAAGCTGTTTGGACGATGATGCTGATACTTGTCTCCTTCTTCATGCTTTTTCGTGAAACATTCAAAGTCTGCATAGATCACAAAAGGTGCTAGCTGTTGTTTGGCTACATTCTTAACCTTGATGAGAGGTTTCTTAGGGAATGATAAACGTTGTGCTCCATGCTTGCCGCACACTTAGCGATGCCTGTCTAAAAGATCTTGTCGTATAAACCCTTCAAGACAGTTGAAACAATAAAATGCTGCATTCTGACGCTTTGATCGATAAGCCATAAGTCTGCTGAAATTCTTGATAAGACAATAATACCTTTTCTCATCATTGCTAATCAAAAGTAAGTTGATTTCTCTGGCGCTGGTGTTTCGACTCAGTTGTATCGGAACAACTACATCATGTTCATATCCAAACACTTTGATAGACACATCATTCTCCTTTTCAAACTTTGGAATGTCCGTAATCGGTGTTGGAAATGTCATGCCTTCCACCTTCAATTCCTTCTCAAATGGCTTGTATTGATTCACACGATATGGGTGTTGATGATAATGGTGAGGGTGAAGATGAGCCAATACAGACCATAAGAAGCACTTGTTATCATCATTCTGAATGTTTAATACACCTCCTGTATTCTTCACTTTCTTCGGTAGTGGGATAAAACTGATTGCTTCCAGTGGCGCTGACGTAGCTGTATGCACTTCAATATACAGTATGTAATCCAACACCCAGTCAGAACCTTGTCGCTCATGTTCATCAAAGTTGGTAAACATTTCTTTATAGGCTTCTGGCAAGTCCTTCTCAATATTCGCCGGATTGTATGCTGTATATGTTGGACTGCTGATGAAGGCATTATCCACTTGTTCTACCATAACACCTTCAGCATTCGCCGTCATTTTCTTGAAGCGCACATGTACCACAATATACCAGTTCATTCCACGGTTATGCGTATCTAGCAAATGTGCCTTGATCCGGTTCTCTTGCTGTCGCATTTCAAGTAGTAAATCCGATCCATCCTCAGGCTCAAACCGTTTTCCTGTGCGTTTTCACCAAGACTCACTCTTCTGCCTCTCCCTACTTGTACTGTCTTTTGTTCTTCCATCATGCATGCATGTGCCTCAAACGCATCCAAAGATGAAAATATCTTGGCGCATTTACAGCAGAGGACTGGATCAGGTCTGTCAACACCATCTTGCAACGTCTTTCGTCTCTTAGCTTCAATCTTTTCAACAAGCTCTTCACGAGCAAGTTTCAACTTGGCTGGTTTGCATGTATGTGCTACGAACAATTCCAGAGATGGAAATGTCACATCACAATCATGGTAGTAAACTGGTGCCATCGTTGTTATTGTTGTTGTTGCTAGAACTGCAATGGGGTGAAATACACGTTTCACTCTTCCTTTTATACTACTTCGATGGTATATGGTGTGTAACTTGTTGACTCAGCAGAATTTATCACTGATTCATATGCATGTTTCACTCATGCTTTTATGCTACTTACATGTAATCAAAATGTGGTGTGCAACTTTTCAAACTTGTTCAAAAATTGTTAAAATTGCTCACTCAGCAGAATTTATCACTGCTTGATATGAATGTTTCATTTCACCTGCAGTTATACAGCTGCACTGCTGCACAGCAGAGACATCTGGCGGTGAAGTTTGACGATGGTATTCATCCGCCAAATGGTATTCATCCGCCAACTAGACCTGAAATGTGATAAAATGTATTCTCGCACACACACACAGACAGGTTTTTTCTGCTTCATTTCATAATATAGGATGGCCCTTAAAAGGGCCGAAAGATTTTAGTACTTCTTCACCAGCAAGTTGGACTTATGCAATCACACTGATATCTATAAAACTGCTCCATCGTGAAAGGCCTTCTTGAACACTTAAAAGGGTGAAAGGTATAATATTTGATGCTTCTCAGAGTAGCACCACACCACCAGCAGTCTGTACATGGTTCTGGTCCAGGTAATGTTGCCATAAATTTATATCATAGCAAACCACCGCAGGTTTTGCAACAGTATTGACGCGGTGCATTGTGGTGTACCGGGCAGTTGTGCGGTTGTCCTGGATATTCTAACCACACCCAACACTTGTAGCATTCTGTTGTCAGCGTCACTACCCTACCGTCTCGCATCACTTTCTTACTTGCCTTAGTAACTGGTGTGTTGTCCATGATGTGTCTAAAGATGTCTGAGCCTTGAGACACCACACTTATATACGATGTTATCATGCTGATTCGGCTAAATTTTGTCCTCCTTGGGGGGTCAAAAAACCAAGAATGTTCAGAATGGTCTGAAACGTGTAAATATGCAAAAATCTGAAATTCACCCCCGGGGAGGGAGGTCGGTCCAAAAACTAAAAATGTTCAGAATGGTTTGAAACGTGTAAATATGCAAAAATCAGAAATTCGACCCCGGGGGTGGAGGTCGGTCTAAAAACCAAAAATGTTCAGAATGGTTTGAAACGTGTAAACATATAAAAATCGAAAATTCACCCCCCGGGGGGGGGGGGAGGTTGACCCAAAAACCAAAAATGTTCAGAATGGTTTGAAACGTGTTAATATGCAAATATCTGAAATTCACCCCCGGGGGGGAGGTCCTCACTTTTTTACCATAGGGTCTGTCCCGGTTGCCGCCTGGGGTGGGGGGGGGGAATCGGTACATAGTATGTCCTGGGGGGGTCGAATGACGTTATCTTTTCCATTTTGGCGTCATTTTTGCAATATATATATAAGTGCGCTCTCTTCACAACTTCCACAGAATACAATCATGGAGTGTCTTTTTGCTTTAGAGAATTCATTAGTTATTCGCGACATTGCAAAGGTGGATTTACTTTACCACCCTCCAACGCATCAACCGGTGAGACAGTTCTTCATGCAGCTGCTCCCAGATCCTGTTCGTGCTGCCGCCATCGCTATGCCAGTTCTGCTCAACCGAGAAGTTATGATTGGGAAGCGGCTTAGTGATATCGAACAGGGTAGATACCACGAAGCATACATCCGATCAGTCGTGCAACACCATCCCATCTAGAAGAGGAGGAATACCCGACCTGGGCCGGATACTTCATGCGCCAACATATTAATCTGTGTCGCGGGTGTGGCTGTCTGATACGTGCAGACAAGGTCATTGCTGCCGCTTGCGGCCATCAGGCATGTCTGTCTTGTTTTGCCGCGCGTGCCTATCAGGCAGCCTTACGGCATGAGTATCTCCTCAAGTGTTTAAGCTGCGGGACCAAGACGAATCATTTTATATTTAATGGTCAGCAGATGTCCCAGTGCGGCAGGCGATATCAACATGTCATCACCTTTTACTGAACCACCGGCAGCAGCACTAACAGTGAGGAGTTTCGGCTCCTGGCCGCTCTTTTCAGGGCGACCGCCACTTAAGCAAAATAAGCAAAACATTTCATCATGGTGTGTGTGTGTGTGTGTGTGTGTGTGTGTGTATGAGAGTGTAGGAAAAAAGTCATCCTAACACGCGTGCGCTCTATCCTAAAACTGGTCCAGAAACCTATGAGAGTTCTACGCGGCCTATGACGTCACTTCCTGGCGTAGAAACCTCATGCCGAGTCTACGCCACCTCTGACGTCACTTCCTGGCGTGTAACCAACGTTGGTTCTACGCTTTATAGAAGATCAACGATGTTAGCAGCACATGCTAACCGTTTTCGAGATAATTGTCAACTTCCGGTTTTTTTACATTGACCGTGCTACAGAAGGTCAAAATCACCGAGGTACCTCCTATGTAACGTTACTTAGGCCCATAGGATCGAAAGTGTGCTCAAAAGCGCTCTATTTCTAACCGTTTTCGAGATAGTAGTCAACTTCTGGTTTTCGACCTTGACCGTGACTCAGAAGGTCAAGGCTACCGAGGTACCTCTTATGTAACGTTTTTTAGGCTCAAAGGGTCGAAAATAAGATCAAAATCGCTCTATCTCTAACCGTTTACGAGATAATAGCCAACTTCTGACTCAGAAGGTCAAGGTTACCGAGGTACGTCTTATGTAACGTTATTTAGGCCCCAAGGTCAAAAGTGAGCGCAAAATCGACAATAATAATAATAATAATCAACTTCCGGTTTTTGACCTTGACCGTGATCCAGAAGGTCAAAGTCACCGAGCTACCTCTTATTTAACATTGTTTAGGGCCAAAGGATCGAAAATGAGCTCAAATTCGCTCTGTCACTAACCGTTTTCGAGATAATAGTCAACTTCTGGTTTTCGACATTGACCGTGAGCCAGGTCAAGGTTACCGAGGTACCTCTTATATAACGTTGCTTAAAGTCAAAGGTCTAACCCTCTCAAAACCTTGACGATGCACATGTCTGTACATGGTGAATAACTTACTAAATTTGGTGATCCTATCATTAATGGTTACTGAGTAGTGACCTGGACATAATTTCAAAAGCCAAGGTCACATTGCTGAGGTGAAAGGTCAAATCCACCCAAAAACCTGGACAATGCACACGCTTGGTCATAATGATTTACTGTACTAAAATTGGTGCCGAGTGGTGACCCGGACAAAATTTTAAAGGTTACGGTCACACTGCTAAGGTCAAAGGTCAAATCCATCCCAACCTTGACGATGCACATGTCTGGGTCATAGTAAGATACTGTACAAAATGTGGCGATACTACTGTCAGTAGTTGTTAAGTAATAGCGCGGCCACAATTTTAAAGGTCAAGGTCACAAATTCAAAGTATGCACCTATCGAGGTTTTCGAAATAATATATCGTCACAAAATTGTAAAAACAAAACAAAAAACAAAAACGGATATGTCTCCCCCCCCCCCCCCCGAATCAGTCACGTGGAAAATGAGGAATAGAATAAAGCCATTTTAGAAGTTCATTATGCCAGGATGCTAAGCTGCGCCAGTTTTCAAGTCATTGAGCTTGAAAGCATAAATGATGCCACAACTCGCAAATGATGATGTCATAGGACAAACATTGACGTGCCAAAAAATTCCTTGCTCAAAAGTAGTCTCATAATTATTTTGTGCCGTAGCGCTAGGTTCAATAGTTTTCGAGTTATTGAGCTTTAAAACATAAATGACGTCATAACTCGCAAATGATGACGCCATAGGTACAACTTTGACGTGCCAAAACATTCCTTGCTTAAAAGTAGTTTCATAATGTGTTTTGTGCCGAAGCGCTAGATTCAATAGTTTTCGAGTTATTGAGCTTTAAAACATAAATGACGTAATAACTTCCAAATGATGACGTCATAGCTACAACTACGAGGTGCCGAAAAATTTCTTGCTTAAAAGTAGTCTCATAATGTATAATGACCAAAAAACTTCAAAATCAAAAATTAAAAAATTCGCTAAAAATACATTTTCAACGGAAATGAAGAATAACTTTGCAGTATACATTTGCGCTATACGTGTGTTCTTCTTGCGACGTTTGACCCTTATCCAAACAACTGTTCTGGAGATATAGCCTGCCAAAGTAAAAAAAATGCACGAATCCCGCCCCCCCCCCCCCCCCCCCAGGTTCAAAAATTTGCCAAAATAGAATTTTTGTAGGAACGAAAAAAATAACACGGGCATCATTTAAACAAATACCCCAATATGTATGTATGTTTTGAGAAAAAAATAGACTCATCAATTTCATAAGAACTCACTACGGACAGACGGACGGACGTACAGACAGACCGACAGACGGACGGACATACCAAATACTATATGTGTCTCCCTTAGGAGGAGACATACAATAAATGAACACTGCAAAGTTATCACTACCACAATTCCGTAGCATTCAATATATTCACAAATTGTAACGCAGTTATTTGTAAAAAAAACTATCCGTCAAGTGGTATTCAATTAAGCGTTCTATATATTAATAACAAAAATTCCGCTTTAAAACCGACCAGGAACAAAAAACAGAAAAACGACGTCATTATGAAGTCACACGCTAAAATTAAGGCTTTCACGATGTTTTTGTCAAAAAGTAGTTTCATAACGTATCTGACGCCAAATCTCTAGCTCTAGCCGTTTTGAAGATATTAAGCTCTAAAATATTCATAAGATGCGGAAGATAGTTTACCACATATCCTATTTGAGTGCCAAGTTTCACTTTCCTAGCTCAAGAGGAGATGCGCGGAAACCAAGCGTCGAAGAATAAGAAAAAAAAAACACGAAATATGAAAAAAAAATAAAAAAGGGAAGAAAAGAGAAATGTACGGAATTCGCGGAAATTTAAAATCTCCTTGGGACGTTGTCCCAATTAAGTGTAAAATAACCGAATCCCGGTCAACTGCCCCTCCCGGTCAACTGCCTCCCCTGTCATCTGTCCCCCCCTTTTTGCAACCAGGTCGACTGCCCCCCCCCCCGCCTTCAAAGTGGAGGGGTGGTCGCTTGCCCCCTCCATATACTATTTTCTTGGGTTCTTGGCTTACAAAGACACAATAAATAAAATTATATTTGTTTTATTGAATGTATTGCACCTCGGTAATTTGCGATTCACCAATAGGAAACTAATTGCAATTAGAATTGCGATTAGTTTAAGGATTAGTCTCTCCTAAGATCAATATTGGTGAATAGATCAATGAAGATCAATTGTTTCAGAGACGAAGTAGACGGGGACATCACAAATGCCTAATTTTTTAAGGAATTTTTTTTCACTAAAAAAAGGAGGAGGGCTGATGGCGACCCCGTCAAATTGCAGGGGGGGAGCATTCGACCGGGTTGCAAAAAAGGGGGCAGTTCACTAGGGGCAGTTGACCGAGGGGCAGATGACCGTTTACCAAAATAACCACCTACAATCAAAATTGCCATGAGCTAACCGGGTGCTCTTGAAGCCGATGCAGCTGCACGGCCTTCATCTAGTCGCAGTATTAAGTACTGTGGCACAAGCTATGCAGGCTATTCAGTATTGCTGTACTGTTGCTTCATGAAATCTATTAACAAGTTTTGTTTTGAAACAAAGATAATTTAAATCACCACACGGCGTGCTTTCAGCTTAACCAATGTATCTGGTGCCTATGCATTTGTTACTGTAGTACTAAGCACTGTGGTTGTGATGCTAAAGCCGCTCAAGCTGTTGCAAGATACTTAAAGCCAATATACCGGTAATATTTATTGACTTAGGGTTAACCGACACTGTGTAGTGTCATGTGCTGGGCTGTGTCGGGCTTGTTGGAGGGTGCTAGTATATTTAAAAATTATATTTTATTTCTCATGTTTATTCTTACAGCCATTGGTACACAATGGGCTCAAATCCCCAGTTAAAACCATCTAGAAATATTGCAAGAAAATGACGTTATTCTGATGTGACATGTCAAAATATAGATTACCCAAATATTAATCGCAAAAAACAGTTTCATGATGTAATTTGTCCAAAACCTGTAAATGAATCTGGGACAGAAGGGCCCTGGACAAAAGGGCCTTGGACATAAAGGGCCTTTCCCAAAACGGCCTTTTCCAAAAGGGCCTTTCCCAAAGCGGCACTAAATGAAAAGTTGGACAAAAGGGCCTTGAGAATTTTTTTTGGATGTGGTTCTCAAAATCATTTTTATTTTTTGTGTAATAAAATAACAACTTCAAAAACAAAGGGTATTGATTTTATTACCTGATTCATTGAGACAAATTTTTGGCTGTCCTTTATTACTTTGTCTTATATTCATCGCTGTTGGCCACAGTTCAAATAAAGACCTCAAATTCAAAACTCATATATCGGCAAGACACTGACACGCCGACATCATCCGGCTCAGCGCGTGTGTCTAAACAGCAGAGTGAAGAGGAACAAAACAAAGGACAGAGATTATTAACACTTGACAAACCTTTGGCTTGCAAGGGTTATATGAATTTGTGCGAGCAGTCGTTCGTCCTTTTTTTCTTCTTGACAGTTTTCCCGATTTTTTGTGTTTTCTTCTTCTTCTTCTCTGAAACTCTGGGCCCCAGGACCATGAAACTTTGGACTTTTATAAGGTAGATTTATAGGTGAAAGTATTCGTTTTATAGAGGATTTAATAGAGCATTGTGACCGTTTAGACGAGACTGGTGTATTAGTTCAACTGGACTTTGAAAAGGCTTTCGATTCAATCGAGTGGCCCTTTATGTTTACGGTTTTAGAAAAGTGTAACTTTGGTCCAAATTTTATTGCCTCGGTGAAATGTTGCTATACTGAGATTTACAGTTGTGTCATTAATAATGGCTTTTCTTCAAATTGGTTTCAACTGAAAAGAGGAGTAAGGCAGGGTTGCGGTCTATCATGTTTAATGTTTATATTATGTACTGGTGTAATGGGGATAAAATCAGAAATAATGAAGATATAAAAGGTATTACAATTGGTTCGCATACCAACAAAATCAAACAATTTGCAGATGATTGTACATGTTTACTGAAGGATATACCTTCTATATACACTGATTGAGACACTTAGAGGGTTTTCGGAAATGTCAGGTCTTAAATTAAATACGGATAAATCTGTTTTAATCTTCTTAGGTCCGTGGAGAGAAAAAAGTATAAATGTGTTGAATATGTCAATTAAGAATGGGTCATTTAATATGCTTGGAATACATATTGGGCGGGATGAAAAACAAAATTTCTCATACAACTTTGTGGAAAAATTGGAAAAAATGAATCGTCTTTTTAAAGTCTGGTCCGTAAGAGATCTCAGTATTGTTGGTAAAATCACTATTTCAAAAACTTTCGGCATTGCAAATCTTATTTACCCCCTATCAATAACTTATGCAGGGCATAATGTTCAGCAAGCTATTCAAAAAGACATGAATAGTTATATATGGAGCTATAAGCCACCAAAAGTTAAACATCACGTTCTTACATATGATTATGATGAAGGGGGGTCTCAGAAGCTTGGATGTTGAGTGCCAAGTTAAGGCTTTGAGATTACAGTGAATATGTAGAATAATTAATGGAAAAGGGTGGAACCATTACGTCAATGAATACTTTAAGCAAGTGGGGGGGGAAGGGTTACAATTTTTACTGTATTGTAATTATAGTACTTCGAACCTGCCATACCTTCCCATATTTTACAGAGAAATGCTAGACTTTGCTAAAAAAATTTTGTGGAATAAAAACACTGAGTACGTCATATGGAACAACAAAGAAATCTTAGTAGAAGAAAAAAGCATATTTCTCCAAGACTGGTTTGATAAGGGTGTAATTTATATCCAGGATCTACTTACAAATGATGGTTCATGGTTATCGTACTCAGAGTTTGTTGAGACTTATCACATTAAACCAAACTTTCCGAGATACTTAGGAGTTCTATCAGCTATAAAATAAAAAAAGATAGATTAAGGCTGGATAGGGAGCATTTATCTCGACCTATAAACAATTTTAAAAGTAACGTTCTATGCGTGAGGAGTGGAAATAAAATTGACATTTCTAAAGCTAAAAGCAAATTTTTTTACAGAGAATTTCTGTCGATTACAACTAGTCCACCAACAGCAATAAGGAAATGGGTTTGTGAGGAAAACTTTTCTGGAGAGAAAATTTATGAAAGTTTGGTTCTATGTCAGAAAAGCATAAGGAAACCGAAACTGCTATCATATCAATTCAAGATTGTCCATATCATTGTGAATACAGGAGAAAATCTTGTAAAATGGAAAATTAGGGGAAAGTGCTATATGCGAATTCTCCAATGTGGATAAGTCAGACACATTATATCATGTCTTTTTCGAATGTACAAATACTGTGACCTGGCTTGCAGAGTTGTTTAATATAACTGACCCTTCAGCTGAGATATTCAGTACACTCAGCAAGGAAGAATTTCTATTTGGTACAGAAAATACAGCAGTGAACATGATTACGCTCATCATTAAACAGTATGTCTGCCATGTGAGAACCTATAAGAAAAATCTATGTTTAACGGTAACCCTTCATTCAATTTATAAACGGATTATATTGATAAGAAAACACTATCTTGTAAAAATTTTTCAGATAAATATAATCAATTTCCAGATTTAGTTTATCAAAGTGAAAATTATTTATTTCATAACGTTGCTCACAATCTATAACATATTAGGATTAGTAACGTATTAGCAAAATGAATAATGGCATTTGTGTGCAAGGGTGCGTGTGCGTGCGTATGTTTTAGGGGTATGGATAGCAATATTTGTTACTGGTTGTAGCCTTTGCTAATGAGGGTCTGTGATAGTGGAAGTTCAAATGACTGTGGATTGAATAAATGTCGTCACGTTATTGTGAAATGTTCAGTGTATTATGCTCTTGTAAAATGTTAGTCATTTATTTGTAAGAAAAGTAAACAATCAATAAAAAAACATATCATTTAGGGCCGTTTTGGGAAAGGCCTTTTTGGGAAAGGCCGTTTTGGGAAAGGCCGTTATGTCCAAGGCGCTTTTGTACAAGGCCCTTCTGTCTGGATACCCCTGTAAATACAACTTTTTATGGAATCCAGGACAAAACGGCTACGGCCAAAACGGAGGACGACGGCCAAAACGGCGACAAGTGAACACCGGACAAAACGGCGACGAAGATTAATAATTTAATGTTGAAAATCAAAATACAAAGAACAGTGCTGCCAAATAAATCAGTTCATTTCTACTTGAAGACAAGTATAATTTGAACCAATAGTTAAATTTTAAGGACAAAATAAAATGGATAATTTAGCACTTATTTTCTCATATAATCCTAATTACAATATAATCCTAATTACAACTGTACGATAATCCATCGTTGGGAGTGTAAATGACTACATTTTGAAAGACATTGTATTTGGCGACTGTGCCCATTAATCCGTTCTTGCACGTGAATCTACATCAATAAAAGGCAAAATGAAAATGCCTTTAAAAGTACTTCGGATTATCAGCAAGGAAAGGCCGATGTTTTACTCGCTTTGATGAATTAATCCGTTGGGCTCTCGTGAAACGTGAAACCCAAGAAGGTCAGGATGATCACTGAGAGAAAGACTGGTTGCAGTGGTGCGGCTTGTATTTGGAAGGGGGGTGGATGGAGGGAGGTTGCGAAGATGAGAAGGATGGTTAGTGGAGGAGATGGGAGGAGGGAAGATTACTGAGACAGTGACTGGTGACAAGAAGGAGGTGATTAGTGAGGGCCGGAAGGGCACGTGGTTTGAAATACTGCACTGTGTCCAAATTTATTTATCACTGATTGTTAAATGAACTGTGTTGGCAGCGTTGTTACTTTCTGTTTCTTTTTAATAAGCGTTTTAAAGCATAAACAAAAAACTCCGTCGCCGTTTTGTGCGAAGTTGCACTTTTCGCCGTTTTGGCTGTCGCCGTTTTGGCCGTCGCCGTTATGTTCGGGTACAGCGCTTATGATATACTTATATTATGAAAAAAGTAGAGAGTAGAGGTCTTCTCTGCATGGTCTGTTCTGCATGATATATCCAGAACAGACAGTCTGTTCTGTATAGGGTTGGTATAAGTGATAGAAAAAAACTGTAGACAGACCGGAAGTCATCTGCGACGTCACCTGTTCTGGAAACGTACCAAGAACAGACAGTCTGTATTGGATAGGGTTGGTATAAATGATAGAAAAAACTGGTTGCCATTGTTGTTGCTGCCATTGTAGTGCGGTGATGCAGTAATGCGCTGTTGAATATCTCTCTTACATCATACCCATCTATGGCGTCATCGATTACACACACACACACACACACACACACACATATATATATATATATATATATATATATATATATATATATATATATATATATATATATATATATATATATATATATATATATGTTAAAGTCAATGTTGGAAACCTGCCATTTCACGAAATGGCAAACCATGTTGGGTAAATTCGTGTAATGCCTAAAATCTTTTGCCATTTCACGAAATAACCTAAAAGTTAGGTTATTTCACGAAATTACCTAAAAATCTAACATTTTATTTCACAAATTGGCAAACCAAGATCAGGCAAAATTGTGAAAGAAACTTGTTTTGCTCGAAATTACTTACAATCGTGACAAATATTTTGTCTTTAATCTTTTATAATTGCAATAAGATTACTTCAGTTTTCAAGTACAATTAATGCATCATAGTTGGTTTGTTCCTTTAATTAATACATTACAATTGATTGCAACTGATCACAAGCTTTCAACGCGATCATATTAATTGTAATTCATGGTAATGCACACAAGTGTTTGTGTTCCTTTTTGGTGGATTTGAATCCCGGTCATCTGCCCCCCCGGTCAACTGCCCCCCCCCTGTCATCTTCCCCCCCCTTTTTTGCAACCCGGTCGACTGCCCCCCCCCTTCAAATTGGAGGGGGGCCGCTTGCCCCCTCCATATACTATTTTTTCTTGGGTTCTTGGCTTACAAAGACAAAATAAATAAAATTATATGTATTTTATTGAATGTATTGCATTTCGGTACATTGCAATTCACCAATAGGAAACTAATTGTAATTAGAATTGCAATTAGTTTAAGGATCAGTCTCTCCTAAGATCAATATTGGTGAAAAGATCAATGAAGATCAATTGTTTCAGAGACGAAGTAGACGGGGACATCACAATTGCCTAATTTTTCAAAGATTTTTTTTCCACTAAAAAAAAGGAGGGCAGATGACGACCCCCGTCAAATTGCAGGAGGGGGGCAGTCGACCGGGTTGCATAAAAGGGGGGCAGTTGACCGGGGGGCAGATGACCGTTTACCTTTGCCTCCCCCTCAAGTAAAAGTTTTTTAGTTGTATTTTAAGCTATACTAGGCTTTCTTGCCCCCCTCCGGGATAGTCTGCCCCCTGTTCAGCTTCCCCCCACCCGGGATATTTGATATTTTGCCCCCCCCCCCCTCACCCCTAAAAGAAAAGTTTTTTTTGTTGTTGTATTTTACATAAAGGGTAATCCGTCTGTATGCTCGCTCTCTATTCACAGTTATCAGGGGATTAAGAGTTGACTGCAATAAAGCCACATTTCTTTTTATAATCCATTTTGATTGATCAATTTTATTCGACAACAATGCATAACAGTACAAACAATCTCAAGGAAATGGATTTTGCGGCAAAAGTTTACTCCGAATTGAGAAGTTTAAAATTAAGAAAAATACTAGCTGTCTTTAAAATTCTGCGTTTTTATTCATGTTTTTGTCTCAAATGTAGGTTAAAACTTAAAAGATTTTCCTTTTTCTAATTTTCAGATACGAAATTCTGCAATGCGGTGATGTGATATTCATATCGCTCATCGTGTGGTGTGAAACATTCTCGTAGTACTGTGTGAAACATTCTCGTACTACTGTTCAGTGGATGAAATGGTGATTTGTTAATAATATTGAAAAATAATTATTTAGCGGTCAGGATATTATTGGTTGAGTCGAATTGACGGCTGAAAGGAAACTTTATTTACCGATGGGAAAATGGCGTGATGTAACAGGTTGGTCCTTCCTTGTTCTTGTAAATAGGATTATGTGTCTACTTAATCGTTGGGATTTTAGATTGTATGGCTTACTGGTTTTCTTCTCTTGTTCTTAGATTACATTAAAATTCAATAGTCAAAAGAAGTAAATCGTTTCCAGATGCTTTGATGGTTTTATAATGTTTCCTTTAGAAGAGTGACTCACGGGTCTTAAGGGAAAAATGAATTAATAAATCATGTTCGTCATGTGAGTTGTTGTTAGATAAAAATATATAAAATCGAAGCGAAAATCGAAGTTAGACTAAATTATGTTGGAGTCATCCCTTCGAATCGTGATGTCTGTTAAGTTCTCATTGGAAGTAAAATGTATGTAATTTACATTCGTCCAATCAGTCAATCTTTGTAACTAGTCTACTGTCTGGGTAGAAGATATATAAGAGATGGTTTTGACCACAGGGAAGGGGGTGTGTGCGCTTGGTCCTTGAGGAATAAAGTTGGGTTAAAAGGAGATAGTGTTGTTGCTAATAAAACTTCATTTCAAATTCTTAGAAAAGGACTTATCATTCCGGTACCGCTCTACACTTCAGCTAAGTAAAAACCACCCAATTATAATACTTAAAGTTCCGTTAGAGAAAAAGGTTGAACGGGCTTTAAAACATGGTAGAGATGCCGGGTAGTTTGTGTAATTTGTTATGTGTAAAGTTGTAGAAAAAAAAATTCATGAAAGGAAATGTTGAAAGTAGCTTTGAACTTTTTATTAATTTTTGCTGCTATGGATGTAAAGTAAACTTCGAGATAGTTTTAACATGTTTGAATTTGCAAACTTTTCCAAATATAAAGGGGAGCGAGAGAAACAAAATTATTTTCTGAAATATCATAAATTCTACTTTGTGGACTTGGGAAATTAATAGAAACAGTGGCCAAAATTAGAATATGTCACTTTGAGAAATGCTAAGGTAAATTGTGATTTAGTTAAAAGTTTGGAAGAGTTCGCTTATGTTGATAAGGATTTTAATTGTACGGAAACCTCGTTAAACGTTTTATTACTATGAGAAATCACCATAAAGGCATTATTTCAGCACTGTCGTTTCTGCTGGTTGTGAGTTTTATCCTAAATTTAGCTTTGATGTGTTTGCTTAAGAGACGGAAAATAATTTATTCAAGGATAAATTTTCTCTCATAGAAACAGAGGTATAGTTAAGGCACTTTGAGTTGTCTTGGAAAAAAAACTTAAAAATAAAGAAATATCATAGTGGAAGCGAGAGAGACAGGTATAGTTTAAGACCGCGCCCCACTCGACTTTTATTTAGGGCAAATAGTTTGGACGATAATAATACAGAAAATGAGGGTGAGTCTGTAGGAAAAGCTAGTTGAAGTCCTGAAAATATATTAGAAATTGAAGATGAATTACAGCAGGCCATAGGGCAAGAGCAACAAGACCAATTACCCCAACCTTCATTTTAAGCAGTGGGAGCACAAGGACCGGCCAACAAAGCATGCTTGCTTTATCTTTTCGCCCCCCAACTTTCGATGGCTTGATGCCAGAACTCGCGAATAGGTGGCTTAAAAATTTCAACCGTTATGCTGATATTGCGGGCGTTGAAGGAAATAATAGATCAAACTTGATAGGTTTGATCTTCACGGATTCAGCACTAACAGGGTTCACCTTTTTAGAAGATGAGTATGAAATTAACAAAATTATAAAAGCAGGACCTAAAAAAGATGGTACGTTAGAATATTTAATTGATTGGAAAGGGTACCCCGCCTCGGCTAGAGCTTATGAATCGTATGAAAATTTAAACGAGATCGCCACGAGATTATCTTATCTTAAAGGCAATGAGATTCCTATTGTAGAAAAATAAATACAAAGTGTTAAAAGAAATATTAGCCCCTATTTAGCTAGATTTTAAGATATTTAGCGTTTTTTTTTTGTTTTTATGAACATATTAAGCAAGATAAAAACAAAACAAAACAAAAAAAAAGAAAAAAAAGGAAAAACAAAATAAAAGAAAGAAAATGGTGAATATAAAATTTGTATTGAAACGATTTATTCTTGAAATGAGGCCTAACCGGTGAAAATGTGGAAAAATGTGTGTATAAAAAAATGGTGAAGCGAGATATCCTAGATCTAGGCTAGTGATAATTAGGGTCGCGCCCTTTTGCAGCTAAAGGATGCTGTCAAATGATGTTATATTGTTGTACTTGGGTCGCGCCCAGTTGAGGAAAATGATTATGTATATGAATCCGGGTCGCGCCTGGAGCGGCTGAGGTTGCCGTAAAGTAGTTATTCGTTGATGTGAAGATGATATGATGTATATGAATCCGGGTCGCGCCTGGAGCGGCCGAGGTTGCCGTAAAAGTAGTTATTGGTTGATATGAAGATGATATGATGTATATGAATTCGGGTCGCGCCCGTAACAGCAGAGAATGCTGGTTATAAATGAAAAGGTTGTTGATGAAAAGGAGAAAAAGGTACCAGTTTATAAAAAAAAAAAAAAAGGGGATCGAAACCAAGCGCACACAAATGAATAAAATTGAACGTGACATAAATAATGTGTCGTTAACTGTGTGAATCCATGGAAACTTTGTATATAGTTATCTGATTTGGATATGCATATATATATATATATAAATATTTAATTATTGGAACTGAACGCTATGAGAAAAACGCAGACGCAGCAGGATTTATGTCATGATGGGAGTCAACCTGTAGGACATTGCTATGATAATGAAAAGCATTGGTTATGAGAACTATAATTACCGACAGCATTGTTTTCTTTCTTTAACAGATGGCCATGTACATCTTTCTACTCTTGTACATTGCTGTGTTTGCTTCGGGTTTGGAGTTACCGATGGAAACCATTGTCAGACCAGAATACGGCGTAGTCTTTAGCGCCGAGGCCATTTTGGACAATACCCAGAGTGTCTGGCATCACACTTTCGCATACAAGCTTATTCACAAATCAGTACCCAATTTCGTTCGCCTCTGTGGTACCGACTCCGATGTTTCGAAGCGTAAGGCTAGGATGGCTTATCCAGTGGACGAAGATTTCTGCCCAGCTCTATGAGGTTACAATAAAAGAAGTGAAGAATTACAACAGCAGATCTTACAATTAGAATGGAACCTTGAATTACTACTACCGTCAAATAATTCTTCTCGTGACAAACGAGGGCTACTTGACGAGTGTTCGCAGCAATGGTTTAAGCACCGGAAGAACGGAAGTATCTAGACTATTTTTCAATAAACTCTATATTGCCATTAGTAGTGATAATCAATTTTTATAACATTGTCTGATTCTGAATATGAATGGTGTAATGGTAAAATTGTAAGATGTTGCTCTCAAAGAATGGCAGTACAAGAGGCTTCGAATCCATCTTGTGTCTTCGCATTATTTTTAAATGATCATAACGTTATTTCAGAGTTGTGTGATTTTTCTCTCATACTCAAAAAAAACAAAGTTAGAAACTCATATTATTGAATTAAGACCGAATAAATATTTTATTTCTACTGCAGATAACAATTGGTTGCAGACGTGTATGTCAGGAACTCCTAAACATGTTATTCCTTGTAAATTATGTGTCATAAGCTTACCGTGTTCTTGTTCCTTGAAAGCAGATACGTTTTTTATTCCAGCCTCTTTAGATAATTTTCATTATGACAATATTCCTACTATGGTTAAAGCACATAATTTGCCAGCGCTTTTTGCATTCTATGGTACACAGTTTCAACTTAATAATTTTACTCAATATGTGAAAAAAACATAATGAAATGCGTGTTGAATATCCTCAAATTGAAATCTTAAACCGTAACTTTTCGAATGTACTTCAGAAGTCAGAGACTATAAAACTGTCACTTCAGCGCACAGCAAAAGCCATAAAAGAAAATAAGAAGGTTTATGCCGACAAGGTATCAAGGTTAAGCGCCGACTTGAATCTGTTAACTTTTCCTTCTTTTAATAGGGCTTTACAGAAAATAGCAGGGGTAACGTTCTTTATGTCTTTAGGAGCTTTAATAATTTCTTTACGAAATTATTGCGCTCTAATTGGATTGTTAAAACCAGCTAGTGCATTCTCTTTGAATGCTATTACCACTCCCGAAAAACCCCGTTTAAGCGAGTGTTTTTCCAAAACGTGGTTATCTTGGGTGACTGTATTCCTCGTAATTTGTCTAATTCTTTCGGTCATGGCAACTTTTTGCTTATCTTTGAAACGATTTCGACATGGGCAGGCACCTAAGGCTTACACTACCTTGAGGGTTGTAATGTTCAGTGATCGTGATAAAGTTGAATTTCTGTTACAACTAATTCTATTCCCAGTTTCTGATCTGCAAATGTTAGCTGAGTCTTATTGTGATAAACCTAAATTGGTATTTTTCGTGTTTAAACCGCAAATAGTTTCAATTGGTCCTTTTTTGAACTAAAAACTCGGGTTGGTGATCGTGTTTTTGTTTTTCCTACCAAGTTGTCGCTTAGGTTTCGTAAAGCTTGGAAAATTAGAAATTTATTGCCTCATTTGTCTCATTTACAATCGGAAAGGAGACGCACGAGTTGTTTACTTGGGCTCCGTCTCTTAAAAAAAAAGCTTATTGATTCACCAATACGTTATCAGCCTTGTTTGGTCAATAGAAAATGGCCGCGAATCAGATATATCTCAAACACCAAATTGATAGTTCTGGCGACCTTGATCACGAAATTTCCCCTGGAACTTCAATGGCCAATGATGAGTAATTTACTCTTACAAAATATATGTTGGGTCCTTTGTTGTTTGGGGATACTCGCTCTTGACATGGGTTTATTTTGTGTGTCACGGCTCAGCTCATGTTTATTCATAGCGTTCTGCTTCTTATTAATGTTGCTATGCCATTAGGATATGAAACATTATACTATGCATCAAGCATAATGATGATGTTATAGTCAGTTCATAAAGCTTTCTATCTGGTGAAGGTAGGTCGTTCTGTTACGTTATCCTTACTCAATGTTGACGTCGCTTTCGATTGTACAGGCCGCGAAAAATGAATTTAGGCCCTCACTACCTAGCATATAAATAAAGTTTTTTTAATTGGTAACCTTATTAGTGTTTGAGCTTATTAATATTTACATCTTTATTGTAATGTACTAATCTTGATTAAGCTTGAGTGGCTGTATTTGCATTCATGTACTATAAATTAAAGAGTTGTTGGGTCCCCGGAGGGAGAAAGAAGAGAAAAGGCCGGCTTTGTTTTCTTTTTCTTTCCCCTGGTAACTTGATGGTTGCAGTTATTCTTTTCCTCATTATATGTATAACTCTTTCTGTGTATTGTTGTTTTCTTTTCCTTGTGGAAGTTAATTTAAATTTGATCTGGTAGTTGGTGAACACGTCCATTTTTCTTATAGATTAGTAATAAACTATTGTTCTTACCTATTTACATATTTACATCGCTGGAAGGTTTAGTCCCACGGTTCTTGGGGTCCCATATATCGTTTTCCTTCTCGGTTTCTGTTGCCCGATGCACCACTATCTCTTCACGTATTACCCGCAACAGCCCCTCTTTTTGTTCTTTTCATTTTTATATTGTTGTTTCGGACAGAATACCCACAGGTGGTCTGGGGCTTTCGATCTTTGACTCCTTCCCCTTCCATGACTTCCTCGATTTTCTAGCGGTAGCGGCCGTTCCCCAGTTCAAATAAGGCCGTTATGGATATGAGTATCGGCACCATGGTCGTTGGCTTCTCGGGACAGTAATAGCGTGTTCCCGATTAAAGCCGTATTCCATTGGTAGCCACCATGTTACAATGAGTTGTTTCGACATAGGTTACATCCATAATCTTTTTTTCTTGTTCAGTTGTGAGACTGAGTGTCACAGGAGTTCCACTTTTAAGTTGGGGAGTGTTCAGTGGATGAAATGGTGATTTGTTAATAATATTGAAAAATAATTATTTAGCGGTCAGGATATTATTGGTTGAGTCGAATTGACGGCTGAAAGGAAACTTTATTTACCGATGGGAAAATGGCGTGATGTAACAGGTTGGTCCTTCCTTGTTCTTGTAAATAGGATTATGTGTCTACTTAATCGTTGGGATTTTAGATTGTATGGCTTACTGGTTTTCTTCTCTTGTTCTTAGATTACATTAAAATTCAATAGTCAAAAGAAGTAAATCGTTTCCAGATGCTTTGATGGTTTTATAATGTTTCCTTTAGAAGAGTGACTCACGGGTCTTAAGGGAAAAATGAATTAATAAATCATGTTCGTCATGTGAGTTGTTGTTAGATAAAAATATATAAAATCGAAGCGAAAATCGAAGTTAGACTAAATTATGTTGGAGTCATCCCTTCGAATCGTGATGTCTGTTAAGTTCTCATTGGAAGTAAAATGTATGTAATTTACATTCGTCCAATCAGTCAATCTTTGTAACTAGTCTACTGTCTGGGTAGAAGATATATAAGAGATGGTTTTGACCACAGCGCAGGGGGTGTGCGCGCTTGGTCTTTGTGAATTAAAGTTGGGTTTAAAAGTTGCATTAATAAAGCTTAATTTCAAATCATCAGGATAGAACTTGTTATTCCGGTACCGCTCTACACTTCAGCTAAGTAAAAACCACCCAATTATAATACTTAAAGTTCCGTTAGAGAAAAAGGTTGAACGGGCTTTAAAACACTACTGTTTTTCTGATTCCTGTGATATTCTCTTGTTATAGATAACAGTTTGCCATTTCACGTAATGGCAAACCGAAAATTTAGGTAATTTCGTGAAAGAACCTAACTTTTAGGTTATTTCGTGAAATGGCAAAAGATTTTAGGCATTACGCGAATTTACCCAACACGGTTTGCCATTTCGTGAAATGGCGGGTTTCCAACATTGACTGTAACATATATATGTTACAGGGAATCTGTGTAATTAGGGATTTCATGGAATCCCTAGGGAATTCGTGTAACGGATAAGCTTATATTGATTGTAACATTATTTTGAAAAATTATTCATTCAGAAAGGCTGTTTAGCGGTTCTTCAAAACTGTGTATCCCTTTTCACATCGAAAGAAATTGGAATTTATAACATTACCATCCAAAGCAACAGAATTTGGCGTGAAACGTGACGTAAGTTACGTAGGATAAAAAATACCGCTAAATTCAGGTACTGAAGTATCTCATGAGTGATAGTTTGGCAATCGAGTGCTTTGAGTATATTAATTCAAAATCTACTATTAATTTCGGTAAAATACCACATTGCAAACATGACAACTCTCAATAAAAACATCAAAATTGATTGAGCAAGTTATTACACGAATCCACTAGGGATTTCACGAAATCCCTAATTTCACAGATTCCCTGTAACATATATATATATATCAAAAGCTTGCCATGACCGCGAGTACCAAATTTCGGTTTAGTTCATATGTGTATATCTCACAACTTACAGGAAATTAAATGGCCGATAAGTCCTCTCAAAAGCGAAAGTCCAGATGTACGGCAACACCCGAGGTTGCTCATCCTCTGTGGAAGCCTGGTTATATTCATTTCCTCCCTCTTCCGAGTCGTCCTGAGAATGCACCCTGCAAACCAGTGATGGTAAACTACAATTAAAAACACCTTACAAATCTTTGATTGGGAGGAATAACGAGTTGAGTATTAAAACATAAAAACAAAAGTTAATTTCTGTGTTTTTATATCAATGGTATGTATTAACATTTAGCAAACAAATGCAAAACTGTTAGTTTTTGAGAAATTTTAATCTTACCACGCTGCAGATAGGAAGAAGAGAGATACCAGAAGTGCGGTCTTCATCTTATCTGTCAAAGAGGTGTTAGCTATCAAGTCGCATTTAAAAAATGATTTCAGCGAACATCTGTTGCTGACCAAGAAAAACAATACAAATTTACACGAATATTTTGATCCCACCAGAAAAAAGTTCTCTCTCTCTCTCTCTCTCTCTCTCTCTCTCTCTCTCTCTCTCTCTCTCTCTCTCTCTCTCTCTCTCTCTCTCTCTCTCTCTCTCTCTCTCTCTATCTCTATCTCTCTCTCTCTCTCATCCTTTTGGTACGATGGTGAATTCGGGCTAATAAAACATTAGCAATTTGTTCGGGTGTTTTATATTAAATTGTCTTACAATGTTAAATTTGAAAATTAAACGTTGGAAACTGCAAGCATTATAAATGTAGTATTTTATATTGGAGTTTAATATTGGAGCAAATTTAAGGCGTAAAATACTTTTCATGAAAGCAAGCAAAACGTTACTTACCAGAACTGATACTTCCATGCAAATGGGCGAAAAAACCTACACCCGCAGATTTATGACAGACGCTCGACCTGCTTCTTTCTTCTTTTGCTGTTTATTTTCAAGCGCTACAAATAGAAAACATTCAACGGGACATTATTTAAGGCATATAAAGAAATAAACCGTCGAGGACAAGTCCCATGAGGTCTATAAATAAAATACAGTCAAGACCGCATTTCCTAAGTTCTGTGACTAAATAAATGCTTGGCCGCCAGAGCATATATTTAGATTTTAATTATACAGATTTGGAAAATGATAAATTCAATGAAAAAAAGTTCCGCAAAAGGGAAATTTTATAACCTGGCCAAAAATAATACAAGTACATCAATCTCTGTCTGCAGGTACAATTTTCATAACTTTTTATGAGAGTTTGGTTTGACTCTCCTTTACAGACACGCCAATGTTGAAAAAATTATTGTCAGTTTGAAAACTTTCTAGAAAAAAGAACTTGCTACTAATTCCATGGAACAGCCCTTAACCCTCAGCCATACGCCATGTGTCTCAAAATAATACTTCTATGCCCTGAAAAAATTTCCACTTCATTCTCAAGAACATACATGATTTGTGTGTCACCTGTAGATGGCATTTTACTTGCACTTTGAAAGTATTAAATTGTTTAAAGTTAGATTTTGCAGCCACGCTCCGTTGTTATCAAAGAAATACAAGCAGTTCAATATACTCAGCATATCAGTTGTATGCAAATTGGTTCGAGAGCCTTCTAGGAAACAAAAATGGCTTTGCTACTAATTTTATGGAACGACATTCCTTTCTGGGATTTAGGGCATTTCTCGGGGAGGCCGGCTTGCGGTGATCTCTTGATAGTCTGCACACTCCTCTGTCACCATCTCAATACCCCTCATGGATTTAGTAGCTCTGTGTGGTACCTTTGTGCGACTGAACAGACTTTTTAGCCCCAGCTTCTCCAAGAAGTAGGGGCTATAGCAGTCGTTAAAAGTATGTGCGTATGTACGCTTTTAAGTTGAAAAACCGTATCTCTTCCTAGATTTTTAGCCTGGATGTCTTGCAATTTTGGTCGAAGGTAGGTTGCATAAGTGTGCACCTGGCAATTAATTGGCGAAAATATTGACGAAAATTTTTTCGAATTTTTTTTTTCGTGAAAGCTTAACTACTTCTAGGAAAGTGATCATACTGTCTTGGAATTTTAAGTGGATGTAGCAGACGTTACTACCTACCTAGTTGTTACTGTTTTTGGTGATTGGCAAAAAATTTACGAAAATTTTGGCGAATTTTTTTTTTCGATTTTTTTTCGTAAAAGCTTAACTACTACTAGGAAAGTGATGTTACTGTTTTGTAATTTTAAGTGGAGGCAGCAGACATTACTACCTAACTGGTTGTTATTTTTTTTTTGGGGGGGGGGGGTAATTGGCCAACAATTGGCGAAATAAAGAAAATCAGTCAACTTTTAACTATCTGCTGGAAAATAGTCTTACTGTGTTGAAATGTGAAGTGAAGGTAGCAGGAGTCAGCATCTAACTGGCCGTAACTTATTTTTGGCGAATCGTAAAAAATTGGCGAACATTTTGGCGAATTTTTTTTTTTGTAAAATTTTATTTATTTTCAATAAAGTAATGTTACTGTTTTGAAATATTAGGTGAGAGTAGCAAGCGTTACTTCACATGTGACTTTTATATTTTTTGGTGACTGGCCAAAAATTTTGGCGAAAAACCAAATCACTTTTTAGTAAAGCCTGAAATAACTGCTGGATATTGGTCTTAGTGACTTGAAAGTTGAAGTAAAGCTAGCAGGCATTATTACCTACCTTGCTGTGACTAGTTTATGATTGGCCAAAATTTTGGCAAAAAAAAACAGAAACAGTAAATTCTTTACGATTTTCAAGAAAATAGCCTCATCGCCTTGTTATTTTCAGTAATAGTAGCACACATTACCACCCAAGTGGCTATTTCTATTTGGAGTAATTGACCAAACACTGGCGGAAATATTGGCCAGAAACGAATTTTCTGTAATTTTTTTTTTCATGGAAACATTCTACAATTTTTCTTGGAGTTAAGGCGCATCGGTGTCTACCTATCTGTTACTTGTTTTAGCGATTCACCAAAAATTGGCAGAAATAATGGCGAAAAACTTTTTTTGCTAAATCTTAACTGACTCTAGGAAAATGGTCTTATTGTCTTGAAATATTGGGTGAAGGTGGCAGGCATTACTGCTTACCTGGTTATTACTTCTGGAGTAATTGGCAAACATTGGCGGAAATTTTGGCGAAAAACCAAAAACTTTTCAGTAAAATCTTGACGAACTATATAAAACAGTCTGACTGTCTTTAAATTTTAAGAAGAGGAAGCAGATTTTGTACCTTTCTGTTGCTATAATTCTAGGGAGTGGTCAAAAATTTGCGAAAATTTGGCGAAAAACTACAAAAAAAAATTCAGTAAAATCTTAACGAACTCCAGATTAGATTATTGCATTAGATTATTGCATCGCAATTTTAAGTAGCAGTAGCAGACACTATCTATCTAGTTAGCTGTTACAATATGCTGTGATTGGCCAAAAATAGGATAAAAAAGGAAATTGTCTTACAGTCTTGAAATTTTAAGGAAAAATAGCAGGCAATATAACCTTACTGGCTATTACTTTTTTTTTTGTGATTGATCAAAACATCGGCGAAAATAAGATCGATGCTTTGTAATTTTAAGTAACAGTTGCAGACACTATAACATAACTGGCTATTGCTGTCTTTTAGATTTGGAGAAAGATAGCCATCAGTGGTACTTACCTGACTGTTACTGTTTTTGCAATTCTGAAAAATTGGCTGAAAATATTGACGAAAAACCAATTTCTTACTAAAATCGTAACTAACGGCAGTTATATAATCTTACTTTCTTAAAATTTTAAATTAGGGAAGCGGATGTTCGAACCTATTTTGCTATTGTTTCTCTTTCTCTTTTCTTTGTGATTCGCCAAAACTTGGCCAAAATATTTTCGAAAAAGCAACCAACTGAGAGGTTCTACTTATATGCCATAAATATCAGCATTCGTGAACTGGAGCATTGTCCTTGTACAATCTTGTTAAAATACAGTTTCTAAAATACTAACTCAATTCAGTTTGGTGATATAAAGCAATGACTACAATAATAATTACTGGTATAAAACAACTGACTACCAAAACTAGTACACAGGTGTAGTCCAATGCTTTATTTATTTATTTTTTTTTTGTTACCGAGGAGAGAAAACAGTGGTTGTTTACCCTTTGACAAAAGGAAAATTAAAAGAAAAGAACATCGGATTAATGAATTAATTGATTTTATCTTATTAAATGTCGGTAGTTTTGCATTGAATAACCGGTCCGGCCAGATTTTCTTTTATAGATATTGTTTTTACCCGTTTGTCCCTTTAAGACGAAACAACCGAAAATCATCAAATTACGGGAAGCACAAACAAAATTATACGACATTTAAATTGTCGCTAGTCTGTTGCAGAACAGCTTACCAAAAATATATTTATATTATTTTTTATCCATTTAATTAAACGAATTTACTTTAAATATTACTGTTACTACTTCATACTGTCATACATTACAAAATACAATCACAAGACCAACGAGAAGCGCAAATTAATGTATAAGGGAAATCCAGGTGATTAATAACTTACTTATTCCGGTCATTCCTGGAGTTCAGGAAGACAAGAGAGTTGTTAATTTAGCTGTTTCTGCTCCGTGAGTAGTGTTGAAGCAATTAATAATACCAGTGAGCAGATTTCAATGACAATGTAACTGATGATTTGATATCTCAGTAACGATGACAAAATCAAAGGTGTGTTTGCTGTTCGATAAATAAAGAAAGAAGAACGTATGGTCTAAATATTTAGAACAAAACTGCCAAATTAACGCATTAAGGAGCACATATTAAAGGAGTAAAAGTGAGGCAAGAAACATTAAAGTTAATAACAGCAAGCAATTGCAGACAGCTCAGCTCCAACGAGGACAGAAAGTCCAATCTGTTGGCTATTGTGACCTTTACATTTGATCAAGGACAAAAAAAATAACGCGCACCTACCTACTCTGCTAGGTCATCTACATGCCAAATATCACAGGAAACGGGTTATCAGGCTTGGAGTAACAGCCGGCGATCAGGCTTTCGGGTTATCAGGCTTGGAGGGACGGGCAGACAGACGGACAACACACAAACCCTTAGTCCCCCACCGGGCTCTAAAGCACCGGTCGGGGTCAATAACAGGACTACAAGAGCATATTAACTGGCTGGTAGCGACAGCAGCATTTAAATTCAAAGCACTTTTTCCGTTAAAGCAATACTTAGCGGTAAGTGCGGTGACAAAATATAGTTTTAGTGCAGTGGATTAATGTCAGGATTAATGAATTTCGATAGAATTTTAAAATCTCTCTGACACACAATGCTAAATTGGCATAACACTGTATTTGTTACAACTACTCAGACTAAGGAAACTACTTAACTTAATCATGTTTGTATATTTTTATCAATCAACTTTTCACGAAGTTTGCCAAATTGTGGGTAGACCAGAAGGTCATGGAATTCATTTCCAGTTTCACCAAGTTATAATGTGTGCATTTCCTATCAAAACGTTTGCGTATCATAATTTTTCAACATCTAGCTTACGTTTCATGTCCTTAATCTAAAAAGAATTATAACAAGGGGTGGGGGTAATACCTGTAAATATTCTGTTGTTCAAAATCATACATACCACATTTTCTTAGTCTTTTTTTCACTCTGAAGTAAAGTTTCTTAATAATCTATACTTCAGTGCTTTGCAAGTTATTATTCTATCAAATTCTTTGTTATTAAATAATTCTATCTGATAAACCTTCAAGGAAACAGTGATACTTTTTATTCAGCCATTTAGATTAATAAATGTGGGCTCATGCGCTAAGGTCAGGTTGTATATTATACCAGCCTATATAACATTTTTGGTACTTGACTATTCTACAGTTAATTTTTATATTTGAATTTCCCTGTCGCTCCATACATCATGTTTCATTACAAGTCCAAAAGATCAAATGTCAGAAACTAATTGCAAAACCGTTTTATCAATCTCCACAGCGGTTTTTTGAGCGTGAAAATTTTATAATTTAGTCTTGTCATCATTTTAATTAGTCTCCACTTATTACACTGTTTTTTAAAGATTTTTAAGTCTCTTGCAGATTTTTCGGGTTATAGGCCACATTTCCCGATGATAATTGTGCCCTATTCATTAAGGCTCTTTAAACAATGATACTCCGATTCTCAGCCACCTGCTCAACATCAATACGTAACTTAAAATATGTAGCTCACATATTGGTTATACAGTCCAAATACTAAGCACTAAATATATTTAAGACATCTTACAGGTTATTCTGTAGCGATCTTTTACATGCAAGCATACAAAATACTATATTCATTTCGTACAGCTTTTAATCTCTAAGCATGCTAGTAGTTGAGAATTGGGTGTTCTACGCCAGTCAATCATCGTGACATCATCAATCAAGTCCCGCCCCTCAGTAGTAGGAAAACGAGAGTTCTGGACCACCCCCACCACGACATAGTCGCCAGACCCCCCGTTTGGAAAATTTTTTGTGATTTTTGTATATTTACACGTTTCAGACGATTCTGAACATTTTTGGTTTTTTTACCCCCCCCCCCCCCAAATTTTAGAAAATTTATTTTTAGACATATTAGAACTTGCAAGTCACATTGGCCTAAAAAGTGGGGTGTATAAAAGGGACGTCTGAGAATACATTTCAGTGTTTGTTGGTTGGTTGTTGGTTGGTTGGTTGTTGGTTATTGGTTGTTGCTGGTTGGTTGTGATGTGATTTCCAAATTCTAATATGTCAAAAAATAAATTTTCTATTTTTTTTTTGGGGGGGGGGGGGACGCGAGGTCAAAAAACCAAAACTGTTCAGAATTGTCTGAAAAGTGTTAATATACAAAAAAAAAACATTTTTTGTGAGGGTCCCTAATACCATCACGTAATAAATACACACGAAGACGTCATAAGTCACCTAAAACAAGATTTTGCCCAAATTTCCTGTCCTAGGTCGAAGGTCGATTGGACTAGTGGCATTCTGCACACGCTTAGTGCCTTTATGCGCTTTTTAAATACTTGCTTGAACAATACAATGTAGGAAGCTTAAATATTCGGATAATCTTATTTATCTTTTCAGAGCATCTTAACATGTAATTCATTCTGAAATACGTTTTGTAAAAAGTTACTTATGTGCATCAAATAATTTCTAGCGTACAATTTGAAATCGCACATATTGATATAAAGGTATGCCAGGAAAGAATGTGAGTTCAGCTGTGAATTGTGACGAATCTGAGATTATCAGATGTTTAAAAATTAGCAGCCGCAACAGTATGAATCAGTATGATTGAAAGCCAGCGAAATTTTTTATGCTGAGGCATCATCAAAATCTTTTTTTTCTAGATTTGGTCTTTTAAAAAAAAATCTTTGCTTTTTTTATTAAATGCCTTGTAAATGAGAAAGACCAAGTGCCTCAAACGCAGGAAACGTTATGAAATGAACTGTAACCGGACATCTCCACCAATTCCTGCGATATTCAAGAACTAGCCGGAAGGAGAATTTCGGCGCCGAGGCCATTTTTAACACCGTCAATACCGCGAAAGATTCATTTGCTGCATGAGAACCATTGAATAAAGCTGAGATACCAAACCTTTGAATTTGACACAGAATTTGCTGGCAGGAAAAACGACAAAATGAACGACAAGTACATGATTTTTCATGATATAAACGTTTTTCTTTAATTGGCGTTCCGGTGTTCAGGTTCAAAACTGGTTGCAATGCAATGTTGACCAAAATTTTGATGTTAAGATCGTCCCATGTCGTTTTTGTATCTACGATTGGCTGGTGAAGCTAAAGAAATTGCGATGTTTTATGTGTGGTCGTGCCGATGGTATTGTCGTTAGCAATACTACCTGAGTTTTTTAAAGACATCCCTAAATATTAAAACATGTATCAATGAATTATGCAGTCCCGTTAGAAATGTTTGAAAACTGAAATAAATTACAAAACACCAAATCCAATCAGATAGAAGTAATGACTGACATCAAAAACTAAGCTGGAGATATCTCTGGATTAATTACATATATCTTATTCAATAACATATTCGAAATTGAGTAGAAGTGCTAAATCAAATATCTAACTATGAATAAATGTGAAAAGGTCATTAAGTTGGGGTCCATGAAGTAACCTTTTTGTGGAGAAAGGGGAGGCATAATGAGTGAAAAGTTCATTGCAAATATAGCATACAATATGCAGATTACTGGATTTGTCGGACTCAAGCCGCAGCAGAAAACATACTTTTCTTCAGTTCTCCACATTTGTCAACCGGGGGCGGTTGGGTGGGGGGATATCAATGGTTAAAGTGCTCTGTTGATTTCACAATATAGAGTTCATATTTTTCTGAATAATGTCAGAAGGGCATTATCTTTTTGACTTGTGTGTCCTTTAATATGTACACCCAGTAGCAAAAATTGCACTTGGAGGGTCACAAGAAATACGATTCTGAGCTCCTAACCTCTTACATATCGTCTTTTAGGCCCAAGCGGTAGAAAATAAGCTCAAAATCTTTAACCGTTTTCGAGATAATGGCCCGCTTCCGTTTTTGACTTTGACCATGTCCGAGGAGGTCAAGGTCACCGAGGTACATCTTACTTATCGTCTTTTCGGCCAAAAGGGTCGAAAATAGGCTCAAAATCGCGCTGTCTCTAACCGTTTACGAGATAGTGGTCAACTTCTGTTTTTAACTTTGACCATGGCGAGAAGGTCAAGATCACCGAGGTATCTCTTGCCTATCGTCTTTTAGGCCCAAACGGTTGAAAATGGTTCAAACCCGACCTATCTCTTACCGTTTTTCAGATAATGGCCCACTTCCGGTTTTTTGTTTGAACATGACCGAGAACGTCAAGGTCACCGAGGTACCTCTTACATATCGTCTTTTATGCCCAAAGGGTCGAAAATAAGCTCAAAATCACTATATCTCTAACAGTTTTTGAGATAATGGTCAACTTCCGTTTTTCACTTTGACATACATAGGCTTAGCCACCGGGGGAGCGGGGGGGGGGGTTCACCCCCCTCCCCCACTTTTCAGAATGGGGGACATAGTATCCTTCGGCCCCCCGCTGTCACGAAAATATGTTCCCTCCTCCGCTGTAAAAACGTGGCTACGCCAATGATATGTCCGAGGAGGTCAAGGTGACCGAGGTACCTCTTGCCTATCAGTTTTTGGGCCCAATGGATCGAAAATAAGCTCAAAATCGTTCTATCTCTAACTTTTTTCGAGATAATGGCCCACTTCCGGTTTTTGACATTGGCCAGGGCCGAGGATGTCAATTGCTCTCTAAGGTCGTGGTTGAAAATTTTACGGCATCTAATTACCCACTATCAGTGAGCCAAATTTCATCACACTTTGGCAATTGGGAAAAACCAAAACGCTGCATCCAACTTCAGCTTGCACACACATAATGTAATCGCTCTCTTTGTGGAGAGTCGGGCGATCAATACGCCTAGCATAACAGTTCCTTTAACTGCGAAAGCAAGGCGTTTGCCTGCCCTTTAATGGGCATGCTGTGATGGCTTTCATTGAGAGTTGGGCGATCAATACACCGAGGCTGATATCACACCAGTTTAAACTACTGCTCTCAGCTTCTTGCCGCCTGTTTCGCAAATTTGTTTTGTCGTTTTTTAATTGAAAAATTAAGCAAATTTAAAAAAATACAGGAGGATCAACTAGATATTCTGGAGTTTATCATAACCAAATTTCACATTTCTAGACCTGACGGCCTCTGACTAGTTCTACGGACAAACTAAAAAAGAAACGGAAAAAATATGCCAGAACTGCGGCTAAAACTTTCATGCAAATTCAATACACTTGGGAATTTTGGCAAATCTGAATATTTTTGCTGGGCCGGCATTTGCCCAATCTCTGGGCGATTCGAACTTGCAGGTGAGGCCAAACTTAGGACCATCCTATAAATTACAAAGCAAACACTAAAAATACATGCAGAAAAAGGACCATTTTGAAAAAAAACTGGACCCATAAAACTTTTCAAAAGCCCAAATTACGCCACATTTGGAGGATTGCCACAAGCGTATTTTTTCAACAAAGACCCCGGTTCTTCTAACATTTGGCAAAAGTCCGATAAAAACTGCAAGATGCAAAAAAAAATTGGAAAATAACTCACAAAAATTTTTTTTTTAAATCTACTATTTGGCAAAGTTTCGGTTGATCACCAAAGACAGAGCCAACTGATGAGCACTCAGACAAATTTTCTAACCAATCGGATCAAAAGTTTTGAAGAACCACTTTGAAAATTGGTTACAAACAATTTATAGAACTGTGCTATTTCGCCAATGTTTTAATTGGCGGTCGCCCAAAAAAGAAGCTTTTCAGGAGAAAATTATCTATCGGACGTGTCTGCAAAATTTGAAAATTTTGAAAATTGGCTACCAGTTTTTTTAATTCCACCATTTAGCCATTTTTCTACAAACTCTGCGATCAAACTTGTAGAAGAAATTTATCAACAAATAATAAATGCTTCCATTTGACCAATAGGTGATTTTTCACAAATGACTACTTGGTAAACATTTGTTTAAAAAGTTAAACAAACTCCAGTCAAAATTGTGGCCAAGCATTTTACAAGAATGTCCAGGGACATTGTGACCAGCCGAGATGAATAAGCTTGTCTGGTTGCCGAAAGTGGTAATCACATTGTACAAGCTTGTCCAAGGACAAAGCCCCAGCTAACAAAAAGCGATAAAACCAAATCCGGCGTGCTTAAACAAGGGAATTTCCCTGAAAAATTGGACTTCAATGAGCTAGCTAAATAATTAATTTAGCAACGGACCCGAACATAGACCACAAAGATTTTTTTCTCAGAAAAATAACTTCGAACAACGTATCGAAATTGTATCCACACATGTGTACTGTTGCCATGTACTGTACACAATTAGTTCAAGCAGCAGAAACGATCAGAAACGACCAAACACATGTGCCTTTTGAAAAGAAGAAAACGCCGCATCTAAAACATCATTACTTAAGTTTAATGTTTTAGTATGTATTATTATGCGGGGTTTGCATTTCCGACCAGTGCGCATGATTATTTAACTTGCGTCGATGCTCGGTTCGATTTCGAACCAGTGCGCATGTTTACCAAACTTGCGTCGATGCGAAGTCCGTATTTCGGACCAATACGCATGTTTATTCAACTTACAAGTTTTGGCGGATCATCTAAATAATTAATTTTTCAAGAGGGGCCTAACTGGAGAAGAATCGTACAAAATTGGAAAGGAATTCAATAAAAATTGTGGGAGAAGAAGCATTTTCCAAATTAAACGCCAATAAATTAAAAAATACCCCTAATATCGCCCATTTTTGGCGGATCGCCAAAATGAGGAAATTTTCAAAAGAGGACTACGTAGAGAATAATCGTACAAAATTTGAAGAAAATCTGATCAAAATTAGGCAACAAAAAATTTAAAATGTCCCCATTTGTCCAATTTTAGGCGGATCACCAAAAAAAAAGAAGTAAATTTTCAAGGCAGCACTGTGTTAAGAACATTCGTACAAAATTTGAAGAAAATCTAATTAAAGGTGTGGGAGAAGCAGCATTTTGAAAATTGGCAACCACGAAATTACAAATGTCCCCTATTCGGCCAATTTTTTGGCGGATCGCGAAAAAGAGTAATTTTTCAAGAGAGGTGTACCTAGAGAACACCTATCCAAAACTGAAAAGGATTCCGATCAAAATTGTAGGAGAAGAAGCAATTTGAAAATGAGACACCAAAAAATTAAAAAGTGACCCCCATTTGGCCAATTTTTAGCGGAACGCCAAAATGAATAGTTTTTCAGAAGAAGCTCACCTAGGGAATATTCGTGCAAAATTTGAAAAATATCTGATCAAATTTGTGCGAGTAGAAGCATTTTGAAAATTGGCAACCACGAAATTACAAATTTCCTCTATTTAGCCAATTTTTGGCAAATCGCCAAAAAAGTAATTTTTCAAGAGAGATGTACCTAGAAAATAACTATACAAAACTAGAAAGGTATATGATCAAAATTGTGGGAGAAGAAGCAATGTGAAAATTAGACACCAAAAAATTGAAAAATGTCCCCCATTTGGCCAATTTTTGGCGGATCGCCAGAATGAGTAGCTTTCCAAAAGGTGCCTACATAGGAAACATTCGTGCAAAATTAGAAGAAAATCTGATCAAAATTGTAGGAGAAGAAGCATTTTGAAAATTGGCAACCACGAAATTACGAATATACCCTATTTGGCCAATTTTTAGCGGATCGCCAAAAAGAGTAATTTTTCAAGAGAAGTGTACCTAGAGAACACCTACCCACCGATTAAAATTGTTGGAGAAGAAATTTGAAAATTAAATACCAAAAAATTAAAAAATATCCCCCATTTGGCCAACTTTTGGCGGATCGCCAAAAAAATAATTTTTAAAGACAGGCCTATCTAGAGAACATTCGTGTAAAATTTGAGAGGAATCCGATCAAAACGGAGAAGAAGCATTTTAAGTAAAAGTTTACACACGTACATACGTACATACAGACGACGGATACGCCTCTGTTGCTAGGATAAGACCACCCAACATAGTCGGCTGGTCTAAAAAAACTGGCTAAACTAGAACCTCAGTAAGGCAGGATCCCCCGTGAAGCAGTAAAAGTAAAATAAGGTCGTCACGCTGCGAGATTACAGGTTACTACAACAATCCCTTCTATGAGAAGTCGGCAAAACATCGTCTCACGGCTAAGTTTAAGCCAACAATTCACCATATTTGACATTTTCCCACGACCTCAAGTTTTGACCGATTCTGACAACAATGCAAAGTTGCACATCTCCAATATATATATTTTCACCACGCAAGGTTTCAGGTTCCTGTGACAATCATTTCTATTAGAAGTCGGCCGGACAAAACATCGGCCGGACAAAAAGGGTGATTTACATAAAACATCAACTCCTTCCGGGGTTAGGCACTTGGCCAGTCCACACAAAATGTTATATGAAGGGCACATGGGTTCACATTGTGCGTGTTCACTGTCGAGAATAGAGGGTGCCTAAAGTTTACCAGTCACAGGCCGAGTTTAGAGGGTTGTTTCATCCAATTACAAGCTGGGGCAAATTTTCTCAGCAGTTGATAAGTGGGAATACTAAAACAATATATAATAGGCATAGTAAAACAGTGACGTTAAAATGACGTCACGACTGTTTTAGAACGCCCATGGGCATACTAAAGCATGGACGTTATAATGACGTTATAATGACGTCACATGGATGGCAGACAGACGGACAGACGCGGGCAGACGGGCAGCCGGGCAGACGGACAGTCAGCAACTTTTTTTAAGCATTTTCCACACTCTCATGCATACACAGACATACCAACACCATGATACGCTTAGCGCTTATTTCGTATTATTGGGCGGCTTTTTTTCTCAGTCTCTCTTTCACTCTCTCTCTCCACACACACCCACCCACACACACACACACACACACACACACACACACACACACACACACACACACCAACACCAAGACTGAGTTAGCGTTTCATTTCGTAAGCCACATAGGTATTTTAACCCCCTAGATGGCAACTTTTTTTCAGTCTCTCTTTCACTCTCTCTCTCTTTCTCTCTACACACACACACACATACCAACACCACGACTGAGTTAGCGTTTCATTTCGTAAGCAACATAGGTATTTTAACCCCCAGATGGCAATTTTTTTCTCAGGGATGACCGGATTTTTTTAAAGCATTTCCCACACTCTCATGCATACACAGACATACCATCACCATAACATGATTAGCGTTTCATTTCGTATTAGTGGGTGGCTCTAAAAAGAGCCGGAGATCTTTTCCTGCTGCTCCTCCTTCCTCACTGTGTGTTGCTGCTGCAGCGACACTTCCTCCTATGCGCTGCAACCGCCCCCGCCGTTGACTTAAACTGCCTGCCAAGAACGCTGCAGTAGTAGGTCTCAGTTTTTCTAGCGTTCTCACAGGATGCCTCGTGCAAACTCCTCGGGACTCCCTGCGGAATCAGGTGTCCGCAGAAGTCACAGAAAATAGAGAATTCATTAACTGAGCGGAGGGTTTGCGCGACGTCTTTCAGTGACTCTTTACTGGGGTCTGCCAGGTTTAAGTCAGCGGGCGGTTTCGGTACACGCAAGTCGGAAATGTGCTGCAACTCGCTGATGGCTGCCACTGCTGCTTCGATTTCATCATCCATAATGGTGACCGGCTGCGGACTGCTGACAAGCATGTCGAAGGCTATTGGCAATTCTGGCTAGCTGGAACCGGTCGCATCAGGCAGCTTAGTGACAGTTGCTGTCTTTGGTGTTGGCTTAGGCTTAGGTGCTGGTGTAGTTGTAGGCTTAGGAGCAGGTGTAGCCTTGACCACGGGCTTCGTGATCGTGGCAGGGGGCGGTTGCGGATCATACTGAGCAGGAGAACGATGTCTTGCACGCTTGAGCGCCTCTACCGTCGCCCTGCCAAATCTTGGGTATTCTTCTCCAGCATTTATGCGAGCCTTCCACATTTTCATTTTGAATAGTTCATAATCAATGTAGATCGCTTCGATCAGATCGCAATCTTTCTCCGAGAGCAGGTACTTTTGCTTTCTTTCCGACGTGAAGAACTGTTCACGGAACTCCATGACTGCAGAGTAAGTTTTGGCAAGTGTGAGAAGTCAGCGAAGTGAGCCAGCTATATATATACAGGCAGGCCGCAAAATCAATGGATGAAAGAGCCCACAGCGTGAGAAACAATTGAGGCCAAGAGGCAAAGCGTGGGACTTTCCCACAGGGAGGGAGATGCGGCAGGAGAGCGAAATTTCACCAAATGTCACCAAATGAACCATGGTAAACATGATATCATTCAGTAACTAGGGTGGGTCAAACCTCAACCGACCCCAGACAATTCTGACGATTCAGACAATTCTGAACATTTTTGGTTTTTGGAGCGACCTCCCCCCCACGGGGTGAATTTTCTATTTTGCATATATATACGTTTCAGACAATTCTGAACATTTTTGGTTTTTGGACCGACCTCCCCCCCCCCCGGGGGTGAATTTGTGATTTTTGCATATTTGTACGTTTCAGACATTTCTGAACATTTTTGGTGTTTCGACTTCCCCCCCCCCCCGGGGCGAATTTGCGATTTTTACATATTTACACTTTCAAGCAATTCTGAACATTTTTGGTTTTTGGAGCGACCCCCCCCCCCCTTCCGGGCGAATTTGCGATTTTTACATATTTACACGTTTCAAACAATTCTGAACATTTTTGGTTTTTGGAGGGACCCCTCTCCGCGGGGCGAATTTGCAATGTTTGCATATTTACACATTTCAAACAATTCCGAACATTTTTGGTTTTCGGAGCGACCCCACCCCCGGGGGCGAATTTGCGATCTTTGCACATTTACACGTTCCAAACAATTCTGAACAATTTTGCCCCCACCCCCCCGGCTACGAGTCACTGGCTCACCAATGAGTAGTATAAAAGCGGGTGTTCGTGAATTCTATGACAATTATCACCAAGACATCACGGAAACTTCTCTGGTAGCAACTTCAGCTAGCGACATGGAAATTGATAGCTTGTTCGACAACGAAACAATTACTTTTACAGATGCATTTTTAACTGCGGAGGTGATTGCTGTGTTCCTAAGTACACTGGCAGAAGCTGAAAGAGCCTTGGAGGAAGCATTAGGAGCTCCGTCAAACGTGTCTACAGTTCAGCAAAGAAAGCCTGAGGAAGCGTTAGGTGCTCCGTCAGACGTGTCTACAGTGCAGCAAGAAATGCCAGATCCTGAGGGATCTGACTATCCGTTCTGGGTTGCAAATGCTTGTAAATGGTAGCGCCAAGCCACTCAGCACAAAGTTAAAGGCACATCTAGAGCATCTTGAGGAAAAAGAAGTGGTCATGTCAAGCGATGACAACAACGACAACGATGACGACAACGACGGCGATGATGACAGCGAGGACGATGACGACAGCGACGACGATGACGAGCAGCTCAAATCTAAATTTGAATTGAGCAAAACTATTCCTGTTACTGAGAAAGACATCACGCTGTTGAAACGAAACTTTCGTGCAGTGATTCCTCTGATCGATTGCGACATTTTATGGCGTTTATGTGAAGAAAGCTTTTTCGACCAACACACGGACATATACCTAACGGAAGAAGTGAACACTGTCATTCAGCTTATCTACATGCTAAAAGGAAACCTAGAGCATCTTCCCGCGTCAGAGCCATAGTTCGCCGAAGCCATGACCCGACGTTTCGTTCAACTTAGTAGAAGTCTTCATGAGGAACTTTTTAAGACATTATGTCTACCGGCGCCAAAGTGTGTTGATGAGGATCACGATTCCAAATGTGCAAAGGTCATGCTACCTGGCTTCAAGTACCTTGAAGAACGTATTAAGGTGTATGATATGATGGCCTACCTCTATGAAAAAGGACATTTCACCATGCCAATGCTCTTTGAACGGATAATTGGTAGTCTCAAACGAGGAGACGTTTTAGTGAGTGTCATGAAACAATCTCTAACAGACGGTTTGCCAACAGCCTTTCTTTATGGTTTCAACGAGATCACTCCGCGATTTTACAAACATCTCATGACAAAATACATGTAATGTCCATATAAAAGGAGTGAGGTGCAAAGTGAAGTCATCATTCAACGTGCAGCCATGGAGAAGACAAGCAGCTTTAAAATTAGTGCAAACTTAACCATTACTGTGGAGCATGGATAATTACGGCTATTTCTTCGAATCAAACGTGGAGAGAGATGGCTTGCTTTATCACCATCCTTGTGGAAGATTGTGTGTCAAAAGTCATTTCATACCTAGACATGCGCTATGTGAGTTTTGTGCAAACATCACTGTTTGAAGGGAAAGAATATACGCGTTACATCAACATGAATGATGGTGAATGGGAGACATTGCTTCAGGAAATGGATAACATTAACTCAGTCTTATTCGCCAAACATGAGCCATGTACGGAATGTCATGGCAAGAAAACTCCTATCAAGCTGCAAAAGGACAATCAATGAAAGTGTCAAAGCTATCCAAGAAAAGACTGGCTGAAGTTCAAGTGGAGAATATGAACGTGCAAAATCATCTCGGACTTACCTGTGAATATTGTGGTGGTTACGGATATGCTGAGGATTATGATTGTCACTGCCACAAGTACAATTGCAAGTTGTGTGAACCAGACAACCTCTGCAACAAGTGTGGCTCACTAACAGTATCTGCAAAGTAAGACTGAGAGTCATTTGCTTGCCAGCCGTTATAGTGTGCAGACGTGTTATATCGACATGTGAAACAAAGATGGATGTAGAGACGTGTTTGATGTAGAGAAGTATGTTGACTACATGATAAGTGAACTGACGCGTTTTGGATCTATTCAACAACAACTGCAACACTTTGACATCTATTGGGAACTTGCTCATTCCACGTTGAACATACCAAACTCACGCGAGGATTTCATCAAAGAGTGTGTGCTTTCAAATATTGACACAGCTGAGGAATTTGATGTGGAAGCAGCATATTACTTTGCTCGATTTGATCCAAGATCTTTGTGATGAAGGGAGAGAGTGTTTGATCTATATTGCAGTATAATGGCAGTGATTACATTGAGACAATATATTGTGCAAAAAACATATTGTGAAGAAATGTTATTAGCTGTAAAAAAATTGCATGTTTAGTATGTCCTGCTTGTCAAAATGAAGAGTGTTCAGAACATGTCATTCTGCATGTGTCTATACATATTGGAATGAAGCTAAATATTACATTCATTTAGATAAAGTGTTAGATAATGCAAATCAACGTTGTGAAAAATATGGTGTAGGTGCTATCACATTAGATGAATTAAGTAGTTGGTTAATGTTCATTGAAGATCAATGGACTCCAATTATTCACACCATTGTATCAATACTTGATTTGTAAGATATGCTGATTGAGTTATAAAAACATGTTGATTGAGATTTATATAGCAAAATAAAATGCAAAATATGTGGACAAGTGTTAATCATTTAGTGTTAAAATGTCGACGTGGAAAGATTACTTAACCAATATTTACTTTAAACCTGGTCAACCTGGGGCATTTACTGGATCTTACAAACTTTATCACATATTAAAAAAACATGATCAACCAGTCACTCATTCACAAGTGAAGAAATGGTTACAGGATCAAGATGCCTTCAGTTTACTACAACCTGTAAAATAAAGGTTTAAAAGCCAACGTGTCATTACACGTGGAATTGATGACATGTGGGATATTGATTTAGCCGACATGGGAAACATAGCTCCCTATAATGATGACACCCGCTTTTTATTGGTTGTCATTGATGTGTTTTCCAAATATTTGTGGGTGCAGCCAATACCTAATAAATCACATACCAGCGTCATAGAAGGTCGGATAAAGAAACTGAATTTAAAAACAGAAGGGTAAAAGCATTTTTGAAGGAGGGAATACATGCCTATACAACAAAGAATGAAACCAAAGCCAACTTTGCTGAAAGAGTCATTCGTACTCTAAAGGGATTGATGTATCGATATTTCCTACATAATCAAACTTATCGCTATATGGACATTCTTCCAGACTGTGTACAATTACAACCATAGACCTCATGGCTCCCTCCCTAATAAGTATGCTCCTGCAGATATTCGTAAAGACAACGAATCCAAAGTGTGGAAGTATATGTATGTAGACGTTGATATTGATATTGATGGACATTTCTATGAAGAAGAACTGCAGAAAGTGACAAAAGATATTGAATCTGTGTACAGAATTGAAAAGGTTTTGAAAACACGAAGAAGACGAGGTGTTAAAGAATTATTTATGAAGTGGTTAGGTTGGCCAAAGAACTTTAACAGTTGGGTGAAAGAAACTGATATTCGAAAATAAAGCATCCATTCACATGGTTGGTCTCTGGACCTACAGGCAGTGGTAAAACATCTCTAGTTAGAGAACTTCTAGAACAAAAGTTAATTAAACCCTTTCCAAAAACCATTTTATGGCTCTATGCAGCAGATCAGCCTTTGTACAAGGGAATGAAGGGTGTGGAATTTTACCAAGGCATTCCAGATGATATTGAAGAGCGTTATAACCCGAAAAAGCCAAACTTACTCATCATTGATGGCTTAATGAACAAATGTCATAGTGATGAGCGTATGATACGTCTCTTTAGTGTTGGCAGCAGTCATCAAAATCTAAGCATTATTTTTATTGTGCATAATTTGTTCCATCGTGGTAGAGAAATGCGAAATATTAGTTTGAATACGCATTACATCATTCTGTTTAAAAATCTTAGAGACAGTCAACAAATAAGTACATTAGCGCAACAAATGTATCCTGGAAAATCTCAATTTCTCATAGAAGCCTATCAAGATGCTACCAACAAACCTCATGGCTATTTATTCATTAATTTGAAGCCGAAGACGAATGATCAACTACGTATTCGTACAGGCATTTTACCAAAGTATACACATTACGTATATGCTGATAAAGTAGTGTATGAACAAGAACCAAGTCACTTGACCATTCGCAGCCAAGAAGTCTAAACGTATTCAAGCGAATCAACCTTTTCTTCACTTGCTCGCACGCAGCGGGCCTAAACGACGTAAATCCTTGCTACAACAAGCTACTAAGGAGGAATTAACTAGCCTGTTTGAAATTTGTTTGAATATATTGCGAGGACATTTACACTTAAGCTCAAAAAGGTATAAGGAATTCAAGCGTGAACGTCATACCCCACGCACACTGGCAGATAAAAAAATATCACTTCGAAGAAAAAAGAAGTTGGTTAATCAGAAAGGCTGGTTTCTTGGACGTCATTTACGAACAATTCAGTCACATCAACAACGACAAAAGTCTGTTACATCATCCAATGCAGAAAAATCTGATAAATCCCAACAGTTTCTAAAAAATTTTCTACCTATTTAGCATGTAAAACTAACACAACTTCTGGCAGAACTTAAGAAATATGGTACGAGATGGACAGATAAAAATGAACTTGTTTTAAAAACGGGTACTGTTATTACAAATTCCAACATTATTGATTTGTTGAAAGAAGCATTGGTTGCTACAAGAAGAAAAGAACGACGAGAATCACCACATGGTTGGAAGCAGTTTATGGAGGAAATTGTAGACGCTAATATTCCAAAAACTGTTTTTGGCAAAAAGACAACTCGTGAAGATATTACAAAAGAGATACAACAACGTCAACAAAGGTTGTTTCCAGAAGGATGGGGAACTTTTTAACATGGATTAAAGAGAGGATAAGTAGTAGATACCAATGTAGATCATGTAGATAGCAATTTAGACAACAATGTAGACAGCAATGCAGATGACGAGTGTCAAACATGAAGTAATGTATAGATACATCCAGTCTATCTACATCACAATACGATTTAGTCATCATGGAGTCAACAAGTTTTTATATTACTTTACCTAGCAATGCTAGTATGAACTATTATCCTACTAATAAGGCTTCTACTTATCAAATTCGTTTACCTCGTACATTATATTTGAAGGGGAAATATGAAGTAGCCTTAGCTGCAATTCAATACAAACTCATGGACAACTATGAGGCCAGGAATAGACTAAACTCTTCATTATCGATCATCATTAGAAGTGTTTTATGCAGTTACCATCCATATGGTTACTACAGAACCATACCTGTAGTATGTAGTGCAATAAATGAAGAATTACAAAAATCTATTAATGCAAACCCTATTCAGTTAAAGTATGATAAAATTAGTCGAAGAGTTTATCTTATTTTGAGAGATGATTATGATATTGTATTTTCTACTGGATTAGCAGAGATTTTATACCAGATAAATGGTATAAAGAATCCGGTCCTGCTGAACATCAATCGGATGTGAAACATGGATTTTATACACTTTATGTGTACTGTAGTATTTGTGAGCCACAACTAGTTGGAGATTATTATGTTCCTTTACTACGTTCTGTTCCCATTAAAGGGGATGATGGTGATATTATTACGAAAACTTATGCAGAACCTCATTACGTCCCTGTGAACACATCCAAATTTAACACAATAGAAATTAATATTAAGGATGACACAGGTCATAATGTTTCATTTCAAACTGTGAAAGTGATATGTAAACTTCATTTTCGACCAAAAGCGTTATGAAAGCATATACACACGATCCGTCTGCATATCGCAACCATTTTCTTCGTCAAGTTGGTGGGGAATTACCAGGATTTAAAGGAGCGCGAATACAATATGGAGATGGTATTGGTTCAATATTGGGATCATTGGCTCGCAAAGCTATTCCACTGCTTAAGGTAGGGGCTAAAATCGTTGCACCACATCTTAAGAAGGCTGCAAAAGATGTTGCGAAAGATGTTACAGGCCGAGTAGCACAACGTGTGATCGGCAATGTGCTAGGAGGACAAAATAGAGCGAAACCAGCAAAACGTATCAGAAGGCGAAAGGCAGCCAAACGGATAACATCAACAAAATATAAGAAAGATATTTTTTAATCATGTCTTTAATTCATAATCATTCTTGTGAATGTGGTCTTTTTTCCATTAGAATGGTTTCGCATACCACTAAAGCAAACTGCTGTAGAAAAAAGTGATAATGTAGACTATCAACCACTGACTACCATTAGAGAAGGCGCTCCAATAGAATTCTACATTCCTGCGAGTACAGAAGAATATCTAGATTTAAAGAACAGTAAACTTCATATTGTATGCTCTATTGTAAAGGCTGAAATCATCTACACCATGTGATGTAGATGATAATGTATCATGCATTAATGATTTGTTTAATGGGTTATGGTCCAATATTGAATTATTTCTAAATGATCGTTTGGTATCACATAGTAACAATACCCATAGTTATACCAGCATCATATCTCATCTCATTCATGACTCGGAAGAAATTATCCATTCTGAGCGCTCTATGCGTCTCATGTATAAGGATACTGCTGGGTCAATGGATAGTCATGAGCTGAAAAGAGTTAATCATGAAAGACATGTATCAGGTTTTCATATAAAATGTTGAGGGTGTTGATCTAGCTGAAGCAGGAAATAATGGTTTACATAATCGTTATTTGCATACGCGTCTAAGCCGTGAGTTTATGCTTACAGGTGGTTTAAGGGTAGATTTGTTTGAGCAAGATCGCTATCTTCCCAATGGTATTAGTATGAAATTACGTTTACATAGACAAAACGATGAATATGTATTAATGGCTGCAAATAATGGTTTTAAAGTAGAAGTGAGAGATGCGTTTTTAATCATTCTCAAAGTGAGGGTTAGTCCAGGTATTCAGTTAGGACATGCAGATGCATTGATGAAAACTCCTGCTAAGTTTATTATTACTAGAAAAAAATGTAAAATTTTAGCTGTTCCAGCTGGATTTCAATCTTTTGTGAAAGATAACATCTTTTTAGACCAATTACAAAAACGTATTGTCATTGGACTGTTCATAATGAAGTTTTTGCTGGAACAGTATTGAGAAATCCATACAATTTTGATCATTTTCATCTTAACTTTATGCAACTTTACACGGATGGTGAACCAGTCCTATCCAAACCTCTCAAGCTTGACATAGATCGAGGCAAATATCTTGACGCTTTTGAAACTCTTTACAATTTTTTTGATAGATTGAATGGTGAGAAAAGTTCCATTATAAAACGGGAAGATTGGCCTAGAGGTTATGCTTTATTTTCTTTTGACTTAACACCTGATTATGATGGTGATGCTTATTATGCCCTTATCAACCATGGGAATTTGCGACTAGAAATGAATTTTGCTGGTGCCTTGCAAACTACAGTCAATGTTATAGTGTATGCTGAATTTGATAGCATTGTTGAAATAAGTGCAAATCGTAGCATTCAATTCGACTACCAGTCATGAACACGAAGCAGATAAAAGCCATCCTGTCCCACGATGTCGCGACAAAAGACTTGTTTCAAGGCGTGTTTTCCATGGACCAGTTACCATCTTTACAACGCGGTGCCTATGTCATCAACACAGACGATCATGATGAGCCAGGAGAGCATTGGGTGGCAGTATATTATGACGAAGACCCTGCAGAATATTTTGACTCTTATTGACTTTTACCTATAGACAGTCGTTTGAATAAATTTTTGAAGTTTAATTTCATTTATAATTCAGTTCCATTACAAACACCGATATCATCTACATGTGGACTTTATTATGTGTATTATATAATTCAAAGAGCTCGAGAACATAGTCCTTGTGAAATCATTGATGTATTAAGATTTTGTTGTAAAGGATTTTGTATATAGACATTATAAACCATTATTTTATTGATGTTGTATTAGTTAAGTTGTTGGTAATTGTTAATTTTATTATGGATATTGCAAATAAACAAGACAGTTTTATACAGCATTCTTTTTTATTGTGTTATACAATATTTACATTTTAACAATTATTTTACATTTCAACAAATCTATTTTACATTAAACTTTTATTTCACAAATACCTTCAATACATCGATAAACAAATGCCATTCATACCAATCTAAATTAATGTATGTATCATAGACATTACACCCACGTTTGTAAATGCTATGAAAACTAACAGAACACTGTCCATAACCAAACTGTATTATTTTAACATCTTCGTGTTCAGACAGTTTCAGTTCATATCCATCTTCATTTATGTCTATATCCATCACCATAACGCACATGGGATGTGTCAGCTCAATGGCCCTTGTACCCCTCACGAGTTGTACTCCTTCCTCTTTGAATTCAAGCATCAGGTTCTTTCCAATCCAATGCTTGTAACAGAGCATACCATTCCACTGTGTTGAGGGTGATGTAGTCGTAGAGTTATGTAAGCTCGTCATATTGGCGAAATTGTACAAACACGTCTAGACAGTTCTCAGTCACACGCACTTCTGAATCCTCTGATAGTTTTAGCAGAAAGCCAGGTATCCTCAACTTCTCCAGATGGTCTTTCAACATGGATTGTTCGTCAGGTGATAGAACGATATCCTTTCCAAAATATTTTAACACAATGTCACCACATACGTTTCTCAGATATGAGAACCCATTTGTAATGGGTTCATAATCCAACAAAAAGTCTTCCATCTCGTTCAACAGTCAGATCAACTATAAGCTGTCTCCTTGTCTCCAAAGACGTTTTTATGCTCGCAAGATGGTGAAGAGTGAGCAGCTTCTAGGTATCGTAAGACTGCGCGCCAATTCTTCATATCAAAGTTTATCAAATCTGAATATGGAGTATCTGGCACAACTCAATCATAATCCTCTGGATAATCCTGTAAAATATATGTTTTTTTAAAGTCTTTCCACACTTCAGGTTTATACCGATAAGCAGAACTTATTATCCGAGAACTTATTATCACTTCATTCTTATCATTTACAGCAAGGTAAGCACCAATGTTAAACAGGAGTGCATTCATGATGACAATACCTTGTTATGCGCCGTCTTCTTGTCTTCGAAGCCTTTTATCCACTTCTTTCACCTGCTTCTTCAGCATTTTCCATTCAGGTATTGTTATCAAAATACCTTTTTTCGTAGGACGGTTTCTTCCAGTCCCCTCATCTCTGAGGTATTTGCGAATGTTTACCACTCCTTCATTACTTTGTTTCATAATTTTAATGTACTTTCCATTTCCTAGAGAAAGCATTCCGTCCCACGACTGTGGTGTAGATACCGTCTCCACTTTCAATTTCTTGATGGTAGTGGTAGCATTTTTAACTTTTAAGTCTTTAACTGTATCAGCAAGAGTATCCATATCAGTTATAGATCTCTTACGACTCTCAAGTTCCATGTTAACGCTTCAATGTTCACATCTCAAATAAGTCTTACGTTGGAGGACCTCCCCCTTTTATAACGTAGCCTTGTAATGTCCATGTGCTAAGGTGGAATAGCCATCATTCAACCCATATCGCTTGTCGTCATATGGGGAGAGGGCTACTTTCCTCAACTTCTCCGACAAAAGCTGGTGAATATGACTTCGAATAATGTGTCCTGTAGCCATCGTTTGAGCTTGGTTGAACAAACTGTCTCTATACTGTACATGTTTAATGCGTCTCTGACAAGCTCGAGTGATGCCTTTAGCTGTATGTTTTTCTTTCCCACCGCACAATAAACTGTGCATTTTCGTTCTGAGTCCAAGAAACTCTTCAATGGGGATGCCTGCTGTCTCATCCTTCAATTTCCCAAGCACTTTTTTATTCATGCTGGAATGTAGGAAGTGATCTGGATAGTCACTTGTGTCAAATAGGTCAGCATCTTGCTGCATATTCTTGTAGATATCTTCCGTTTCTATGTCGTAACATAGACTGTCGGTGTCGCTGAACAACAACTTGGCATTGGGATACTTGACCACGATGTAGTTGTAATGAAAGTTGAACATAAGCACTTTGCTGAGGTCGAGAATAGTGAAGCCAACTTGAATGGGTTTATCCAGAAACAAATCCACTTTGCGTAAATGTACAGCGGTCAAATCTTCGTTGAAAATTTTGAATTTGTGGAAAGAAGGTTTGGCCACAAGTTTCTTGAACCGCTTTTCCTTGTGAACAAGTTCAACATTGATTCGCTTTCTCACATTTCCCATGGTTTTGCGAAACACCGAGTTGTTCATCAGTTTGAAGAAGTCTTTCTCAAATGGGTTTTTGGCCAATTTTCTCTTTTCTGTGTTCAAGGTAATGTATTTTGTTAACCATTTGCTCTGTTCAAACATGATGGCGCGATGTACTTTGGTGACTTTCAACCCCAGTGAGACGTACTGTTGTAAATTCCTGTAATGAAGTACATATTTCTTCTTGTCACACAAGTTAGGAATGAGATTTTCACTGGGTTTGCCTTTCATGTTCAGATCTTCCCGTAGCTTCTGACTGTACTCTGGCAATTCTCCAACTTTGACACATTTCCGTTCTGGACCCACTGGGTAGTGATTATGACGATCATGGATTGAATTTGGGTATTCTAGATCCACTTCCAAAATGAATCCAATGTCGTCATCTTCAGCTACATCCATGAAGTCAAGGGATTCTGGCTCGCTCAACCACATAAATCCTCTTTGTGCTTTGTGGCATGCTTTGTGACATGACCCAGCCATACAAGTTGTTTGCTTCGAGGTACATCAGGTAGCTGTTTGGTAACTCAGAATTGTAATCTGCTACGTGGGGATCATTTGCTTTCACATACTTGTGCGTGATCACAGATATTCCTCCACGTATGCCTTGCTCAACAATTTGGTACATGTCATACATGTCAATGTCATTGATCAATTCCAACTTCACCTTTGTCGCTTTTAACATAGCATCCCACGACAGTCCTGGTGCTGTATAGTAGTGAGCAGGATCCAATTCATACGTGTTGAGACTCACTTGACGAAAATTTTCCAACACGTCAGCTAGCAGTAGCACATCTGATTTCAGGTACAAGTTGTGATATTCACCGAATGTGGTACAGTTGAATGTATCCCACACCTTCTGCGCGTGAGCATAATCCTCATCACTAATGTCTTCTTCGCTAAGCTGACTATGAAACTTGTCCTTTGATGGTAGCTGTGTTTCAGCAAACTTGGATGGCTGGTCCCCACGTAATCGTAGGGTACACTCCCTTTCTCAGCAGCAAATCTTCTTGGTTGCTATCGTGAAAGTGAGAGGTCATGTTGTAAAAGTTATCTTTCCCTCCTGCCGCAAGGTTGGATAACAACTTCTGTCATTAGGTACTCATGAACTGAAAGCTGTCTGTAAATTTCAGATTGCTCATGGTGAATGCAATATATTTCTCAATGGTGTTGGGAATGACTGTAATCGTTTCATCTTTGAATTTCCCAATTTCCTCCATGATCAGATGACTGCCATAGCCTCGCAAATTGTGGAAAAAACAGGAATGATAAAAGAATCTTTATCTCCCTGCCGATCTTTTCTAAGTCGAAGTTGTAAGTTGCATTCACCATGCGCTGCTCCGTGATATTTGCCATTGATGTGGTCATGATCTCTCACACGATCTGCTCCTTAAGGCTCATTACAAATGTAGCAATCAACAGCGTTCTTGAAATTCTCTTTGTCTTCACGATTCATCATCATATCCTTTGGCTGCTGTCAACCACGCACAATACGATCACGTTCATTCACCATATGGTCTAAAAAGACTTTAACGGTGTTGTCTCCTCGATACACAACTGGTGCACGTATGTCGTACTGGCTCACAACCACATAAGCGAAGCTGTTTGGACGATGATGCTGATACTTGTCTCCTTTTTCATGCTTTTGCTTGAAACATTCAAAGTCAGCATAATCACAAAAGGTGCTCGCTGCTGTTTTGCTACATTTGCTACATGAACTTGATGAAGGGCTCCTTAGGAAATGATAAACGTTGTGCTCCATGCTTGCCACACACTTCACGATGTTTGTCTAAAAGCTCTTGTCGCACAAACCCGTGAAGACAGCTGAAACAATAAAAAGCTGCTATATGATGCTTTGATCGATAAGTCATAAGTCTGCTGAAATTCTTGTCATCGCTAATCAGAGGTACGTTGATTTCTCTCGCACTGATATTTCTCCAAAGCTGTATCGGAACAACTACATCTTGTTCATATCCAAACACGTTGATGGATACATCGTTCTCCTTTTCAAACTTTGGAATGTCAGTAATTGGTGTCGGAAACGCCATACCATCTACCTTTAATTCCTTCTCAAATGGCTTGTATTGATTCACGCGATTTGGGTTGTTTGTTGAAGGGTGAAGGTAAGCCAATACTGACCATAAGAAACACTTGTTGTCATCATTCTTAATGTTTATCACACCCTTTGTTTTCTTCACTTTCTTCGGCAGTGGAATAAAACTACTCGCTTCCAGAGGCACCAACGTAGCTGTATGCACTTCAATGCACAGTATGTTATCCAATACCCAGCCAGAGCCTTGTCGCTCATGTTCGTCAAACTTAGTAAACAATTCTTTATAGGCTTCCGGCAAGTCCTGTTTAATATCTACTGGATTGTATGCCGTATATGTTGGACTACTGATAAATGTATTATCCACTTGTTCTGTCATAACACCTTCTGCATTCGCCGTCAGTTTCTTGAAGCGTGCATGCACTACGATATACCATTTCATCCCATGGTTTAAGGTTTCCAACAGATGTGTCTTAATACGGTTCTCTTGCTCTCGCATTTCAAGCAGTAAATCCGATCCATCTTCAGACTCAAACCGTTTTTCCTGCGCGTTTTCACCAAGACTAAGCCTTCTGCCTCTCCCTACTTGTCCTGTCTTTTGTTTCTTTGTAGGTTGCTCTTCATGAGGTACATTTCCCATCTCAGCTGGTATGCATGCATGTGTTTCAAACCCATCCATAGATGGAACTACTTTAATGCACTCACATCAAAGGACCGGATCAGGTCTATGTCATCTTGTACCGTCTTTCGTCTCTTGGCTTCAATCTCCTCAACAAGCTCTCCATGAGCACGTTTCATCTTAGTTGGTGTGCATGTATGTGCTACAAACAATTCCAGAGATGGAAATGTCACATTGCAATCATGGCAGAAGACTGATGTGTCTGAATTAGATGTCATTGTTGTTGTTACGTCAACTGCTGAAACTGAAATGTAATTTCAGACATCCCCTTTTATACACACTCATACATAGACAGAATTTACGTTTCATTTCACAACAGAGGATGGCCCTTAGAAGGGCCGAAAGATTTTAGTAAGTTGGCTCTTCACCAACAAGTCGGGTGTCCGCAACTACACTGGTATCTATAAAACTGCTCCATCGTGAAAATTCTTGAGCACTTGAAAGGATGAAAATTATAATACTTGATGTTTCTCAAAGTCGCACCGCACCACCAGCAGTCCGTACACGGCGGTTCTGGTCCAGGTAATGTTGCCGTTAACTTATATCATAGCAAACCGCCACAGGTTTTGCAACAGTATCGACGCGGTGCATTGTGGTGTACCGGGCAGTTGTGTCGTTGTCCTGGATATTCTAACCACACCCAACACTTGTAGCATTTTGTTGTCAGCGTCACTGCCTTGCCGTTCCGCATCCCTGTGAATGTACGAGTTGTACACATCTTGCTGCTTGTTTTGGGAAATGTGGTGTTTGACCCTCATTTATACACTACTACTTTTAAGCAGCCATCCTCACATTATATGCTGCAAGCAGGTCCGGGGGGAGAAACCAAAAATGTTCAGAATTGCCTGAAACGTGTAAATGTGCAAAATCGCAAATTCACCGCGGGAGGGGGGTGGGTCGAAAAACAAAAAATGTTTAGAATTGTTTGAAACCTGTAAATATGCAAAAATCGCAAATTCATCCCCCCGGGAGGGGGAGAGGTTGAAAAGTAAAAAATGTTTAGAATTGTTTAAAACGTGTAAATATGCAGAAATCGCAAATTCATCCCCCTGGGGGGGGGGGGAGTCGAAAAACCAAAAATATTTAGAATTGTCTGAAGCGTGTAGATATGCAAAAATCACAAATTCACCCTCCGGGGGGGGGGGGGGGGGCGAAAAAACAAAAATGTTCAGAAATGCCTGAAACATAAATATGCAAAAATCGGAAATTCACCCCGGGGGGGGGGAGTGGGGGGCGAGGTCGGTTGAGGGTTGACCCACCCTACTTACTGAACGATAACATGTATACCACCGTTAATTTGGTTACATTTGGTGAAATTTTGCTCCGGGGAGGGGGGGGGGGGGTTGGTATATATTGGCTTGTCATTTCGGTTGAGCTTTACAACCGCTCACTGCTTTGAGCTGTAAACATGGAGCTGCTAGCCGCAATTGACCACACGCTGACAATTAGTGAGATCAGGAAGGTGAATGTGCCAGTACACCCGCCTGAACGCGTTTGTTTCTTCCACCTGCTGCCGGACCCGGCTCACGTCATGGCGTTATGCGTTCCAGTCTTTTATAACAGAAGAGTGATGATATTAGAGCGTCTGCGGGACATAGAAGACGGCCGCTACCGCCACGCATATTTTAGATCAGCCGTCCTTGGTGAATAGCTTTCGTCCCGCCTAAAAGAGGAGGAATACTCGGCCTGGGGAAGATATTTCCTGCAGGAAGATAGAGTTCTGCATCGGATGTGAATGCATGATCTCCCCAGACTGGGTAATAGCCGCAGGATGTGGTCACCAGGTCTGCCTTTACTGTGCAGGTATATGTACATGCCATTCCGCTCTGCGGCACCAGTATACGCTGAGGTGCTTCACATGCGGATTGCGGACTGACCATTACCTGTTCTGCGGACAACAGATGACGGCGTGTGCAAGGCCAATACAGGACGTCGTGGTGTTTTTCTAGACCCGGGACCGGCAGCAGGAAAAGATCTCCGGCTCTTTTTAGAGCCACCCACTAATACGAAATGAAACGCTAATCATGTTATGTTGTTGGTATGTCTGTGTGTGCATGAAAGTGTGGGAAATGCTTACAAAGAAAAAAAGTTGCCGTCTGCCCGGCTGTCCGTCTGCCCGGGTCTGTCCGTCTGTCTGCTATCCATGTGACGTCATTATAACGTCATTATAACGTCACTGTTTTAGTATGCCCATGGGCGTTCTAAAACAGTCGTGGCGTCATTTTAACGTCACTGTTTTACTATGCCCATCATATATTGTTTTAGTATGCCCACTATCAACTACTTCGCTCTCTTTAGGCAGTGACACTTGCGATTATAATTTAAAATTATACCGACATGAAATGATACAGTATGAGCCTATGTATGCTTGTGGGAGGAAGAAATATAAATATTGCCTACAAAACCTATAACGCAGCCTATGCAAAAGTGCACCTTGAGTGGGGTTTGAACTCATGACCTCTTACTACGGGCGCGACACTAAGCACTGCTTCTGTGGCAGGCAGAACTATTTAAAAATGGCGATTTTTCGTGAGGAGTTTTGTGGATTGCCAAAAAAGTAGGCTTTTAAGGCGGGACTAACATTCATGCAAAAAATTTGAAAGCAATCCGACCAAAGCTGTAAGTGGAGATTACATTTCAAGTAAAAGTACATACAGACGAAGTCGGCTGATCTAAGAATCCTTAAAATAGATTATTGCGCTTTTGCGAGAACGTTATCAGGCAAATTTGTCCATCTACATCTAAAGTGTCTTGTTGGGGCGAAACAACTGCACAAAAAAGAAGTTTCATACTGCAATAAATTCACAAATCACTGGCATTCAAACTGGTCGCAAAGGAAAACGTTGTCTTTTAAAGTTCAGTCTAGTATTAGAATTTTCAGTCTGGTTCAGTCTTGTGTAAAAATTTTCAGTCTGGTTCATTCTAGTGTTCAAATTTTTAACAGATGCTTTTGTAAGGGCTACTGGGCAAGCGTTGAGAAATGGCTTGTCCTTACACTTAAAACAAATGTTCTATTTTATAAACCAGGGCCCGTGGTGTGATGGCTAAATGGCTGTGAGAGAAACACTGAGCACACTTGCCGTTTACTTTATTTTAAAACGCCGCAAATTCGAGCAACATGAATCATTATGATTACCTTATGTCACCCTAAACACTAACTAAAACAATACCAACTCTCGAAAATGCTTTATATTTTTTATATATACCCACTCAGTTACGGTTCTTACGGTTACAATAATTAAAAACACCAACACTATAAAAAAGGAATAAACATGTATTAAATAATCTTAGCTTTTGCGTTGTGAACTGACGGTATTTAATTCAAATGAGTGGATTTTCTTTTGGACTTTTACCTTTCTTTTTTACCAGTGACTTCAGGCTTTACAGAAAGCAAAATAAACGCACTAATTGATCTACAAAAACACTGTATGTAAGCTGACGTCTGGCAACTTCCAAAAGGACTATTACTGACGGGAAGATTCCCACCTAGGAGCATTCCCAAGTTTTTGTAAAGACAGGAAACTTTATTTTTATCTTGGACCTTGTTTAAAACCTGGCGGCCGATTTTATATTTGTAAACAAACATAAAACTTTACGCAATATGAGTAGTTAAATGTAAAAATTTTGTACATCAAAGTTACAAAAAAATAAAATACGTGCCATTTTATTTGTACACAACAGAACTAAATATCACAAAGCCAGGCAATAAAATGTTACAATAACAAAAACGTATTTAAACCTCTACAGTTTCTTAACAAAAAGCAAGCAATCAATAAACGTCTCGTAGCAATACCAAAAAGTGATTTCTGCCAGAGCCTCTTTATTTCAAGTAGCCTGCATGTAAGTTTTTTGTCCAACAATCACAACAGGCAACAGGAAGCCCTGGCGACCGAGATGGGTGGCAGGAGAACTGAGTGGGAGGGACGAGGGCAGTCCGTGAGATAGACAGCAGGAAGCCCTGGCGACCGAGATGGGTGGCAGGAGAACTGAGTGGCTGACACAGAGTCAACCTCACCAATGGCCGGTGAGGACACAAAGTTCACTCAGTTTTGTTGTCAACTTCAGTCTTAATCCATTTTCTAGATGAGGTCTTAGTGCTCCTGCTCCCCCTCCCGACCTCCTCCTGACCCCCTCCCCCTTCTACGACATATAATTAAAACATTTTGTGCAGGTGTGCATGCAGAAAATCTTCAAAAGAAAACCACATAAAACCTTAAATGCGCTTCGAGTAATTTTTCCCTCTTGTTACCCATCAACAACCCCGTCAGTAGAAAGGGAAATAAACTTATATTTTACAAAAGCAAACAAAATTAAAAAAAACAAGCATGTCCAAGGACATGACCCAGCCGAGTTACCAAACAAGGAAAGAGAGAAAACTCTGAAACGAATACTGTTCGGCCAAAAAATGAAGAACTTTGTTTCTAAAACGTAACTTTTTAATAATTTTAATGCACAAAACGAGTTTTCCCGAGTCTAAGCTACCCGAAAAGGGATGTTGGAGAGGTTGGGTTTTGACGATTCGTGTATCTACCGACATTTGCACAATTTTAAAAAAAATTTAAAATTCCATTATTTCCGCATTTTTTTTTTTTTTTTTGTCATTTGCGAAAAAAGCAAAGTCCAGGTGGAGAAGTACCCAAGAAACTTTCAATTAAAATTGTATAACTATTTGAAAAAACTGAGAGAAATGAATGGTTTGACAATTCAGTTATTTACTACCATTTATTCCAGTTTTTGCCAAACTTCAAAGTTCCGCCCTTTCGGCAGTTTTTGGCGAACCGCGAAAAAAATAATAGCCTGGTAGGCGAACCCCTGAGGATCATTCCTGCGTAACATCTAAACGATTGGAGTAAAACTGTAGGAGGAGTAGCATTTTAAAAATGGGTCAAAACGGGAACAAAAAGTGCCGCAATTTTGTCAGTTTTTCGTCAATCGTCAAAAAAAGGTAATAGTCAGGTGGGGAACTACCAAGGAAACATTCCACCGTAATATCAAAACGATTGGAGCAACACTGTAGGAGCAGTAGCATTTTAAAGAAAAAGTTTAACATACGCACATAAATTCAATACCCTATAACGATACGACTAACCCTGTCCGACAAGGTCGGCTGGGTTAAAAACTGTCTAAATAAATAAAATGAAAACCTCAGGCATAAACACAATTAATTCCTTTCCTGCCCAGTCGTAAAAACTGGTATTGAAAAACTTTACAACTGCAATATTGAATTCCACTTGGCAAATACAATAAACACAAGAAGAAATTGTATCAGCACTACAATGATCGTCTGAGAAAGTCACCAACCCCACGAGATGGTATTAAGAAGCTGTAAAATTGCCATATTTGTCGAACTGTAATTGATTAAATTCCCATACTTCATTTTTACCAGAAGTTTTAAAACATTTGGACCTTTTCCGGGCAGTTTTACCTAAGCAGCTGTAGGACTTTGGAATGAATAAATTTAATGTAGGACCAGTCGTAACAATATGTTGGACCAGTTGTAAAAATGTGTAGGACCAGTCGTAACAATATGTAGGACCAGTCGTAACAATATGTAGGACCAGTCGTAACAATACGTAGGACCAGTCGTAACAATATGTTGGATCAGTTGTATTACTCTGTAGGACCAACTTTTTTGCTGTTCGACCACTCGATCAAAAACAAATCACCAACAATTACAACTTCGGCGACCACAATGTTGTGGATGCCAGTTGCGACTACATTTTGCTGAAATATATGTCATGGATTCGTATCTGTGTGATTCTCAATACTATTTGTTTGGTGTGCGTATTCCCGTGTTCTTTAAATAATAACAATACAACACTGTTTGAAAAGAGCCTAACCCTTTGTTAGTTGCCTGTTTACACACTAGAAGATCCAAACAATGTAGAAAAAAGCAAAAATTATTTACTAAACAACTGCACAGAAATAGCAAGTTGTGTCTGCAATGTAATATATAAAATAGGACCATGTTATTTTGCATGAAAAAGGTGGTTTAACTTGAACGATGCAACAAGACATTTGTTTTTTGCATTACAGTTCAAAGACAAATAATGCCTTGCCACATCGTTCCCGTGTAACAACCTAAGCGCAACAGCTCGCACTACAGGTGTACAAGTGAATCTCTACACCTGAGACACCTCACACGTCCATGGAGGACACTTACGATTCCTTTAACATCCCACACCTAAACCATAACACAGCTCTCCAGCTGGAAACAATCAATGCGTTTTTAACTTAAACTGCAATAGGTCCCATTCAGACAGACAAGCTAAAAGAATGAAATCGTTACCTCAACTTCGACATTACGTCACTTAACCATAGAGTGACAACGAGCCAAATCAGTTAGCTCAAGCAACACGGCTTTCGGCGGCACTGTAACAAAGCTGCCGATACAGTAATCATATCCGACAATGTCACCTGCCATACAAATGGCACTGGTAAGACTGGCAAAACAATTAATACTTAACACAGTTTCTGTCGTTATAAAATAAAAATGTGGTTCTGGTTCTGTGTTACTGCTCATGTGTGGCTAATTTTGAAATGACAACAAGTTATCAGTGAAAATGATGAATGTCCACCGCCACGAACTATGGTCGAATCGAAAAATAATCCGACGTCGCACAACTTCAATATACATTTTTCACTGTAGCAAAAATCAAAAGCTAGGGTTGAATAGCGGCTGAGATATCGCGTGCACAAAGTTGCACTGTAGGCAACAGAAATACTAAAATATTGCCTATTTCCAACAAATCGCTATTTCGTCATTTTTTGGTCGAATCGAAAAATAATGCGACGTCGCACAACTTCACTTTATATATTTTCACTGTAGCAACTAATCAAAAGCCAGGGTTGAATAGCGGCTGAGATATCGAGTTCATAAATTTGTGCTTCCAAGTGTCGCCAGACGGACAGACGGCTCGACAGACAGACGGAAGGACAGGCAGACCCGAATAATATAGTCTCCCGCTCCGCGCTACGCGGCGGCGGGGGACTAATAAGTACAACCTCAGATACAGCAATGCCACAACAATTAGCAGATACTGAGTGACTGAGTCATCAGTAAGAAAAATGTACGTTAGGATTCTATTGCTGATCACTTATACTCCATGTTAACTTACGAATACTTCTTACTGGCTGACTGGTCAATAATCTTCATGCTGTGTTGAAAGACGTAAATGACATTTTGATTACAAATACCTGCAATACCTGCGTTTCGATCAACACTGGAAAATTATTGGTTTGGGAATCGACCATTCAGATTACAATACTTAGCCTAGTCATGAAAAAAAAAACGTAGACAGTTTTACTTATTATGAGTATCATGCAGTAGAGTGAACAACAGAAGGCAACACATGCACACCATTTCCCAGCATCAAAAACGCTTACACTTATAACTACTTTAAGAAGCACTCACCGGACCAGTTTTTCCATTGTCAAAACAACTCAGTATTACCAATACAGTGGCACTCCTTCAATAATACGTGCCAGGGAGCAAGCAACACTTCATATTACACATACATACTATTACGTCACTGCTTATTTTCGTCGCTTTCACACCGCCCACTTCCATACAACCAGCCAGTCACTGCTTATTTTCGTCGCTTTCACACCACCCACTTCCATACAGCCAGCCAGTCACTGCTTATTTTCGTCGCTTTCACACAGCCCACTTCCATACAGCCAGCCAGTCACTGCTTATTTTCGTCGCTTTCACACAGCCCACTTCCATACAGCCAGCCAGTCACTGCTTATTTCCGTCGCTTTCACACCGCCCACTTCCACACAGCCAGCCAGTCAATGCTTATTTCCGTCGCTTTCACACCGCCCACTTCCATACAGCCAGCCAGTCACTGCTTATTTTAGTCGCTTTCACACCGCCCACTTCCATACATCAAACCAATCACTGCTTATTTTCGTCGCTTTCACACCGCCCACTTCCATACAGCCAGCCCGTCACTGCTTATTTCCGTCGCTTTCACACCGCCCACTTCCATACAGCCAGCCAGTCACTGCTTATTTCCGTCGCTTTCACACCGCCCACTTCCATACAGCCAGCCAGTCACTGCTTATTTCCGTCGCTTTCACACCGCCCACTTCCACACAGCCAGCCAGTCACTGCTTATTTCCGTCGCTTTCACACCGCCCACTTCCATACAGCCAGCCAGTCACTGCTTATTTTAGTCGCTTTCACACCGCCCACTTCCATACATCCATCCAGTCACTGCTTATTTTCGTCGCTTTCACACAGCCCACTTCCACACAGCCAGCCAGTCACTGCTTATTTTCGTCGCTTTCACACCGCCCACTTCCACACAGCCAGCCAGTCACTGCTTATTTCCGTCGCTTTCACACCGCCCACTTCCATACAGCCAGCCAGTCACTGCTTATTTTAGTCGCTTTCACACCGCCCACTTCCATACATCCATCCAGTCACTGCTTATTTTCGTCGCTTTCACACAGCCCACTTCCACACAGCCAGCCAGTCACTGCTTATTTTCGTCGCTTTCACACCGCCCACTTCCATACAGCCAGCCAGTCACTGCTTATTTCCGTCGCTTTCACACCGCCCACTTCCATACAGCCAGCCAGTCACTGCTTATTTCCGTCGCTTTCACACCGCCCACTTCCACACAGCCAGCCAGTCACTGCTTATTTCCGTCGCTTTCACACCGCCCACTTCCATACAGCCATCCAGTCACTGCTTATTTCCGTCGCTTTCACACCGCCCACTTCCACACAGCCAGCCAGTCACTGCTTATTTCCGTCGCTTTCACACCGCCCACTTCCATACAGCCAGCCAGTCACTGCTTATTTCCGTCGCTTTCACACCGCCCACTTCCATACAGTCACTGCTTATTTTCGTCCAGCCTTTTGGACTCTTATCTCAAGAAAAGCCCTTGGGGAGAGCGGTCATTGCGTACTCAGGTCTTGTATGTATCTAGGTTTGTGTTCTTTTTATTTCATTTATTTCTTTTCTCGTGCGCAGATTTGGGTCCTTTTATTGGCCTTTCACAAATTCCACAGCACACACGGACGGAGATTATAAAGCAACTAATGTTTCTGTGGCTGTACAAAGAAATTCATGGTATTATAATTTCAGCCGGACCAAGCAATACATTTCATGTTACACAAATTTCATGTTATGCGAGTTCGCATTTAATCCAAGGTTAGAAATCTCAAGTCAGGCAGGCAGATTACCACTCACCGGTCCAATCGGGTAAGTCGCTTTGTGGGGTTAGAGGGGGGGGGGGGGCTTATCACGTGGATAATAATACGGTTCATTTAAAAACGGGCACCAAAAATGGAATACCAAAGAAAGTATTTACGCTAATTGCATTATTTAAGCATTTCACAAGTTTAAATTTTTACGCTAACTGTAAAGACTCATTCAAATCTAAGACTCAAATAAATACCGAGATGGCAAGACCAAACAGCTGAGAAATCGCATCCTTCTGAAAGCTAAGAAGTGACCTGATCTGTGAACTTTGGGGTGCCGCATGAAACACGGTCGCGCATTGCTGTCGGCACTTGATTGTATAATCCCACAGTGTTTCCCTGTATGAATTCGCTGAAACAAGGCATTCAAATCCCGTACTACAGAAACGTTAGTACCTGAAATATCTTCCCCACACTCCCCCCAACCCCCCAATTAAATTAGGCAAAGCCTTATGGCTCTCCACTGTAACATAGTTACACATTCTCCTCAACACAGAATGCATTTTGTGTTGCATCACACACAGAATGTTTTTCAGAAATAGAAAGGACTTTTTAAAAGGGCAGTGTAAAATCAACAATGGTTATTTGGTAACCAAAATATTCCCGCTCAACAAATGATGTTTGGACGGCGAGTTGAGGTACCACTAAACATCTGATTCAACCCCAGATAACGGGGAAAGTGTAAGTAGCCGTAAAAGTGAACGCTGGACTGGACCTCTCTGACGTTGACATCACAGTGATCTCAAACCCTTTTTACGTATGTATCCTTTGGATTTTCACAACACTTGGTCATTGAGCGCCTTTTCACTGCAAGTGATTATGGACAGCGTCTAGTCTTTGGTAGAAGGAGAGATCGATGCTGGGCCCGCGCCGGAGCTCCTCCCGCGTGCGGTTGTAGTGCAGCTCCTCCAGGCAGTCGTACGCCTCTATCTGGTAGTCGCTGTAGAATTTATTCGCGAACAGTTCATACCGTGACGTCAGCATTGGTAAGTCCTTGACGCCGAACACGCACACCATTCTGAAGGAAGCAAATAGAAAATATGCAATAAATGCGATTCAGAAAAAAGACCAATATTAAAGTTCTCAAACCGTCACTTGTGAGGCGACACAGTGACAACAGACGACACAGGGACAACAGGCGACACAGTGACAACAGACGACACAGTGACAACAGGCGACACAGTGACAACAGGCGACACAGTGACAACAGGCGACACAGGGACAACAGGCGACACAGTGACGAGAGGCGACACAGTGACGAGAGGCGACACAGTGACGACAGGCGCCACAGTGACGAGAGGCGACACAGTGACACTAAGCGACACAATGACAACAGGCGACACAGTGACAACAGACGACACAGTGACAACAGGCGACACAGTGACACCAGCCGACACAGTGACGACAGGCGACACAGTGACAACAACCGACACAGTGACGATTTTGTATGATTGTACGTGTATCAGTAAGTCTTACAGCAAGTCATTACTTACCACATGTTGCAGAGAAACAACATTGTTAAATGACGTAAACAATGGCACTTAAACCATTTGTCCCAAGTGCTTAGCTTATCCCTCCCCTCACCCCCACCCCCCCCCCCCCCCTCTCTTTTAGAATACAACACAATGGCTTCGGCAGTGTGGAGGCCACGGCGATAATCTAAAAGCTGTTCGCCACCCACTAGGGCAATTTCCCACGTAATACTGTTCCTCAGGTATCTAAACTAGCTTTTTTGTTCAACTTCTTACGTACCTCACACGCTGGCCACCGCATTTCCAGTTGAATGGTCCATCCCCCCAGTTTTTAAAGCGAGCAATAAAGGGATTTCTTGGAAACGCAGGTGGAGGAGGATCTATTTTGTCGGTCTCCGTTTTCCCTTAAAAAACAATATATGTACATATCATGATGAGGTCAAACCGGTTACTTGCATGTAAGTCTCGTTTCGTTGTTTCACGTTAAAATATATCGGATAATCGAATAAACCGATCAACTGAATGTCTTCGGAATTGGGCTGTGCAACTGACCGTTTACTCTCAATGCTACGGATACAGTCAGAGGAGACAGACAATATCACACCACAATTTGTAAGGAATACAAACTAACCCCTGCCTATTCTACGTGAAAATCGTGAAATCGAGAAATATTCCATATAAAGACTTTTAACGTAATGACCTCATACGCCTTTTTTATCTTTCCCTCAAGCGTCAAAAACTAGACTGGCCAGTGTTTTTGTTAAAACAAAAACGGATATGTCTCCCCCGTCCCCCCAAATCAGTCACGTGGAAAAAAATCCTTGCTTAAAAGTACAACACTGGCCAGCCAAAAAAATTTTAAAATCGCCAAAAAGTTTTTACGGAAAATGAAGGAAAACTTCGCAGTAAAAATTTGCACTATATGAGGGTTCTTCTTGCCACGTTTCAGCCTAATCCAACAAACTGTTTGGGAGATATCGCAACAATATGGCCAAAAAAATTAAAATCAGAAATTTAAAAAAAAACCGCCAAAAATACATTTCCATCGCAAATGAACAAAAACTTTGCAGTACACATTTGCGCTATATGTGTGCTCTTCTTGCGACGTCTGAGCCTTATCCAACGGACTGTTTTGGAGATATAGCCTGCCAAAGTGAAAAAAATGCACGAACCCTCTGCCCCCTATGTTCAAAAATTTGCCAAAAATAGAATTTTTGAAGCAACGAAAAAAAAATAACACAGGCATCATCTAGACATGTACTCCAATATGTACGTATGTTTTGAGAAAAATTGACTCATTAATTTCATAAGAACTCACTGCGGACAGACGGACGGACGGACACACCAAAAGCTATACATGTCTTCCTTAGGGGGACACATATAATTACCACAGCCGCCCGATTGACCCAAGGAAAATGCACACAACGTTTGAAGTCGCCACTATAGTCATCGAGATATTTTGTAAACAAGGTCCTGTTCAAAGCACAGCGTCATGGGCGGTAATCGCCTGTTCCCCTTTTCCGTTTTCGTTCGTTCTACTCCTAACAAAATTGGAGAGAATTACCAAGCAAAAATCAAACCAATTCTGAATTTCTGTGATGTTCAGCGGCAGAGCAATTTGACACAGGATATTTTTTCGGAGTAATAGCATACACCTTTCTTAATATCGCCACACGCGTGAAAAGTTGACAGAGCCATCCGACTGACCCAAGGAATATCCATACAAAGTTTTAAGAAGATACAACTTTCGAGATATTTTGCACACAAGATCTTGTTTAAAAATATATACCTAATTTACGTGATGACGTTATTCTTTGTTCGTTTGTTCTTCTAACGACAAAAAGTTGATGCTATCTTTCGGACTGACCAGGCAACAATCCCACCAAGGTTGAACTTTCTCCGATGGTTAGGGTTGGGAAAGTTTACGCCTTCCTTTACAAGGAAACGCGTCAAAAGTTGACAAAACAGATCGATCTACTAAAGGAACAACAGCAATCAGTAATTGCCATATCCCCCGCCGTGGGTGTAATTAATAAGGCGATTGGCTTGATCCTTCTTAAACCCCCAAAGTCACACAACTACACTACATTGTTGTTTTGCATACGAAATGAGAACCGAATCCGGAAAATATTTTAGAGTTATCATCTAGAAAACATTGAGAACACATTGAGATCCGGATTTTGGAATTCTAAGCCCAATTACAGATCCCATCAAAACCCAAAAAGCCACACCTAGATTTCTTGGTTGTTGCGCATATGAATTACGAACCGGATTAGGTCACTAGTTTCGGAGATATCGTCTGGAAACCAAAGTACACGTTGAGATCCGAATTTTGGGATTCTAAGCCCAAATACAAATCAAGATGGGCTTCGATCCGACCAAAACCCCCAAAAGGCACATCTAGATCTCTTGGTTGTTAGGCACACCAAATACGAACTAGATCCGCCAACTAGTTTCGGAGATATCGTCTGGAAACAAAACTGGCGACTGACGGACGGACAGATGGGCAGACGGACGGACGGACACATTGCGTTTCTATATTCCCCGCCTCCGGCAGGACGGCGGGGGATACTAAACAGACCGAGTTTGAAGTCGAACGGACTTTTCGTTTTCGACGCATCTTGCACACAGTATTTTGTCTACAACTGACTGACACACACACGTACACACACACACACACACAGGCGTACAGACCCACACACAGAACTTACAACCCCACGCCTCCCCTCGATCAGGGAAATAATTTTGCTCACCTAAATAAGCACCAGGAACACCTAAGTGAGGACTGTAGTTTAAGCTTGAGAAAAACGTCTCATCTGGCACACCTATATTTGAGAAAAAAAAAAACACATGCACACACACATACACACAAAATAATTAACTGCACGTTATTATTGAATGTTCCGTTTGCATTCTTTTTTAGTTCGAATTTTCCGCCAACAGAAGAAACTGCCTGCATCTATACAAACTCCTCAGTCATTGCAAAATATTACACAAGCCTCCATTAACGAAGTACGCGTGCTCGGGCAGTCGGGGTGCTATCTGGAGCTTTGCGTAGGCGTATGTTGTAGCTGTTTTGCGTGCGCGGGTGAGGGAGGAATGTGGCCTTTTTGCGCAAATACTTCAGAGTTTTTCCAAAAATAAAGTACAGCCTTATTTGATTCATTAATTCGCCACTTTGATTTCAAGCAGTCCACAAGAAATAGAATCAATGATTCCGTTTTGTTTTCTTTAATACCAAGGACGCAAATTCACACGCGCTTGACAGTAAACTAGTTTTGTTAGCCAATATACTGTATACACTATGTTACGAGCATCAAATCAGTGTCCCAAAGATTAACTTCTCAGCTTTGGTTACTTACATCCCAATCCCTTCCACTTTGTGAAACAAGCTAACTCTAAAAAATCGTCAAGTTCACAAAGTGACTAATAACGTTATATAGTCATGCCACCGTGGTATACTCACAATTGTGTTAAAACTTCACTTCACGAGTTCATAAACCATCACACGGTAAGCACAAATTAAACGTAATGCATGTTTTGTTTTGTTTTATTTTGTTTTATTTTGTTTTTTGTTTTGTTTTGTTTTGTTTTTTTTTTTTGTTTTTTTGGTTTTTTTTTTTTTTTGGTTTGTTTGTTTGTTTTTTTTTTAAATAAATTATTTGCTTAATAAAAACACACAAAAAAAAGAAAAAAAAGAAAATAAACACACCCGTGTCCTTGACCCACTCTCTGAACTGCAGTGCCGTTTTATTGTGAAGAACGTAATCAATGAATCCACGCTGCGCAATGACGTGCACGGAGCCTTTACTTAGCGTGACGGGCACGGGCACGGGCGACTTCTTCACCGGCGTGGGGTTGATGCCTTTATGGATGTATTGTGTCCGTATCTTGTTACGCCTAAAACACACACAACCTATGAAACACCTCTGTAAAGATTTACTTTCTTACCTAACACGAAAATAACAAATCGCATCCGTGAAAATGAGTACAAAATGATTTAATTTTTGCCGTAACTGGTTCTGTTAACAAAAGGAATTTTTATTTATGTATTTTTATTTTAAATTTCCGATAAACATTCAGAGCAAGCGGCTCTTGCTACTTTCAATTGGGCTGAATTTAAAACCAGAATTAGATTTTTAGCAAAGGGAAATTTATTGACCGCAGATATTTGTGGTCACTTACCTCACCTCCGTCCCTTCCATATTATTTGCTCCATTCAGGGTCTTGAGTATTTGCACTATTTCACCATTTGTCTTCAAAGGAAACTCTTGTCCTGTTAAGTTTATGAAATATCTGAAAAAAAAAACAGATAACTCTTCGAGCCTTGGTAACCATTAGACCAAATGACATTTACTTTTAGATTTACAGTCAAGAACTACATATTTAAATATCTACACATATCTAATTTATTAGAGATTATAACTGCACCACAAATCATGAAATAAAACATAAGTGGGTCGACTGATCCGACAAACACTGCCGCAGCCTGTAGCACTGGTAGCACGAGCCTGGTAACACATGCTAAGTACACATCTTCAGCATACATAGAGTGACATTTTCGACATTTGCAGAGAGGTGAAAACGGCTGTGTGCAGTTACTCGTCACACACACTGCAAAAAAGTTACTATTGTTTCCTCTGTATGCGCACTGGCAGTCATGAAGAAAAAAAAAGCCTCATCCGACAACGTCCCACAGTCTTGGCTTTCAGGCTCGAGCTGTCAGGGCCACAAGTTGTCAGGGCCGCAAGCTATCAGGGCCACAAGCTGCCAGGGCCACAAGCTGTGACAAGGCCACAAGCTGTCAGGGCCACAAGCTATCAGGGCCACAAGCTGCCAGGGCAAAAAGCTGTCAGAGGGCCACAAGCTGTCAGGGCCACAAGCTGTGACACGGCCACAAGCTGCCAGGGCCACAAACTATCACGGCCACAAGCTGTCAGGGTCATAAGATATCAGGGCCATAAGCTGTCAGGGCAAAAAGCTGTCAGAGGGCCACAAGCTATCAGGGCCACAAGCTGCCAGGGCCACAAGCTGTGACAGGGCCACAAGCTGTCAGGGCCACAAGCTATCAGGGCCACAAGCTGCCAGGGCAAAAAGCTGTCAGTTGGCCACAAGCTGTCAAGGCCACAAGCTGTGACACGGCCACAAGCTGCCAGGGCCACAAACTATTACGGCCACAAGCTGTCAGGGTCACAAGATATCAGGGCCACAAGCTGTCAGGGCCGCAAGCTATAATGGCCACAAGCTGCCAGGGCCACAAGCTGTGACACGGCCACAAGCTGCCAGGGCCACAAGCTATCAGGGCCACAAGCTATCAGAGCCACAAGCTGTCAGGGCCACAAGCTGTGACACGGCCACAAGCTGTCAGAGCCACAAGCTATCAAGGCCACAAGCTGTCAGGGCCGCAAGCTATCAATGCCACAAGCTGCCAGGGCCACAAGCTGTGACACGGCCACAAGCTGCCAGGGCCACAAGTATCAGGGCCACAAGCTGTGACAGGACCACAAGCTGTGACAGAGCCACAAGCTGTGACAGGGCCACAAGCTTTGACAGGGCCACAATCTGTGACAGGGTTAGTTAGTTAGTTAGTTATTAGATTGGTTTAACGACACTGTCAACCTGTTGCAGGTCATATGTGTCATTCTTGGTAATTTTGTCGAATTTATACTTTATTGGTTAAAAGTCATTATAAGATAAAATCTTAAATATACTAAAAACTAGACTTAATGATGATCTACACATAGGAATACATGTTAATCTCTTTTAAAAATTCTAGGACCTTGTTGGAATTTACTTTTTCAAAGAGCGCTCTCATGGAGTCAGCTCTATAATAACGGGGACGAATGTGATTGAAGTCTATACAAGCTATCAAGATGTGTTTCACTGCATACCGTTCCTGACAACTTATGCATTCGGGTTGTGGTTTACCTCTTAAGAGGTGTTTGTGAGTGGTGTAAGAGTGTCCTATTCTTAATCTGTGTATTACCATATTATCGCGAAGACCATTTAGGGAGGGCAATTTGCGCCCTACCACAGGGTTAATTTGGTAGAGCTTATTGTTGGTTTGTTCATCCCAATGTTGTTGCAATAGATTTTTGACATATCTAGAAATATGGCACTTAAAATCTGATGACGGTATAAGGAAATCTGAGCAATCTTGGTTTAACGCTTCTTTGGCGAATCTGTCCGCTGCCTCGTTGCCCGGGATTCCAACGTGGCTCAGTACCCAACAAAATATTATCTCTTTGCCAGCTTTTACCACTTCGTCGTGTTTTTCTATCAAGTCCAAAATTACTGGGTTGGATACCTGTAGGTTTTCTAGTGACTCAATCACTGACATGGAGTCCACGCACAATATGAATTTTTTGTAACGGCTAATCTTGACAATTTGCATAGCTAGCTGCAGGGCTTTAACTTCTGCAGAGAAAATAGAAGACCCATCAGGGAGCCTGGTTTTCAATGTATTATTTTCTGTGACAATAGCTGCTGCAGCCTTGTCCTCAAGTTTGGAGCCATCGGTATATATGAAATGGTAGCCATTATAATTATCTTTTAATTCTGCAAATTTTGACTGAAATACACACGTATTAATTCGTTCTTTTGTGGACTCAAGAGTCTTCAAGACCACAGGTTTCGTTAAGTTCCAAGGGGGTTGGTTGGGTATTCTGTAATTTGCAACAGATTCAACGATTATACCTGTTTCTTGCAGGTGTGGTATAATCCTAGTTCCAAAGGGGTGGGGGGGGGGGATAGCATTGGTACATCTATTCGCATAATGTGATCCGAACACAATCTTATGAGTAGAGATATTTCTATTGGCGTAAAGTTTTATACAGCACTGCATGGCAAGTTTTAACCGCCGTATATTGAGAGGTTGTTCATTTGCCTCAACGTGTAAACTGTCGGCTGGGGATGTTCTAAAGGCATTTAAACATATTCTTAAGCCTTGATTCTAGCATCTTGAGATAGCTGGTAGCCATTATAATTATCTTTTAATTCTGCAAATTTTGACTGAAATACACACGTATTAGTTCGTTCTTTTGCGGACTCAGAGTCTTCAAGAACACAGGTTTCGTTAACTTCCAAGGGGGTTGGTTGGGTATTCTGTAATTTGCAACAGATTCAACGATTATACCTGTTTCTTGCAGGTGTGGTATAATCCTAGTTCCAAAGGGGTGGGGGGGGATAGCATTGGTACATCTATTCGCATAATGTGATCCGAACACAATCTTATGAGTAGAGATATTTCTATTGGCGTAAAGTTTTATACAGCACTGCATGGCAAGTTTTAACCGCCGTATATTGAGAGGTTGTTCATTTGCCTCAACGTGTAAACTGTCGGCTGGGGATGTTCTAAAGGCATTTAAACATATTCTTAAGCCTTGATTCTAGCATCTTGAGATAGCTGGTAGCCATTATAATTATCTTTTAATTCTGCAAATTTTGACTGAAATACACACGTATTAGTTCGTTCTTTTGCGGACTCAGAGTCTTCAAGAACACAGGTTTCGTTAACTTCCAAGGGGATTGGTTGGGTATTCTGTAATTTGCAACAGATTCAACGATTATACCTGCTTCTTGCAGTTGTGGTATAACCCTAGTTCCAAAGGGGTGGGGGGTATACCATTTACCAGGTACCATTTTAATCTTTCAGCTGCCATTCGCTCAAATGTTTTGCACAGGGCACTTGTCAAGGAAACTGGTCTGTAATTTTGAGGATTTCGTGGATCTTTGTTTGGCTTTGGTATTGGTATTATTGTGGCTTCCTTCCATATTTCTGGAAAAGTGTCGGAATTCCAGGTATGGTTTAACAATTCGAAAAGGATCTTGAGGGTATGGTCTGGCAAGTGTTTAAGCATCTGATAATGTATGTCATCTGGTCCTGCTGCTGAATCATGGGAACTATCTATGGCCTTTCTTAATTCATTAAGAGAAAAGTGCCCATTATGCGCTTCGCTGTTGTCAGAATAGAAGTTGAGAGGATTATTTTCTTCTGTTTCTTAAAGCGTCTGAACTCATGGATATAATTTTCGGAAGATGAATTATGTTCAAATGTTTCGCCTAGGGAATCTAAAATGTCCTTCGGGTCGGTGATCATATTATTGCTAGCTTCTAGATGGCTTACTGTGTTAAAAGTGTTCTTGCCGGATATTTTTCTAACCATGTCCCAGGTCTTTTTTAGAGAATTATTTGTGTTGAGTTGAGAAACATATTCTTGCCAGGACTCTTGGTTGCTTTTTTTAACTGTTTTACGCGCAACTGCCTTCGCCCTTTGATATTCTATTTTTCTTGTAAGGTCTGGGTAATCTGAAAACTTGTTGAGAGCTTGTTTACGAAGCGCTATGGATTCTTTACAAGCGTCATTAAACCACGGTTGATGTGGTTTCTTGCGGGATCCTGATGTCCTTGGGATAGATTTTTCACCCACTCCATGGAGAAGAAAGGTAAATAATGAAATATGTTCGTCGTCATCATCAGTAAAATGTTCCCTTTTGATACTCTGATGACACAATTCTTGGAATTCTGACCAATCTGCTTTCTGAAACTTTTTCGTGGTATGGTTTAGACTCTGTCAATAAAACAGGAAAATGGTCACTGCCGTAGAGATCACCCAGCACTTTCCAATTAAAATCAAGATATAAATTAGCAGATGCTATGGAAAGGTCAATAGAGGTTTTTGAACTAGTACCAGGGTGAAGATAGGTGTAAGACTTGTCGTTGAAAATGGCTAAATTATGATGGATAAGGAGATTTTCTACCAATTTTCCCTTCACATCTACGTAAGTATTGCCCCACAATTTACTTTGAGCATTCAAGTCGCCCAAGAATAGGACTGGTTTAGGTAACTGATTTATTAGGTCATTGAACTCTTCTGGTTGAGGTCTCAAATGTGATGGCAAATAAATATTACAAATTGTGAAAGTTTTGCCACGCGTGATACGAACCGCCTGGGTCTGGAAAGGCGTATTTAGTTTAATTTCGCTTTGTAAAAGATCACTTCGAACAAACATGGCGATTCCACCCGTCGCTCTGTCATCCGATGAAGGTTTGTTGTATGATGTGTATCCTCTAAGTTTTGGTGGATTGTCGTTTTTGCTGAATGTTTCCTGAAGACAAAATACTGCCGGATCACTTAAGTGCATAAGTGTTAGTAATTCATGGTAGTTGGTCCAAAAACCTCTGATATTCCAATGAGTTATTGTCATCGTTACTTGCTAAGAGCTCGATTTCTGTTAATCGTTACTTTTGGAGGCTTTTTATTTGGGCGGTGAGGCTTAGGGGAGGTTCTGCCTGCAGGTCTCCCATCTCGAGCATCCATAAGAGGGGAGTATCTATTCCCACCCATTTCCTCCGTAAGGTTGGTGCGCAACCTCTTTTTGGCAAGTTGAGCTCTTTGTTTGAGTGTTGCCTTTCTTACGCGGTCCAGCTGAGAGGATTCGGGGCTTGGAGTACAAGACCCGTCTCCCTTCCCTGACACCTAAGGAGATGTACTTGGTACAGACTCACAAAGGCTGGAGTCTGTTTCAGTTTTAGTTTCTTTAGTTTCTCTAGAAGGCTGTTGCTGCTTTGGTGGCGAAAGAATCTTTTGATCCGTAATCCATGTGATGTCAGTTTGACAGGCAGAATCCTGAAACTTGGGTTTTACTGTGCTGGCATATGTTTTCGTATCTGACGGAAGTAAGGTGGAAGACAGCTTTCGGGCTTCGGGATAAGACACCGATTTTTCAAATTTAATCTGTTGTACTTTCTTTTCAGCATGCCACCGCGGACAGTCCTCGGATGAAGCCGGGTGACTGCCTATACAGTTTATGCATTTGGGGTTGTGAGGGGTACATGAACTATATTCATACCCTTCCTCCCCGCATTTTGCGCAGGTGGGTTTTTGATTTCTGCATTTGTCTTTGTTATGCCCGTATTTCTGGCAGTGGAAACAACGAATAGGGTTAGGGATGCATACTTTCACTGGTAGGCTTAAATATCCCACTTTTATAATCCTTGGTAAGCTAGGCCTGCAGAAGGTAAGGATAAATGTTCCTCGTTGGCCCAACTACGCTAGTGTCACACCTTGGTCCTTTAGTTCGTCGACTAGTTCTTTATCTGTGCAAAATCTTAGTTCAGGGTGGGTAATCACTCCCCTGCAAAAATTTACGGTTCGGTGATCAGAGCACTTAGCTGGGGTGTTTACGAAAGATGTTATTTTCAGGAGGTTTTCACATTGTTGTAAGGTGGCTATTTGGACTAGAATATTCCCCGAACGGAGCCTTCTTATGTTAAATTGATTTCCTACTATAGACGCTACCCCCTTCTGGATAGCGAATGGGGATAGTTTGAACGGGCCCTCTATAGGTGTGATAATCAGGTATTGTGGAAATGAAGCAGGGGGAGACCCTACCTCAATCCTTGGTCTTTTGGGTGGCCGTGATGTATTCTGTTTTGTCTCATCCATTAAGTGTTTTTTGAAAATTTTCTTCCAGGTCTGCCGGCCCCGGCCTTACTATGACCACCTATTTCGGCAACGGGGGTTACCCGCCTAGGGCTAGGACACCTGGAATACTCTACTAGACGCGGCGGTATTCTCCATCCAACGCCGTTCGATTGACCCTGGAGCCGCAGTATGGTTAAACTGAACGACCAGCCGTTATTGATCCTTACCGGCCAGTTCACGAACGCCCTTCTTGGGCCGAAAAGAAGGACCAAAGGCATGTATTGGCAAACAAGTCCTTTAGCAGAATATGTATTTGAAAGGCCTGCCTAAGAGACAAGAAGCCTCAATACCCAGGTAACGCTCTCCTTCCACTAAGGGATGCAATCCACGGCAAAGTGCGTTCTTATGACTGGTATTATCACCAGCTTGTAAGACATCTTGGTGGACGCACAACAGGTTGCCAAGCTTTTATGCGGTTTGCGTGGGAGCGGTGTAACGCATGTTTTTGTTGGCTGCTAGAAGTCGTTGCCAAAGATGTGACAGAGCTAATACCGTGTCTGGAGTACTACAATTAAGTAGACCCCAGATGATAATCCAAAAAATGGGTTGAATGTGAAACAAAAAGGTAAGGAAAGATTTCTTTATTGCGATTAACGACATCATATTTATCAAAAAAGGGATATTATTAGGTGGAACGGCATTGTTGTTAAATTTTTCTTAGTATGTGTGTTTTTGAGAAGGTTTTATAGTAGCTACGAAAAGGGAAATGATGGTGAAATGATGAAATGGTGGGAGGGAGTGGTTGGGAGGGCGCGAGATACCCGTAGAACTAAGATAAACCCAGTAAGACTAGGACCTCGAGGGGGAATATCAACTCCGGCCTCCCTTTGGGTCAAGGGGCTCCTTTAAAAATAAAGGGTCGGGCCCAAGTCAGGCAGTTTAATGGCATGCCTGGGACGACTGTGACAGGGCCACAAGCTGTGAGAGGGCCACAAGCTGTGACAGGACCACAAGCTGTGAGAGGGCCACAAGCTGTGACAGGACCACAAGCTGTGACAAGGCCACAAGCTGCCAGGGGCACAAGCTGTGACAGCGCCACGAGCTGCCAGGGCCAAAAGCTGTGAAAGGGTGACAAGCTGCCAGGGCTACAAGCTGTGGCAGGGCCACAAGCTGCCAGGGCCACAAGCTGCCAGCGCCACAAGATGCCAGGGCCACAAGCTGTCAGGACCACAAGCTGAGACAGGGCTACAAGCTGCCAGGGCCACAAGCTGTGACAGGGCCACAAGTTGCCAGGGCCACAAGCTGCCAGAGACACAAGCTGCCAGGCCCACAAGCTGTGACAGGGTCACAAGCTGCCAGGGTCACAAGCTGTGACAGGGCCACAAGCTGCCAGGGCCACAAGCTGTGACAGGGACACAAGCTAGGGCCAAAAGCTGCCAGGGCCACAAGCTGTGACAGGGAATTCGGTTTGGTTCATCCACACCTGTGCTTTTATTATTTTATGTGCCGGACAAACTTTGAAACCCTTATCACGTGAAGTTGCAAACAGCATTACCAAACTCACCTAATGTCTGAGCTCGTTTGCTGCTTCACGACAAAAAATGGTAATTTCAATAAAATCAAAAACAATAATCTATAAACAAACTAGAGCAGTGTGCATAGCCCACATTTTCCAACAGGCCCAACCCCCCCCCCCCCCATCACTATCAGTTAAACACGGCCATCAAAAGTCAATCAAGAGCTGAAATTTTCTAAGTCCGGCTGGTCCATTTTCCTTGGACGAATCTGGCCCATTTAAAATACCGATCTGTGTTTGTTCCCATAGAAGCTACACATGAAGTTTCATTAAATCCTTGCATCAGTTTTTAAGTTATCGTGTTAACAAGCTCTTGATGACAGACCGACAGGCCGAGACACGCGGTCGATCGCATTTATTCCCCATGTGGGGAATAAATAAATCACCAAACAAATATGCAGAGAGAGGTGCGATCCACAAAACTTAGTACATAAAACATTTAACTACAGTAAAATTCATTAAGTTCAAACCCCAATTCCCCAACGTCGGACAAAAGAACGACGTCCTGCACAACTTCAATATATTAGGAACAATATCCCAAAAACAAAAAAGTTGCCGGTAAATAGCTACGCTATCCTGCGATCTACAAAACTTGGTACCTAAAGCGTAACGTACACACAGACAGACGGACGGACAGACGCACAAGTCTAACACTATATGCCCCGCTGACATTTGTCAGGCTGGGCATAAAAACAAAAACATAGGCTTCGGAGATGCAGAGCCCTCAGCCAATAACAGTGAAATCAATGTTACCTTTTTACAGATTTCGCCCGGACAACAAAAAGTTTAAAGTACGAAGGACGGACAGAGGGACGGACAAGTGACAAATTGAACACCCCGTTGCACATCTGTACCATATATATGTATTCATTCTTCCTGTAAGGTTTGGTGAATTTCCGATATATAGTTTTTGAGATATCGCCCCGACAATAAACAAGCATGTCCATGGACATGACCCAGCCGAGTTACCAAACAAGGAAACAGAGAAAAACTCTGAAACGAATACTGCTAGGCCAAAAAATGAAGAACATAGTTTCTGAACGTAACTTTTTCATAATTTTAACACACAAAAACGAGTTTATCCGGATGGAAGCTACCCAAAAAGGGATGTTGGAGAGGTTGCTTTTTGATGATTCACGTATTTACCGACATTTACACAATTTTACAAAAAAAAAATTAAATTCCCCCATTTCGGCATTTTTTGTCATTTACGAAAAAAGCAAAGTCCAGGTGGAGAAGAACCTAAGAACCTGGCGACTATAATTTTATAACTATCTGGAAAAGACTGAGAGAAATGAATGGTTTGACAATTCAATTATTTACTACCATTTATTCCAGTTTTCGCCAAACTTCAAAGTTCCGCCATTTCGGCAGTTTTTGGCGAACTGCGAAAAAAATAATAGCCTGGTGGGCGAACCCCCGGGGAACATCCCTGCGTAACATCTAAACGATTGGAGTAAAACTGTAGGAGGAGTAGCATTTTAAAAATGGGCCAAAACGGGAACAAAAAGTGCCGCCCTTTTGTCAGTTTTTCGTAAATCGTCAAAAAAGTTAATAGCCAGGTGGGGGACCACCCAGGGAACATTCCTGCGTAATATCAAAACGATTGGAGCAAAACTGTACGAGCAGTAGCATTATAAATAAAAATTTTAACATACGCACATACATTCAAGCCCCCTATAGTGATGCGACTACCCCAGTCCGACAAAGTCGGCTGGGTTAAAAAGTTTAAAAACGACGAACGGCCAGACGGACAGATATCTGACAGATTGAACCCCCCATTGCAAATAAACACTGTATATACTTTCTTCCTGTAAGGTTTTGTGAAGCTCCGATAAATAGTTTTTGAGATATCGCCCGGAAAAAAAAGCTTACGGACAGACAGACAGACAGACAGGCATACACACAGACGGACAGACCGACAGAAGTAGCCTTCAGCCAATATTGGCTGATGGATAAAAAAAAACAAGCAAACAAACAAACAAACACAGTGGGATTTGGGGAAATGGTTTAAGCATTCCCGTAGCAGTATCTCAGGAAATGCATGACTTACATGCGCGCATGGCTTACCCTCACTTCAGGAGTGTTTTCTGCCTATTTGCTTGAATTTTGTTACTTATGAAGTATAGAATTTTGTCGGAAATTAAACAAATTACAAAAATAAATTGCAACAATTTATCAATATCTAACATTTTCGATCTACAAAAATGTTAACTCATAATGTTAACTACTAAATGTTAACTGGCTCGTGCTTTCAGTCCTAACTGATTTTGCTAGAACAGTTCAGTTATGTCAGTTTCCCTGGCAACTTGGTAAAAAAGAACGATTGTTTGTTGCTTAGTTTGACTAACACGATTTTTATTGAGAACGTTTTCAGTGTTATCTTTGATTGTACACTCTTTTCAACTTGTTTAATCGCTTTGTACTTAATGTCCACAGAATAACCCGCGCTTTTCCGCTTTGCAGTCATTTTGACCACTGATACTGATTGCAGTATTCATCGCCTTTGTACTTACTGCAACGCCCTGGCATGAGTTCCTCTGGGTAATTTTATTTGCGGGTGACTAGTAACTCGGGAGACGTTAAACTATTGTTAGATGTGTAAGGGACGTGACACACGTAGTTCAGATGTCAACAACTTCAACTGCAATTCACATTATGCGATGGTTTTTAGTGGTACGGAGGGGTGCGTGATGGCTCAATGTGCCTAACCACTGCAGCGACTAACCCCCGAGGATGAGACAGACATGTCAGTGCCACCGCATGCAGTGTTTTAACACTCTTTTGCGCTTTCAAACAAACAAACAAACAAACAAACAAAAATACACTGGCCAGAATTTGCTCCTATTAACCGATTATCGGATAATACAAATTTTTTACATTGAAGTCTACGGGAGAAAAAAACTGGGACCAACGATTTTGTTCTTACTATCCGATAATTCATATTTACCTATTTCGCATTAAATGGGAACCACTGTATTTATTTATTTATTTACCTTCTATCTATCTATCTTTATTTAATTTTATTAAGTCATTTTATATGTTTTCAGTGCCTCCGATCGGCTTGTTTGGAAATGAAACATTAAAAATTTTATTTCTGCGACTACCAGCTTCTCACCGTCACAGAAAAAAATACCACAAAAATCAAAACTTATGTGAAAACATTAAAATCCTTTGTCTCACTCACTTCCATTTTTTGTATTTCCACAACTGTTCCATGCAGACCAGTTCGGGCTCTAGCACGCTGAAGTACGCCCACTGCACATCGATGAATCGCGAGGCCATGAAGACATTGTCGAAGCAAGAGGCTATTGACGTCACGGCGTCTCTTATTACTGGTGGCGACTTGGAATCGACGTGTATGCAGTAGTAATTCTGTGGCCTATACGCTGCCCGTAATAAACGTTCAAAGCGCTCTACTTCCTTGAACATAAGTATACTATAAGCAATGGGGAATTGTTCCTCTTCTTGCGACAAAGGTGACATTGTGTAAGCTCGGTCTTTTCGAAACTTATCACAGTCTCTGGTCATCTTAATATACTGCTCCGGTTGAATGATATCATTTCTGGGTCGAGATGGAGCCAACACTTTTTCCTGCTCGGACATGTCTCCTCCAATCAGCTTCTTACAGCTGTAATCACGGCTGGTTGCTGGCTGGGGTACTGAGATTGCAGACGGTTTCGACACATTAGGTGAAAGCGCAGCCACTGCTCTTGCTGTAAATGCGTCGACACCTTCGTTATGTTTTAAAACAGGTGTATTTTCCGTCACTTTGAGCGTACTTTGTGTTGTTTGCCTTTCGCTGGCCCAGTTTATACTGGCAATAATGTGGTATCTGAAAAACACACAGTTATTTTTAAAAATAAAGATATCCTGACTGAAAATCGTCGGCGATACCATCTTTTGGCGATATGGAATCGATTCCAATCACCTGGAATCGATTTCCCAGCGATTTCTCAAAAATATACTACCGTTCTATTTAAAAAACCACACCAGAAAATGAGTAATAAGGAATTTGTGTAGTTGGAGCAATGAAATGCCATTCTAACCAATGACTTTTCATGCATGCATCTGTTCTGGACATTGTATTGGTGCAGAATTCTCCAAGTGCAAATTCTCTTCATACTGCATGTTTTTATGGATCAGCACGAAGCAGTAGCATAATAACAGAGCGACCATGCGAGAACCAGGATAACGTGTGAATGACGCGAGTAGAACTTCACAAAAAGCTTTGCTTTACAGCTATTTTAACGATTCTTGAGTTTTCCTCAGATGAATTTTAGTCCGATTTTCAAAACTTGACTACGTCTTGAAGAGTACGTCTATCCACCGTGGGCGATATAATGTGTGTAAGGCACTTGCGTGTTGACTACGCAAAATTCAAAAGTGGCAGGATAGGTAGACGTAGTGTCTAACATTTAAACGAATCCATCCATTTAGCAGTAGACGCGTGAGACTGCCGTAGGTACGCTAAATACAGCGCCGATTATGAAAAATCCGCCATTTTGTCAATTTAAGTCCCATCCTGAAAGTTCTTGGTTACTGCACTGCAGAAGGGTCTAGAGAACCCGTGTACAAAATTAGAAATGCATCCATCCATCAATGTAGCCTGTAGGCGCGTGAGACTGCCGTTTATACGCGTGAGTCCAGTGTCGATTTTCAAAAGTCCGTCGTTTTGTCAATTTTTTTTCCGTTCCGGAAAATTCTTGGTCACTGCACTGCGAAAGGGTCCAGAGAAGCCGTGTACAAAATTTGAAACGAATCCATCTATCAATGCGGCCTGTAGGCGCACTTTCACCCCATAATATTTTCACCCCCCTTATAGAATTTTCACCCCCCCCCCCCATATGTACTTCAGTTACATGATGTTTTTATTAGCCGTACATGGTTTCCAACTTGTTCTTGAATATTTTGACTAAAAATGATGTGTGCTGTTTTGAGGAGTTTTCACTGGGGGACGAGAAATCCATGGGGGTGAAAATACGATGTCACACCGTATATACGCTAAGTCCAGTGCCGATTTTCAGAAGTCCGCCATTTTGTCAATTTCTTTTTCGTTCAGGAAAATTCTTGGTCACTGCACTGCGGAAGGGTCCAGAGAAGCCATGTACAAAATTTGACACGAATCCATCTATTAATGTGGCGTGTAGGCGTGTAAGACTGAAGCGCGACAGACGGGCAGACAGACGAACAGAACGAAAAGTTCAAAACTATATCCCTCCGTTCCAATGTTTCACAATTCAGTGTTTAATATTCCTTGATTTACCCTTAAAGTAGTAGTTGACCGGTTACACCACGACGTCAATTTTTTCCCCATTTTGACAATAATGCCACGTTGCACATCTTCAATATATATATATTTTCACCATGCAAGGTTTCAGGTTCCTATGACAATCTTTTCTATCAGAAATCGGCCGAACAAAACATCGTCTCGGGGCTAAGTTCAAGCCAAAAATTCACCATTTTTGACAATTTCCCACGACGGACAAAAATTAGTACTTTTTGTGGTCAGACAGACGGACGGACGGACTAGCTCATAACTATATCCCTCCGTATCGAGGGGGATAATAATGCGATTAAAAGCAGAAATACATTTTGTGATATCACTTTTACTAAGCCTGCTACGTCAAATTCAACCAACGTAGTTTTAAGGGACTGCAAAGCGAATGCGTGACACGAGACTCAGCCGAAAGACCATTCCAGCAGCTTGTATATGTTCTGCCGGGGTCCGGAAAAAATGGCACCGGAAAAAATGGCACTGGAAAAAATGGCACCGGAAAAAATGCACTTTTGAAATAACGGAAAAAATGGCACCTTTGTTTCTGACATTTTCTAACATTTTATTTACATCACTTCATACTTTAGCAATAGAAAAGTCTTGCCTATTACACATTTTACATAACATTGTAAATTAAATTTCACTGAATTTTCATTTATCATTTATTTATTACAAGGTCCATAGTTTAAATAAAAATGTTCTCTTCAAGTATACTGCGTATGATTTATATAATTTAAGTTTTCACTCAATCTTCATTTATTAATCAGTTATTTATATATCCACGAAATATTTTATAACACATTTTCAAAAACCATGTAATAGTAGCCTTTTACTTTCACTGTTTTGTGCTGTGAAAATGCATATCCAAACCCTATAACACTGATTATTCCATAATTTGTCCATGTGGTTTCCAGCGAATGTTGTGTCCGGCCCCTCGCAGGAATTGTTCGACCGTTTTACTATTACTTCTTCTGTCTACACAAAGCTGGTACAGCCGTTGCTGTAGGTGTGCGTACGTACGTTTTACGCGTTTGCGTGCAGCTTCGCCGCGGGCAGCATTCAGAAGGGTTGCGCTAACTTGAGCCGCATCTCCTTTTAGCCATTTGATAAGCTTCCATACAGACGGGTTTATATTCCAACCAAATGTTCATTTTGTGATTCCATGCCTCACATAAATTGTTCGTACGCTGTTCACCGGCAAGTGTCGCTTGGTTTACATTCCACATCTGAGGCGAAATTCTATTTTTTTATTCAGGGTTTAATATACATGTGATAGAAAATAAAAGTGCCGTTTTTTCCGTATGTTCAAAAGTGCCATTTTTTCCGGTGCCATTTTTTCCAGTGCCATTTTTACCGGTGCCATTTTTTCCGGTACCATTTTTACCGGTGCCATTTTTTCCTACACCCGTTCTGCCAATAGGACTGCAGCTTTACCTTACCCATTTTTATCCTTCTAAAATACTAATATTTTCACAGTAGAGTGAATGAAATTTTCAGTAAGTCTTTCCTGGATTGTCTCATAGCCAATCACTATTCTTGTCAATTGTCAACATTAGTGATAATAGAATTCTTTCTTTAAATTACAAACAAATCGATTCTTGATTCGACTAATCATCACTAAAAGTTTCCGATGTTGTTTTTGGGTCTAGGACAATTCCCCCCACACAACATACCAAACCGCTGTTGGACAAAAATGTGATGCAGAAGTTTTTATCAAAATAATATTGTCCAGAGTCGTAAGAATCTTTAAAATTTTTGTAATGGAAGGGTCTAGGACAATTCACCCCCCCCCCCCAGACAACTCCCACCAGACAATTCACCCCGTCGGACAATTCCCCCTGAGGACTATCCCCCCCCCCCCCCACTTAATTTTTATATTTTATTTTACTTTGAATGCCACAGTCTTTATTTTTAAAATACTTTAATATCCAAAAATGCAAAATTTTTCTGAAAGGACAATTACACGGTCTCCAATTAGAAGATAAAAGGGCAATAATTTGTAAAAAAAAAAAAAGAGAGAGAGAGAGAGAGAGAGAAAGAGAGAGAGAGAGAGAGAGAGAGAGAGAGAGAAATACAAAGAAAAGAAAAAAGAAAAATAAAAATGAATAGGGGGAATAGTCCTCGTCGGGGGGAATTGTCCTACGGGGGGAATTGTTCGGGGGGAATTGTCGGGGGGAATTGAGTGGGGGGAATTGTCTGGGGGATTGTCCTGTTCCCGTTATGTTTAGATCTGTTTTGTCTGGCGGTCTCTGAAGCAGTCCGCGAAAACTACAGTAGTACTCTTTTGTTTGAATCCAGGACTTTTCGTCGAAAGTGGCTAGGGCGACTTTCGTCGAAGTGTGTTATTTTAAAGGAATAAATTTAATTTAAGATAACCTTTTGTAATTAAGTTTTTGTTGCGTTATGCCCCATGACTAAAAATAGAAATGCAACTTTTTTAAACAGCATAACTTTTATTTTATACAGTGACACAAAAGCATCGAACTCATCATGTTTGAGAATCACACATCAGTAATTTTCACAACTCCACAAGTGTCCGTGAATAATTCCATATCTCCCCCCCCCCCAGTCAATTGCAACCCCTTTCTTTTGCAACCCGGTCGACTGCCCCCCCCCCCCCCCACCCGCAATTTGATGGGGTCGTCATCTGCCTGTTCAGTCAGTCTGTTGGAATTACCAACTGAATGTGCGGAAATTCCGTTTGACCACAAGTTAAGTCAGCGACAGGTCCGACGTCTAGCGTACCAGTAGTTCTGAGTCTTGCAAACAGTTGCCATCGTTTTTACATCTACGTCACGGCGGATACTGGTTAAACAAGCTGTCCACTGACAGATGGTTGAGTTTAGAGAACTTTGATTTGGATATCCAATCGAAATTAATAAGTGATAATCAGGAGGAATATTAGTTGTGAGTAATCAAGTGTCAATATTCAGAAAAGTTTAACTAATAAAGGATATAAAGGAATAAAGTGAGGTTTAATTCAGACACGAAACACTCACAACGAAACTCCCTTATACGATAATTTCCTGAAACGCCACCGCATTTGAACTTTTTCTTAAATACGCTACCTACAGACTATACGTAAATCGCAACGTTAAAAAATAGTCCCATGTATTTCTGAAACAATAGTCAAATGCAGAAATGTAAATGCCACACAGTAACGGCCACACAAACATCGTCTCACGGCTAAGATCAAGCAAAAAGTTCACCATATTTGACAATTTCCCACGACGTCAGTTTTTGGCCGATCTTGAAAATAATGCCACGTTGCACATCTTCAATATATATATTGTCACCGTGGAAGGCTTCAGGTTCCTATGACAATCCCTTCTATGAGAAGTCGGCCGGACAAAACATCTTCTCACGGCTAAGTTCAAGCCAAAAATTCACCATTTTTGACAATTTCGAACGACGCCCATTTTTGTCAGATTTTGACAATAATGCCACGTTGCACATCTTCAATATATATATATATATTCACCACGCAAGGTTTCAGGTTCGTACGACAATCCCTTCTATGAGAAGTCGGTTGAACAAAACATCGTCTCACAGCTAAGTTCAAGCCCAAAATTCGCCATATTTGACAGTTTCCCACGACGTCAATTTTTGGCTGATTTTGACAACAATGCCACGTTGCACATCTTCAATATATATATTTTCACCACGCAAGGTTTCAGGTTCCTCTGACAATCACTTCTATGAGAAGTCGGCCGGACAAAACATCGTCTCACGGCCAAGTTTAAGCCAATATTTACCAATTTTTAACAATTTCCCCCTACGTCAATTTTTGGCCGTTTTTGACAATAATGCCACGTTGCACATCTTCAATATATATTTTTTCATCATGCAAGGTTTCAGGTTGATATGGCATACCCTTCTATCAAAAGTCGGCCGGCCAAAACTTTTTGTGGACAGACAGACCTCCGCTTCACGGGGAATAACAATGTTTTTCCAAAATCGTGCGACTTATCCGAGGAACAACTACACCAAATTTAAAGATATTATGCATACAACATCTTGTTCAAAATATATACATATTTTACGCGATGATGTCATACGCCGCATTCGTTCGTTCTACTCGCGAAAAAAATTTGTAGATTCTTTCGTACCTATCGAGCAACAATCCCACCAAGTTTCCGACTGACCCAAGGAATACCCAGATAAAATTTGAAGTTGATAGGACTTTCCGTTATCGAGACATTTTGCACACAACCCTTGTTATAATAAATACATATTTTACGTGATGACGTCATACGCCGCCTTCGTTCTACTCGCGAAAAAATCCTATAGAGTTTTTCGGAGCAAAGAAGCAACAATCCTACCAAGTTTCCACTGTCTCCGATGTTCAGCGGCAGAGAAATTTCGCACACAAGATTTATATGTTATGACGTCAAACGCCTGCCCTAATCACGTGACATCCGTCAAAAGTTCATAGAACCGTCCGACCTAACCAAAGTTTGAAGTCGATCCGACGTTCTCGAGATATCTTGCACACAACACTTTGTTCACAACAGACTGACACACACATACGTACACACACACAGAACCTACAAACACTATATGTCTCCCTTTGGTCGGGGAGACATAATAATACGACGTTGCACATCTACGATATATAAATTTTCACTGTGCAGGTCACTACGGCAAATGATCACATGCGAAGTGGTAAGGACAAAATATCGCACAATTGCTAACTCCAACGTAATTTTGGGCAATTTTTGACAAGTTGTCATTTTTTCAATTTTTCACCAATTTCAAAAATATTATGACGTTGCACATGTACAATATATTTATTTTCCCTGTGCAAGGCTGCAGGTCCCTGCAACAAATTGCTATATGTCAAGTGGTGCAGACAAAACATTTCACAATTGCTAAGTCTAAAGTCAAAAGTCCAAAGTAGTTTTGGCAAGTTTTGAAAAAATGTCATTCTTCAATTTTTCGCCGATTTCAAAAAATACACGTAATACGATGTTGCTCAACTACAGTACATATGTTTTCACTGTACAAGGTTGCAAGTCACTACGACAAATGGTTATATGTCAGGTGGTGTGGGCCAACCATCGCACAATTGCTCAGTCTAACGTAATATTTGGCAATTTCCTGTAAACAAAATCAGACAGACAGACGGAGATCACAGATCACACGGGGATCACAGCACATTGCCCCCTCGCCACGCCCACCCATACTCACATTAGCTTCAATTAAATCAGCTTTGTCAGCTACTTCTATTTCATTTTTACTGTATCTGACTTAACTTTCTTCACCTATAAAATCAACCGTACGTTGTCACTGCATAAATCATTACATAATGAAATTGAATATTAACAATTACAAAATAGAAGAAGCAGTGACAGTTGTTATAATGGTTTTTTAAATTCTTACCTTTTAGAACCGCGCACATTCCGAGATTTTAGTTTGAGTGACCATAGTCCCACCATATATGATCCAAGCATAAACGTCAAACACAAAATAATCATGAAATTTAGTTTCGATGGTCGGCAGATTCTTGGTGCATTTTCCACAACTGTCTTTCCTGTAAAATTAAACACATATTATACACATACATATTGTATACATATTGTACACTACAGTGAAATCTCGTTAAACCGACATCGCCGGGACTGAGCAAAAAATGTCGGTTAAACGATATGTCGGTTAAAAGGTACTGGGGGTCAATGGGGTAAATCCTTCGGGACCGTGAAAACATGTCGGTTAAAACGATATGTCGGTTAAAGCGATGTCGGTTTAAATGGATTAGACTGTATATGGTAAAACATGCACATTATTGTATACCAGGGTAGCACATAATTATTGTATACTACACGGCAACAGATATTGTTGTACCCCATGGGTAACACATATTATTGTACAGACGAAACTGGTTGATTGCATAACCCATTTTCCAGACAAAATTATGCGATTAACCGGGTTTACGCGTTTTTCCGCTTTTTCTGTTTGAGAAGTATATTTGGCCGTTATAACCTGCAGGTTCCGTGTGAGGGCATTCGGTACCCCCCCCCCCCCCCAAACCTCACCATAATGAAGATATGAAATTAAAGTCACTTGTTTGGATGACACATTTACTACTTGAATTAAAATGAACTTTACATTCATTAAACTTTTGGGACTTGTTCCAAGTATTTGGCTGAATTACTACGAATTCTGTAAGTTTCTCTTTTTTCTCACTTCTTTGCTTTTTACTTTTTTTTATAACCGTGTCAGCACATCTGACGTCATCTTCCGCATCTTATGACGTCATGAACATTTTATAGCTTAATATCTTCAAAACGGCTGGAGCTACAGATCTGGCGTCAAATACGTTATGAGACAAAGGACATCGTTTTAACCTTAATTTTAGCGTATGACGTCATAATTACGTTATTTTTCGGTTTTTTACAGAACGCTTAATTGAATACTAACTGACGGATAAAAGTTACTTTAAACTCTAAAACGCCCTGTAAAATCCCTCCCCCCAAATGCATATAAGTGTTAAAACACGCAAATCTCACAGTACAAGGTACCGATTGTGCACACGTGATTATATATAATGCAGGTCAATACTGCTGTGTGGCTTGAGGGCTCTCACGTAATGAAAAGCTACTGTGTGTGGCCACGTGACCAAGCAGTACTGTTCTTTTGTAAGTACCTTTCTGTGTTGAACTGGGTTTTTTTTCAATGCTGCAATCAGTGAAAAGTTGATCACGGAGAGCAAATGCTGTATTTTTACGAAGCTTTTTTTTTGTAAATAACAGCGTTACAATTTGTGAATATATTGAATGCTACGGAATTGTGGAAGTGATAACTTTGTAGTGTTCATTTATTGATCACTCTTACTATTTTGTGACGATATATTATTTCGAAAACCTCGATAGGTACACACTTTGAATTTGTGACCTTGAACCTTGAAATTTTGTCCGGGCTAGTTCTTACAACTACTGACAGTAGTATCGCCACATTTGGTACAGTATGTTACTATGGCCCAGAAATGTGCATCGTCGAGGTTGGGATGGATTTGACCTTTGACCTCAGCAGTGTGACCGTGACCTTTAAAATTTTGTCCGGGTCACCACTCGGTAACTATTAATGTTAGCAGCACCAAATTTAGCACAGTAAATGACTATGACCCAAGGATGTGCACTGTCAAGGTTTTGGGGTGGATTTGACCTTTTCACCTCAGCTGTATGACCTTGGCCTTTGAAATTTTGTCCATGCCATTATTCAGTAACCATTAATGGTAGCATCACCAAATCTGGTAAGTTACTCACCATAACCCAAGCATGTGCATTGTCAAGGTTTTGGGGTGGATTTGACCTTTCACATCAACAATGTGACCTTGGTCTTTGAAATTTTGCCACTACTCATTAACCATTAATGGTAGCATCACCAAATTTGGTAAGTTACTCATCATGACCCATACATGTGCATAGTCAAGACTTTAAGCGGATGAGGCCACCGTTACATCAGAGGTACTTCGCAGGGTTGCCACGGGGAGTTGGACAAACAAAAGTACAAAAAAGTACACTGAAAGCGTAAAAAAGTACAAAAAAAGCACGTTTTGTAAAAAAAGTACAAAAAAAGTACAAAAAGAAGCACAAAGAACATAAGCATCGGAGATGCAGAGCCCTCAGCCAATAGCCGTTACATCACTGTGGTCCAGTTACTCTTGTGATATACCTCCCGGACAAAAACAATATACAAGGTTCCACGGATGGAGCGACGGACGGGTCCTTGCACATCTACACTACATATACTTTCTTCATGGAAGGCTTGGAGAAGATCCGATGAATAGTTTTTGATAGCGCCTGAACAAGAAAAAGTGGAACGGACGGACAGACGGAGGTATTTTCTTCAAAAGTCTCCTCCAAACTAGAAATGTGTCCTGGAGAAACACGAATGATCCGCCCTGAACGAAATCTTAACTGAAGAATTCATGATACGGTACATTGAAACATAGGCATCGGAGATGCAGAGCCCTCAGCCAATAGGGTTACACCACTGTGGTTCAGTTACTCTTTTGAAATACTGCTCGGACAAAAACAATATACAAGGCGCAACGGATGGAGCAACGGATGGGTCCTTGCACATGACATCGGATCAAAGTTGTAGAAGGAGAAAGTTTACTAAATACACAACTAACTAACGGGCGCCGTCTGCAAACCGATGGGGAAACCCCAGCTTACGTGTAACTTAACCTGGGCTAAAAACCACGCAAGTGACGAGTGTACCGAAAATCTATCACATAACATAACTAGATTGGCCAGTGTTTTTGTTAAAACAAAACGGATATGTCTCCCCCGCCCCCCAATCAGTCACGTGGAAAAAATCCCTGCTTAAAATACAACACTGGCGAGCCCAAAAAATTGAAAAAAAAAATCGCCAAAAATACATTTTTACACAAAATGAATGAAGAAAAACTTCACAGTAAACATTTCCACTACATATGGGTTCTTCTTGCCATGTTTCAGCCTAATGGAACAAACTGTTTCGGAGATATCGCAACAATATGGCCAAAAAAGTTAAAAATGAAAAATTTTAAAATTCGCCAAAAACACATTTTCAAAGGAAATCAAGAAAAACTTCCCAGTAAACATTTCCACTATAGGTGGGTTATTCTTGCCACGTTTCAGCTTTATCAACAAACCGTTTCGGAGATATCGCCACAATATGGCCAAAAAAGTTAAAAATGAAAAATTTAAAAATTCGCCAAAAATACATTTCTAGCGGAAATGAAGAAAAACTTCGCAGTAAACATTTGCACTATATGTGTGTTGTTCTTGCCACGTTTCAGCCTAATCCATCAAACTGCTTTGGAGATATAGCCTGCCAAAGTGAAAAAAATGCGCGAACCCCCCCCCCCCCCCCTATGTTAAAAAATTTGCCAAAATAGAATTTTTGAGGAAACGAAAAAAAAATAACACGGGCATCATCTAGACATGTACCCCAATACGTTTGTATGTTTTGAGAAAAATCGACTCATAATTTCATAAGAACTCACTGCGGACAGACGGACGGACAGACGGACACACCAAATGCTATATATGTCTCCCTTTAGGGGGAGACATATAATCATTGTGGGCACGGACCGACAGATCCATAGCAATAGCCTTCAGCCAAATTGACTGAGGACTAAAAAGTATCTAAAAAATGGCTAAAACAGCTTATAAGCCTTGAAACACAATAAAGAAAACATTAAAAACGAAAAAAAGGCATAAATCTTTTTTAAAAGTACGGTTTGGTAACCTTGGGGCAAATTTTGCCTATAACAAAGCTAAAACTGTGCGTTTTGAAAAATAAACAAAAAAAGGAAAATGCAAAAAATGTATTAAAAAGTACGCTGGTCAAAAAAGTACTTTTTTAGGAAAAAAAGTACAAGGCCAAAAAAAGTACAAATCTTTTTTTTTTTTTAAAGTACGGTGTGGCAACCTTGACTTCGGCGATTTTGACCTTCTGGGTCACGGTCAAGGTCAAAACCGGAAGCTGATTATTATCTCGAAAACGGTTAGTAATAGATCGATTTTGAGCTCATTTTCGGCCCCTTGGGCCTAAACAACGTTACATAGGAGGTAGCTAGCTGACCATAACCTTCTGGATCACGGTCAAGGTCAAAAACTGGCAGTTGACTATTATCTCGAAAACGGTTACAGATATAGCGATTTTGAGCATATTTTCGACCCTCTTCACCTGAATAACGTTAAATAAGAGGTACCTCGGTGACCTTGACCTAGATCACGGTCAAGGTCAAAAACCGGAATTTGGCTATTATCTCGAAATCGGGTAGAGATAGAGCCACTTTGACCGCATTTACGACCCTTTGGGCCTGAACAACGTTACAGAAGAGGTACCTCGGTGGCCTTGACCTTCTGGATCACGGTCAAGGTCAAAAACCGGAAGTTGGCTATTATCTCGAAAACGGTTAGAGGTCGAGCGATTTTGAGCACAGTTTCCACCCTTTGGGCCTAAACAACGTTACATAAGAGGCACCTTGGTGACCTTGACCTTCTGGATCACGGTCAAGGTAAAAAAACCGGAAGTTGACTATTATCTCGAAAAATGGTTAGAGATAGAGCGATTTTAACCTCATTTTCCACCCTTTTGGCCCAAAACAACGCTACATAAGAGTTACCTCGGTGATCTTGACCTTCTGGATTACGATCAAGGTCAAAAACCGGAAGTTGACTATCATCTCGAAAATGGTTGGAGATTTTGAGCACATTTTCGACCCTTTGAGCCTAAACAACGTTACATAGGAGGTAGCTCAGTTGCAGCGGTGTGCCATATTATTATAAACAAACATGGCGGCGGCGTTCGCAGTAACGTTGAAACTCACGTTTTAAATTTAAAAATCATTGTTCTTGGACAATTTAAAACATAAAATCTCACCTCAGTACTTGCTGATAATATGGCACATCGCTGTACCTTGACCTTCTGGATTACGGTCAAAAACTGGAAAACTTACGGCAATACACACACACACTATTGTAAACTACGGGGTAACACACATTGTGTACTAAAAAGTAACAGACACATTTTTTTATACTGAATGGTAACACACACACATCACTTTATACTAGAAAGTAACGCATATATGATAATAATGCCCACTGTAGGATCCGATGGAATAGAATCTGTACGCTACCTTCATACACATTCGTCACAGTAACAATGCTTTACTTCGTGAGATGAGGGGGCGTTTATGAGATTTTAAACATGGAGTGATAAACACTCCAAATGCAGATGTGTTTCTTCTGCACGACAATTGCTTTGCAGTATGTTTATATCTATCCATGCTTAATTGGTTTTGTAATACAATCTGAATCACAGTTCCCATGAGTGTCTACGATTCTCAGCTCACAAGGCAAATTACACATGCGTTATCCAAATCTACCAAGGTGTTGAGAACCGTTCTGCATCACCACGCAATACTGCAACAGCATTAAAATCAACCAATCAGGCGAGATTCCATTTCATTTTAAGTCATTTGTCCAATGATAAATGGCACGACATCGCCGTACGCCGAACGCCTTGTTTACTACGAAGTTTTAGTCAGTCTGACTCGCTCAAAGAAGCGATACATTTGTTGGGCACATTGCAATTACCGGTATTTTACTGGGTAACCTCCAGATTCCGTCCCGGCAGGCTTGCAATTGTCTCTACTTAAGCCGGTGTGATAATTTCGATCTAAAGACATCATAACCGAGATCGAAGCTGAAAATCTCATTACTTGTTATTGTGCTGTGATCTGCGAAATTCCTCGGTACTGCGTAGAAATTCAAGGCTTTTGCGATGTTCAAAGGATGCACCACTGTTTTACTGAATTGTTGCAATGGAAACGATGTAGAAATGGCATTTCAAATTTTCTTTACAAAAACACAATAAATATCCATTAACATGAATTATAGAAGTTTCATGCTTGAAGAAAGGATTTTAAATGCAAACTGTGAACGTTCAAACACGAAATTCCGCGGACATTGTGCCCAGCCTAAAAGCGAAGACATTACAAAGTTGAAGGGAGAAACAACCGATTTTGACAAAATCTGGATTTGGTAGGAGACTCAATGGTCAACATGGCTATCAAAAAATTTAGAGTTTTCAGACCAGGTACTTAAATAAATGATTAGTAAAAGGATACCGTTCAACATAATATTCACAGATAAAAAATAGTAAAGTGAATGCATGTAAAATGTATAATACTTTTCCACACTTAGCGATATTTGCTATTGTGGGTTCGATATAACAGGGTGCTGGCATAACGATTTCTTATGCGACGATCAGGCATTCTCCGGTGGTAGTACAACGATTTAAAAAAGTTTCTAAAATACACCTTTAAGTTGTGACAATGATCAAGGACTTAACTTCAAGACCTCTTATCCATGTAACGCAATGTCAACATACAACTTACCGGTAGTTTGAAAACAGTAATGTCTTGTCAGGGTTTGGCTGGGTGGTAGTTTTAACCAATTTTACTTCTTACTTGTTCTATTTTAATACTTATCGGTCAGTGCTACTACCGTCGAGGGCCAGTTTATTTCACAAGCAATGGCTATTCAAACACTGTGGGAGTCGAACCCACAGTAACAAACAGCGATAAGCAATGACCAGTGATCAACATTTATTTCCTTTATCATCTCAGAGATTAAAAATACTTCACACCATTGCCCGGTTTAATAAATTGATACCAGAAGTCAAATCACGAAATTATGACACGGCTATTGTATAGAGCATTGTTGTAAGATGGTCGAAACCTAAAACCTCTTTTATCTCCCACATTCTACAAACAATTCTAATGAAACACTTAATACAGGGGCCCCTCGTTAATTCGTCCTCGGTTAATTCGGTCTCGCGGCTAATTCGTACCAATTCCGTCGGTCCCGATTTTGGGACCCGTTCACTTCCATGTAAAAGTACGAATTAACGAGGACTCGGCTAATTCGTCCTAAAATTTACCCTCAATTTTTTTTTCTATTCCGGTCTTTTATCAATGCAAAGCCATACAGATTGGGCATGCCACACAGTTAAAACAACATGTTACTCAGGCATTATGTGTAGCGAGATGAAGGGTTTGCATAATGCGCATTGTGGGGCAGCAATGATGAGGGTTTAGGGATTATGATTGACATGGTCTACTCAATACACGGAGTGTCTTGTGCGCACAGCCTTTTTCACTGGCCACTAATCCGGAGCATAGTGTGTCATGTACCATGATGCAGCTTAAGATGCCGTTTGTTTTCTGTGGACGTTTCGCGCTCCGGAACGTGTATATAAACCTTATGAACCTTAAGTTTAAAGTGTTAAAGCAAATAACGATTGGCTCAAAAACCAGAACTGAAATAATGACAGAGTACGGGGTACCTAAAAATACACTTGCTTCATGGATAAAGAATAGGATAAAATAATCAATGGTCTTGAAACCAGCCAATTTGAGCCTGCTCGAAAGCGCGCAAGGCTTGAAGGCTCATTGTTGTTTTTGTCCATTCGAAAATTTGACCCCCGGTTAATTCGCACTTTTTCCCTTGGTCCCGAGGAGTACGAGTTAACGAGGGGCCCCTGTTCTACCAATTTATTAGTACATCTATATACATCTCACAATTTATACATACATTTTATAAAAAGAAATGTGTATAGCTTTATGGCTTTATTCATATGTGCCATTTTCGTTCATACCAGTAACTTAGGACCGTCCGCCACTTTTGGGTGGTTTTTCAACGATTACTTTTTTGTTTTCGGTGTAACGGAGTTCCCCTTTGGAATGTCGAAAGTGTAGAATTTTAGACACGTTTCCAGAGAATTACAAAGCAAGCTCTACTGTTTGTGTTGAGTTATAGAGAAATTAAATATTTCCGGGCAAAATATTTTTGGACAACTTTAATCCGCCATGTTATTTTGTCATCCCGAAATCTATGAATTTTGCAAATTAATTTATTAGACAACTACATAAACAACTAAAATTAAAAGAAAAAGTCTACCAAAATGCCGAACATGAACTGGTTTAGGTAGTCCTACCATTTAAAGGGGTATTGTTTTATTTAACGGGTGATAATTGGCGAGGCAAAAATGACATTTTCGGGATAAATGTTGTTTTCCGAGATGGCGAACTTGCATGAATACTGGCGAAAGACCTAGGTTACTGGTTTATGAAAACAGACATTCGTTCTTTTATGACCTCTTGAACTTTGGCATTCTTCCTTTTTGCAAATGCTCATGCTCAAACTGTGAAAGGGCTGCTTATTTCAATGTTATCTGCCATGGGCGATAATTCCATTATTTTCATAAACGTTACCAGAAAATTGCCATGCATTAAAAATCTACGAGGGAGGGGGGGGGCAGAACGAATGGCTACAGTAAATACAATTTGGCGAAATGAAAAAGAACATATTCCGTGGTTCAAAATAAATTCATTTTGTTAAATATTACAAAACGATGTATATTTAAGTCGATAGGGTTCCAAAACTTGCAGCTGGCTTATTTGGTGGAGTTGGAATTTAGTATTTTGTTGTCAATTACGATCTACTCCAGCCAATTCTATTTCCTCTTCCTCGTAAATTCATACGCGTAATAAGAATTGTACCGGTTATTTCAAACTTACTCGGAAAAACACGAAACTGCTCGCATCCAACAATATTGCACATCTCCAATAACAAGGCAATAACCCAACGGTCCAATGTCAAAATATATCGGATGTTAACATTTTTAGCGACAGTAAATTCGCTTATTGACTTGCATCTATCTCGTATTAAGATAAGATAAGGTATATTCTAATTTCAAACAGGATACATGCAATACACTAAGTAACTAAAAAAAATGAACATATAGCAATTGGTCCTAACAAACCGTTTATAGTAAATGCAATAAAAATAGTATTTCGTTTGAGAAATTAGAAGGCGTATCTAGAAGTTGTAATAACTTGTACGAGAGCACGCCCTTACATACTCAATCATTAGTTCAGAGGTAGTTACCCAAGACTATGTCACACTATAACACACAAAAATTTATTACTAATAACAATACTGAACCTGTGAAAAAAAAACACATATACCTGAAGTAAAGACTGCTATGTAATATCAATTAAGCGTCTTTGCATTGTAAAATGAAATACTGTTTTAGTTTGTATTTAAAAGCACTTTCATTATTACTTGATCTGATGTTTTCGGATAAATAATTCCAAATTTTTACACCAACAACCGAGATACAATTTGACTTGAGACTAGTTCCAACCAGATTGGTTTTCATTTTTTATTGTCTTGTACCATAAGCAGTTGAGCATGTACCGACATCAAAGTAACTCTGAATGTTACTGGCTAAGGTAATTATGGTACGCTTTAAGCATTATACATGCCGTTTTAGGCTTTACAAGTTCTTCGAATTTCAATAATTTACAACTGATAAACAGATTGTTAGTATGTTCATAATAACCAACATTATTTATGATCCTAATGACCTTTCATGTTTCATAATTAACACTTGGAATTTGGATTTATATGTATTTGCCCATATTTCACAACAGTATCTAAGGTAAGGTAAAAACAACGAATTATAAACTGCAATTAAAGAGCTTTTGTCCAATAAAAAACGAATTTTATACATTACTGCTAGAGATTTTGACAACTTATAAGCCAAATCACACTTTGGGCGTTCCCAATAAAAATGCGCAAAAATTCCTGCGTTTCGAATAAAACAAGTAAGTATTTGTGAAACACAAACAGGCCCCAACCGCCCCCAAATTTATAGGGAGTATAAAGCGATGACGGACAGACGGACACCCCAAGCCTATAGGCCCCAATCCGAAGGGTTGGGGCCTAATACCCGGATAACAAATGAAAGAATTAAATGATAGAGAGATTTCGCCTAAATGTCAAATTTCTCTTGCACCAAAGAGCAATCGGGTTTTCTACAACCGTATGATGTTTTAAAAAATTATTAAAAGTTTTAACAAATGGTTTCAAGTTTCAATTTGTTTTATGTTCCGAGCATGAGCTGTTTTAGTCCTGGATTACTCTTGCGGTCTTCCTATGACTTTCTTAGTCCTAGATGACTCTTGCGGTCTTCCTATGAGAGCAAGAGTCATATTTCCTACAATAGGAAATGTTATTGATGTCAATTTTCAAATCTCGGTGCACGACTGGGGCCAACGGCGTTATTTTTGAAAGAGTGCATCATATAAATGGCCTAATTATAAATTATGGCGCACAAGTTTTATGGTCAGATAACAATTTTTTAATGAGAAAAATATGTGTTTTCTTGAGATCAGGATATCGAATCCCTCATTATCGCCCACAACAGCACCGAATACACAGTTGCAAAACCACGCTTTACTCTAGTTTGGGAGTTTCGCTGAGGTCGAAATAATGCGCCAGGGTACTTCTCAGTGTGCTTTTAAAGAAAAAGCCTGCCATTTCGAGCCTCGGTGTCCTTGAACGTGCGCCGAAAGGTCCAGCGCCTCGAAAATTGAGATCAATGGCCATTTCTATTGCAGGAACTGTGACCCTTTCTGTCCAAGGAAGATAGAAAGATCCGGTGGGACTGTGACTTTCTGTCCCAGGAAGATAGAAAGGGTCCGCTGGGACTAGGGCTGTTTTTGCAATATTTCTTCCATATTTTTCTATAATTTCTTTCATTTCTAAACCCAGTTCCCTCGCAATCGAAATTCAAAATTCTTGCACATTTTCTTCGAAACACCCAAAAGGTGATTTGGCTTGATTATTAGAGACGCGATCAATTTGGTCGTGCCAACCAGGGCTGGAAAAAAATCCGATTTTTTTCCAAAAAATCATGATTATTGATTTTATTTATTTAAATCTGATTTTTTCGATGTTTTTGATTTTAATCAAACTGAAAAAAAAACCCGACAAAATATCCAAAAGCACCACCTTTTAACAGTTAATTGAAGACTCGTAACACTCTCTTGTACTACAAAAACATTTACATTTCACAAAATCTGTGACAACTGTCCCCAATTTTCAAATGTTCAGATAACTGTCTTCAAGTTCAATTCTTCAGTTATTGAGCGATCGGTAGCAAAAAGCCAGTTTCCAGCGTTTTCCACTCCAAGGTTTGTTCAATCAACAATCGAAAATGCAGTGATATGGGGGGGGGGGATTTAAATAACCTCGATCGACGCGTAACACTAATACCGTACTTTGTTTACAAGCACACGCGGTTGGGAGAAAGGACGGAGTACGTTGGAGATATCGATGCTACCGGGAGTTTCTGAAGATTAGTTTGCCATTACATATCCACTACAGAGTACTTGCTCAAACAATCATAAAAAATACTATGAGACTCAAGGGTTTCTTTTCAAACACCACAGGCAGTTACCTACTTAAAGCGTGCTGCCCCTAACTAAACACCTTCTCCCCACCTCGGAGGCTCGTGTGCACTAATAAGCGTACCATATGAAATGCCTTGTTTAAACAAAGGCGTCTCCAAGTGCCTTCAGTGAAACAGTCTGGCTGACACATTTTAAGTAGAAAAAAAACAACAAATTAAAAAAAAAATCAAAAATCGTGATTTTTTTACGTTGATTTAAATCACGATTTAAATCAACTGATTTAAATCATACCAGCCCTGGTGCCAACTTAATGTATTATTCATTTATTTATTCATTCTAGCCATAAACATAGTATACAAAGTTAACCTTTTTTATGCATATGCAGTACGCATTAAGAGTAGAAGTTCTAAATGAGTATATTACATTATAAGACCAGAAAGGCTTAGCTGGAAGTTAAAACTTATTCGAGAGCAAGCCTGTTGATACTGTAGAACCATACTATAGCCTCAAGAGGTACAGAGAATGAATTAACATACAATTTTACATGTTCTCCCTCCCATGCTGTTGTAACACATGATCTCTCATTATGAAACAAAGCGTGAGAAGCAGGAATTAAAACATAAGGTCAAAACACATTGATGGTCTGGTTAGAGATAAAAAACTATATTAAGTCCTAATCAAAAAGCAATAGCACCTGAAAACTTTCATTATCGCTCAAATAGTCCAGGTCTAGCACTTTCCTAATTGCCATGCCTATTAGTGTGACTTACCAAATGTCGCCATTATGAATTAATCCAAATTTTTCCTTTCACTTTCAAAAGATACTGCGTTTGTTAGGCTGTTACATTTTATTAACTGGGTTTCATAACCCGGAAACAAAGTGATGACTACACGAAGGAAAGCTGTACGAACAAATATTAGAATTGATATTATAAGCGGACAAAAGTCAAGTCAACGGTTTTATTTCCAAAATAAGAGATATATGCAAAAGGTCAATTAGAATAATACAATCAAGTAGATGTTTCAATTCTTATCATGGAAAGGGTATGCCGTAGATGTTTTCACTTATTTGAATCGGCCTACCTGTTTACTGTTAAGAAATATAACATCTTTGAATAACCCAACCTTGATGGAATTCCAAGAAATATATATATATATATATATATATATATATATATATATATATATATATATATATATATATATATATATATATATATATATATATATATATATATATATATATATATATATATATATATATAACTTACAGGTTTGTTTCTTGTTTCCTGCATTTCATCTCTCTTTGTCATCAGTGATGCACCGCCTTTTGTTGGTTGTTGGTTTCGCCCGTTTCATCATCAGACCATTTAGGCGGCCGGGCCACGGCAGTTGATCAATCCACCGTCTTAGAGAGATGAGGCACAATCATGATGGTAACCATTGCTTGTCGTGTCGTTTCAGCCAGATCCAATTTGACGTCTTTTCTGCTGTGTTTTGACATTCTTTACTTATACGTTTCCTGATGTTGCCACCTATACCGAGAAATTTACACGTCGCCCATACTGATTTTCCCATGAATCCTCTACACCCTACTTCGATAGGCATACACCACACTTTCCAGCGGGCTTCTTCACACGCGGCTTTCAATTCATCGTACTTTGTTCTTTTCCTCTCGTTCGCAATTTCTATGTTTTCCTCCCATGGCACTGTCAATTCTATCATAATCACTTGGCGTGTTTTTGTAGACCACAGCACTATATCTGGTCTCAATGTTGTAGCTGTGATCTCTCCAGGGAACTGCAGTTTTCTACGCAAATCTACGCGTATTTGCCAGTCTGTTGCTGTTGCTAAGACACCAACTGTGCTTCTACGTTGCTTCTGTTCTTCTCCTGCTTTGACAAATTTGATTAATGTTAGTGTTCTTTGTAGTTTTGTGTTGTTTTCTTTGTTAACGACTGGCACTTATATTGACGAGATCGCTTCTAATACTTTGTCATGTCTCCATCGGTACCTTCCTTGAGTAAGAGCTGTTCTGCACGATGACAGTACATGCTCCAGTGTCCCTCTCTTTCCACACAGTTTGCAACCGTCGTCTTCTGTCTTGTACCATAGTTTAAGGTTTGCGGGTGTTGGTAGTAGGTCGTATACACTACGTAGCAGGAATCCAAGCTGCATAGGTTGTTTTTGCAGTATTTCGTGCCATGTCACTTTCCTTGGTGTTGCACTTTCCCATCTCGTCCAGGCTCCCTGGGCGCCCATACCCACTGCCTTTACTCTTCGTTGATATTCTTCACTCTCTCGTATCTCACGTTGTATTATGGACCTTCTCTCCTTGGTGTTTGCCTCGGTCCATTTCACTCGTGGTGTTACATCTAGGCCTCTTCTCCCTTGTCTCACAGTTCCGACTAATTCTTTGTTTTCTACTCTGCTCTTCGCATCTTCGATGCTCTTCAGCACTGACCAGCGCCCACGTTGACTCAGTTGAACTTTTGCTCCTCGTATTGTATTGTCTTTTGATTCGTCGAGCATCACTTGTCCTCTTACGCGGCTAACTTTGTATTCTTCTTTCACTGATGACAGCGGCAGCTGAAGCTTGTTGGTTTTCCCATAGAGTCCCACCGCAGAAAAAACTCTGGGGGACACCGAGCCACTTGCGCAATTGCTTGCTTGCCATCCTTTCCTTTTTTTCCACACTGCTCATTGGGATGTCGTACATGAGCATTGGCCATGATAGTCATGGCATCACACCGTGCTGGAAACACCATGCCTTGTATCTTCCAGGTAGCGGGGCCTTTTCTATTTTGCACAGATGTTCTTGTAGCTGCTGGGCAGTTTTCCTGGAATTTTCCGTGTCGCGTAAGCTTCCATCGTACCATTTTCCAATATATATATACAGTGAAACCCCGGCTAAGGACACCCCTCTATTGTGGACACCCATGAAGTATGAACAGCATTTTTCAGTCTGTTTTAAAACGCCATAGAGTTCTGTTATATCTAGACCAATCTATTGTGGACACCCCTCTTTTCAGAATAGGGACATTCTTTTTATCCATAAAACGTTTACACATTTAAAAAAACCTCTGCATTGTGGATGGTAAAACTGCTGTCCATATTTTGTGCATTATGTAAGCAACCCCTATTAACTTGTTACTTAGTAGTGTTTGTTTTTTCTCTATTTTTTATCTGCAGGTAGTGAGTGCATTACATTGAACACATTTCATGTAAAGGCAATAGAGCTTGTTACAAAACATGTGTGCTCAAGAGAGAAGCTTTATACGATGAATCCCTGTGCTCTGTCTTTTAAAATGCGCATAGAGCTCGTTATATGACAGTAGCTGCACAAAAGGTACTCAAAACAGACCTCAGTTAGGCGTTATTTTCAATTGAAACAAAAAGGTTAAACATAAGACAATGGGCAAATATATGCAAAGTTTCTTTAAAATCGATTTCAAACAACTAGATTTCGATTTCAATTTCCTAAAATAGTGCAAATATTGTATTATTATGGTGAAAATCCTGTGAAAAATATGAAAGTTCATGTAAAATTATGCTTTTTTGCATATTTTCAGATAGAACTCAAATTAACAGGACCTCGAAATTAGGGCCATCCCGCCATTAGGGACAAAATTATATATAAAGACTCATCCAAAAAACATCACACACCGCCAATCAATTGTTATGTTTCCATGCTCCATGGTTGTGGTTGTTCGCCCACCGCACTCGATTTCGCCGTCTCTCGCGTTTTAGCACCACTCCGAAGTGGACCTGACGAGCGCGGATCCCATGTTCGCGTAGGCGCCGTATAACGGTTTTTGAGCTTATGCGGTTATTCGTCCGTTCAGGGATCTCCATTGCCGTTATTATGGCTGGTCTGAAGCGATTACGGAGGTAGATCATGAGGTCCCGGCGATCCTGGTTAGGTGTGGTCACACGCGGCTACCACTACGCGGTCGGTCTTTGGTTGATCCAATGTCCCGAACCGTCTTCGGAGTTTTCCTACTGCTCTTTTATTGCACCCAAAATGTCTGACAACGAACGCCAGCCTGGTCGCCACAGTTGTCCGGCATTCGCGGCATCTCAGTTCTCCGTTGTTTTCATCGATTTTCTGCGTTTACATATGCGGTTATAATGGTTGACCACGTGTAGAAATCCATAATATTTCAACATTGAGCCGGTACTGATTTATGTGGACTAATATTGTACCGTGTTTGAACGTCTACAAACCCGTAATAAATAACCAAACCCGCATGAAAAAAATAACGGTGGTTGCAACTTGGGATTACAACCTGATACTAATTTTTTTTAAAAATATTCATTTGTTTTGGAAATATTTTGGATTTTATATGCGAGCTTTCTTTTGTCCTTCAGTATATATTTGAGTGGCTTAACTATTTTAGGACCTATCATTTTAACAATTTTTATAGTAAAATCATCTTTATCACAAGAAAGTTTATTTTTGAAATTATTAATAACATTTAATATTTCTTCTTGACAAGTGACTTGTAGAAACGTAGATATGATGAATTGACTTAATGAAATCAGAAAAACTGTGCAAAATACACTTGGGTATTTGTTTTGCAAAGTTAAAACCAATATGCGAGAAAAAATATATTAAAACCATTTGATATTTTGTATGATTACTAAATGCCTGGTCACCACTGTGAAATACATCATGGAAAGTTGAAGTAAATGGCTACTTTTTTAATATACTTATTTGTCACTTGCCATGTTTTTTAATATCACTTTATACAGTTGCAACATATTCCTAAAATATTTTTTTCTGAAACCTAAGAGCGTAAATGAGTTTAATTCTATGGACCCTGTAACATTTTAAGACATCTGATTTCATGTTAAGTCTCAGAAAATGTTAAAACATCAAAATCATATGATAATGATTTTAAATAATCAGTTATGTTTTCGAAATTGGCACCAAAACTTCCTGAATTAAAAATAATGATGCTCAGCCCAGTTTTATTTATATTTACTTTGAAATGATCATCAAGATAATAACAACATTTATTAATAATTTTATTATAAAAATTATTGTCAGAGTCTATATCGTTATCAAAGTAGCTATCATTGTCTTCAAACGCGAATAGTTCAGAATTACTCTTATACTCTTACACTTTGCATATATTTGCATAATTTTAAAAACATTGTTGGTATTTATGCCTTTTAGGGAAGAAAACAATTCTCGTTTTTTAAATAAAAAAAACGGTAGGACTTATTATAATTAATAAACAGTTCAACAGATAATTTCGCACATTTCTATGAACCCAGAATAAACATGAGTCACATTGAATACAGTCGTATTTTGCTCCCCCCTCACATAGTTAATTAATCACTTTGTGCCTTGTTGTATTGCAGTTTAACTATGTCACTCATACTCTTGGTAAGTAATACTTTCCCCTCCTGCAGTTTTAACGAAAATCTCGCAGTTTTTTGTCCATGCACTTTGCACTAGTCCATGCATTGCGAGTTTTCTTGCCTCAAAAGCCAATTTTGATGATTTTTTGGTGTAATGTTCGTTGGTGTATACCGGTTGTAAGCGACCTTTTAGTTTTCCCCAACTTTTAATCACACTGTCCTTGGTTTATTGACACAAATTGAACTACGATATACCGATAATTGTTTTTATGCTCAATATAACAGGCCGCTGAAATGTTATTTTTGGTTGCGTTCAACTCGAAGTCTTTGTCCAACAATATCGTGTACATTTTCAGATTCTACTGCGTTTGGTCGATTGGGATTTTATGCCTAACATAATCACATTACCGACCTTACTTTATTGTTCAAAGTCATCACACTTTTCTTCCAAAACTATGAATTTTGTTCAGTTCCGGCTTTTCCTTCTCAATTTTTTATATTGTTTCAGTTTTCTTTTGGTTTACTTTTTCTAATGTTACAATTTTGTTTGCTAATATTTGTAATAATTCATCTTGTTTGGCTAAAGATTCCCTAAGGGCTGAAAGATTATCTTGCATAGGGTCCAGTTTTTTAGTTTGGTTTGAATATTGCCTAACGATTCTTTGATATCGATATTGTCTATATTGGCACCTACCAATGTTTTTATATGGAACTTTATAATTTAGCTGTGTTTCTGTGCATGAAGCTTGCTGATATAAAAATTAAATGACTATTACTTAATATAAATAAAAAAACTGTCAAAGGTTAAGGTTAATCGCTCCTATTGAAATAATCATCATGATCACCAAACAAGTATTTCAACAGCAAAAAACCTGGCCACAGTGTGCAAATTATAAGTAATTAAATAAACAGCTGTTGACCCTTGTGTAGTATTGACACATCCACTCAATGCATGTGATTTTGTCCCATCGCCGGAATTGAACCAAAGGATTACGGGGCAGAATCCTCGGAATAGACGGACTTTTACTTCTGTTTGTCATTTCAAAATCAAAGAAAAGCCCCTGAGTCTTCTATCTGGAAACAGTTTCTAAACACAAGCCCCTGGGCTTCTATAAGGAGGAATTTCCTTTCGGAAACTCCCGGTACCATTCTCTTCGTTATTGTAATGACTTCACGAACAGGAATGATCGAACAATTACATAAAATGGTTTTCAAGATGCTATTTTCCAAGATATATTTTTCCATATATCACACACTCACTGAAAGGTCGTCGTAAGGTTTTAGTGTTTGGTACTTTATCTTGCTACTTGATGCCACATATTCTGCTGAGAAATCTCATGTGCAAGGAGTTAAGTTGAAGTTTGTGTCTTCTACAAATTTACACTTCGCCCCGTAGAGTAGGATGTAACCGTTATAAATACATATTGCTATGAGCTTTCACAGTTCTTTCCCACCCACTGTGTGAGATCAACAAGTTCTGAGTAGATATATTTCGCGAGAACTGGATAAGACGAGATAAGTGGATAAGAACCCTCTCCTGGTGTTCGGCTAGTCTGAGCATGATCCTCCGGATGAACGACTAGTCTGACCATTACCCTCCTGATTATCGACTAACCTGAGCATGACCCGCATATATAGAATTTGTGTTTGCTTAATTGGCTATCTTTGAATCTGCAGCAGAACAGTTTTATCACTTACATACTTTTTGAAACATTGCGCACTACAGCATTAACATTTATTTATACAACACGTTTATGGAAAAGTGTTGTGAAACTGGAATAGAAAAAGTAGAGGACTTTGATTTTGATTCTGTATTTTACTTTATTCGTACTGATGAGTGGGTGCAATCTGACGTGGTAGATTATTCAACGGATTGTTTTATAGAAGAAGAAAGGTGAAATATGTCAACTCCTTCACTGATGACTTCATTGATCACATCACTTATCAAAACTACCACACTTTTCAATCACTTACCACCAAGGCAGTGAAGTGATAACATGAATATTCCAAACGAAGAAGTGAAATGTGGACGGCGTCATGCATTACTGCCAAACTTAGATGAATTTGAGCAACATTTGTGTGAAAAACTGATTACTTTCGTAAAGAAAGAGGACTTATTATTTGTCGCGTTTTCTTCGATGTCTTCAACAATGCTGAACAATATGCAGCTCCTAATGTGATAATATTCATGCAACACCAATGCAGAACCTACGTATAAAAATTAGCTGATGGGTAAGATGGTAAATTAGCTGCAAAAAAAAGGAAAAAAGACAAAACATGAAACACGAACAAAGAAGCATGTAATGGAAGTGGGTACAGGTAGAAGAATAAGCCTTAGTGGACATGCACATCAAGAAGCATTTGAACTTAAAAATGGGTCCGACTTGCTACTGGAAATGAAAATCAGCCAAAAAAGTGCGTCATGCGATATTTGAAAAATAGATTAGACAATGAAATGAAATGGTACATTGTCGTTTTAGTTTGATTCAAGAAAATAACAAAAATGAACAGAGAGTGTTGAAAGAACGTGTGGATACCACTCATCTGAGCACTCAGACTTTTAGAGCATTCATTGAAAAAGATATTGATAATGATTTGCCAAATGCATTCAAGGATTTATTGAACAATTTTGATGAAAATGAAAGTGTTGGATAAGATTCTTCAGACTGAAGCTCAATGTATGTGTGGCATCTAACGATCAACCTTTGAACATGAGCTGAATGTAGAAGATATAGCAGTTCCAACACCAATTCATCAAATTCCTAAATTTGAGAAGATGAACAACATTACCATCAATGTTTTTGATTGGGAAAATGAAGTTGTAGTACCCATCCACAGAGTCGACATGACAGTGGCACTAAAATCAATTCACTACTCATCAGCGGCAATGAACAGAGACATTATTGTCTGATTAAAAACTTTAGTCGATTCATGACGTATAATTCAAAACATAATGGTAAAATATTTTACTGCTTCAATTGTCTGCATGGATTTATGCGACAATACCTTTTGGACAAACATCGTGAATTTTGTAGGAAGCATGGAGTACAGCGATTATCATTTCCAGAGTATGCAATTATTCCATTCAATGGCATTGCAAAACAACAAAGTGCACCCTTTGTCATTTATGCTGACGTTGAATGCAGTACAGAGAAACAGTAGGGTGATCCTTATCAACAGGCTAATAATTTTGCCTTTTTGTGGTCAGCGAATATGAGAAGGGTTATCCTGTGCTTTACCGTGGAGGCGATGCTGTTCACAAATTTCTTAAGAAGATGTTGGATGAACGTGATGACATTGTGAATCGATTGAGCAATCCAAAACCCATTGAAATAACTGATGAGGACAAGAAACAGTTTGCTCAAGTTACTCATTATTACATGTGCCATGAGTTGATGGGAGTGGATTGTGTGCGAGATCATGATTATATCAGTGGAAAATACCGTGGAGCAGCTCAAAGTGAATGCAATCTACGGTTTCGCTGAAGAAAGGATTCGTATCCTGTCCTATTCAACAACCTACAAGGATTTGACTGTCTTCTAATGGAGAGTATAGGAAAATTAAAAAACTTGAGGCCGTCAGTCATTCTCAATAATGTTAAAAAGTACTTTGCGATTACCGTGGGCAATCTGAAATTCATCGACTCCTACCAATTTATGTTAGTATCCTTGCAAAAATTAGTATCCAACGTAGCACCTGAAGGTAAAGATAAGTTGCATAATATGACTGCTCATATGCGCGACAATCAGCAGCAAGAGTTACTTTTGAGAAAAGGAGTACATCCCTATGACTATGTTGATGAATCCTTCAAGTTTTCAGAAACCACGCTTCCACCACAAGAAGACTTTTACAGTACATTGTCTGAAGAAAGAATGATTGATAGGCAAAGGCACAACGGGTCTGAAATGTATTCCACTGCAACAACCTTCGAGAGTATCATGACCTGTACCTGAAAACAGATGAGTTGCTGTTGGCAGATGTATTTGAAAATTTTAGAAATATGTGTCTCAACACGTATGAATTGGATCCTGCTCATTACTATACAGCATCAGGTTTGACATGGGACTCTATGCTAAAACATACCAAGATTCAGTTAGAATTGGTAAATGGTACTGACATGGACTACATGAAAGTGAGTGAAAATGCTGAGACGGGATATATTTTAGAAGTAAATCTCGCATATCCGGATGAAATTCGTAATCAGCATAGTGACTATCAGTGGCTCCTGAGAATCTGAGAAAACAGTTGGAAACCTACGGAAAAGCTGATTACCAATCTCAATGACAAGGAAAAGTATGTAGTACATTGTCGAAATGTGTAACAATATGTATCTATCGAAATGAAAGTGACAAAAGCGTCGAGTCTTTATGTTCCACAGAGTAAATGGTTAGCTAAATACATAGATGTCAACTCAGAGAAAAGTGGCAAAAACCCGTTTGAAAAAAGACTTTAACAAATTGATGAATAATTCAAAAAGGTGGTGGCCAAGCCTACATTTCACCAATTCCACATTTTCAATAAAGACTCGACATCAGTACTGCCTCAAATAAGTTCTGTTGTTGAACAAGCCCATTCAGATTGGTTTACTATTCTAGATCTCAGCAAAAACCTCATGTATAATTTTCACTGCAATTACATGAAGAAGAAGTATCCAGAGGCAAAACTGTTGTTAAGTGACATAGGTAGTTTGTGCTATGGCATACCAACCAGAGACATTTACAAAGATATGCAACAGAATAGTCATCTTTTTTATACAAGTGATTATTCCAAGTATCATCTCCTACATTCAACTGTGAACGAGAAAGTGTTGGGGAAAATGAATAATGAAACCGCTGAAGAATGCATTGAGGAGTTTGTAGGGCTTCGAACGAATGTATATAGTTTGCTGTACAATTGAACAGAGAACCATACTGCTAAGGGCATTACACGTGTCTGTCAGAGACGAATAACGCATGCTCAATGCAAAAATAGTTTATTTAGGAAAAAAGAATCATATGTTGTTGGAAACACAATTCGAAGCCATAAACATGTTTTTTCAGAGAAAACTGAAAATTCGACTATCACCATGTGATGATAAGCGCTATGTATTAAATGATGGTTACACCACATAAGCTCATGGGCATTACGCAGCCCAGTGAGCATGAGTGCATGATATAAAAGGCGACCACCCTCAGACATTGCAATCATTCTATATCAAACTGTTGAAGTGTGAACCTGTCTGCAGTGAGTGAACAACAACTGACATCTACAACGGTGCCTACAGAAAAGTTTGAGAACCTGAGCGTAAAACTAGTGCAACAAAGTCTATGAAGAAAAAGATGGGTTCAGATGATTTACCGATTATGATACCCATTTACGGAGAAAAATATACGAAACTGATGATATATCAACAGCAAGTGATGGTTAACATTCATGAATTTATTACGTATCGTGCATCTGGTTATATCCCACCAAGAAGGGAATTTTATTAACATTGAAAGAATGGCAAACGTTGAAGAAGCAAATGACGTCAGTGGATTACGTGCTTCAGAAGATGTGTATAAATGCTGTCACATTCAGAAAATGGTTTAATAGAACTCATTTATCATCATGAACTCAAGCGTTCAAATATCTCTAGAATTAACTTGGGTGAACTGACTATCTGTTATTTTGGAACTTACATTATCCTGTCTCTTGAAGTTCACGACTACAAAAAGTTTAAATAAATTGATATAACCATGTTGATCTGAAAGTAATTGAGTTGGATCAATGTTATGTCACTTTTCATAACATTTACAAATAAGTTCTTGTTAGTGGGCTAATATGTTACATGTATTGGTATAATATGTATTTGAAATAATATTGTTTTTATTCTCAATAATTGTAAATAGTTATAAGTTATTATGTAAAAAAACACATATGACTCTTTTCAACTTTTTATTTTTCTCTCCCCTAAAACAAATAAATAAATTACATTTTATGGGAAAAATGAAACAAATTCCATCAAACTTTTTTTCGAAACAAATCTTAACTACATTACATTTAATGAAATAAAATTAAATTTTAAAAAGTCATCACATTAAATGTATATAAATGTATTTGATTAGAATGAAAAAAACACTTTTCTTTCATTAATATGATATATATGATATATATAGTTTACGGGTGAGTTTGCACTTCGCCAGTGACCCTTCCTTCAGAATAAAAAAATATATATAAATAAAAAAGGGGGCTTACGGGTTAATTAACACCGCGCCAGGGAACCTTCAATTGGAATGAAAAGAGGGTTTACGAGTGAATTAACACCGTGCCAGGAACCCTTCCATTTGAATGAAAAAAGGAGTTTACTGGGATTTCCATGTTTGATAAGGGCAGAATGATCATCGCCATCATAATCAAGTGATGCAGCTTTTCGCACCTTTCCATTTATCAAAAGATTTGTAAAGAGTTCCAATAGCGTAAAGATATTTTCCTTGAACAATGTTCAGCTTGAAAGGTTTGGATAGGACTGGTTCACCATCACTGTAAAGTTGCATGTAGTTAACATCAAAGTACTCTAAATTGTATGGATTTCTCAACACTGTTCCGACAAAGGCTTCATAATGAACCATTCCGATGACAATATGTTTTGGTAATTGACCCAAAAAGATGCTATCTTTCACGAAAGATTGAAATCCAGCCGAAATGACTGAAGTTTTACATTCTTTTCTGATAATAGGAAACTTGGCAGGAGTTTTATTCATGTATTTGTATGTCATAGCTTAATCCTTGGACTAGCCCTCACTTTGCAAATGGTAAAAAACACATAGCTATCATCAAACCACAAACTGTAACATCTTTCTTAACAAGAGTACATAAACTATGAAGTCTACTATTCTTTAAATCTAAATATTCTTCTGCACTAAAAGGAATATAAAATTCTATTGTAGCACCATATCTAATAGCAATGTCCGGTTGATAGTCTACACCATAACTTTTTTCCGCACCAGTTTGTGTTGGCGGTATGGAGTGGAGAAAGACTACATTCGCAAGAATGATCATGTATGATTGAAATTACGTGTGTTTCTTATTTTACAAATATATCTTTTGGTGCTATTCCTTTCACTTTCTTTCTCATTCTAACAAATTTCTTTGGTGTACTTCGTTTATTAATAGAACCAACAACTTCTTGGGCTACACGACCAGTTACATCTTTAACCACATTCTTTATAGCCTTCTTAAGATGTCACGCAACAATTTTAGCTAGCGCCTTAATGAATTGGGAAAGCTTTAAGAGCCAATGCTCCCAAAAATGAACCAATACCATCTCCTTATTGCATGTATGCACCTTTATAGCGTGGTAAATCACCACCCAATTAATGAAGAAAGTGGTACGGTATGCCGATGTATCGTGTCTATATCCCTTTATAATGCTTTCACGATACTTTTTGTCGAAAATGAAGTTTACAGATCACTTTTCCAGTTTGCAATGTAACATTATGATATGTGTCATTCTTAATACTGATTTCTAGCGTGTCAAATTTTAGTGTGTTAACAAGTACGTAATGAGGTTCCTTATAAGTTTTCATAATAATATCACACTCATGACCTTGAATGGGAACAGAACCGTAGTGAAAGAAAATAATCTCCAGCTACTTATGGTTCGCAAATACTACAGTATACATAAAGTGTATAAAATTCATATTTCCCATCTGCTTTATGTTCAGCAGGACCAGATTGTTTATAGCATTGATCTGGTTCAAATCCTAAAATCTCAGCTGATCCAGTAGAAAGACAATCATATCATTTTTCAAAGTAAGAAAAACCATTCGTATAATTCTATCATACTTTAACCGAATAGAGCTTTCATTCGTAGATATTACAAATGCTTCATTTACTGCGGTACATATTTCAGGTATGGATCCATGTCGACCATATGGAATGGTAACTTCATGTAACGTATCATCTAATGATAATCGATAATCAAGAGTATAGTCTATTCCTTCTCTCATTGTCGCCCATGTATGTGGGCATTGAATTTCAGCTAAGGCCACTTCATATTTGTCTTTCAAATATAATATACGAGGCAAATGAATTTGATAATTAAAGGCTTTATAAGTAGGATAATAGGTCATTCTAGCATTACTAGGCAAACTAATATAAAAATGTTGATTCCATGATGACTAAATTGTATATGCGCGTTGACGGACTGAAAATGATATACATTACGTGCATGGTGCGTACCGTTTACAATACATATAACACTACGTACATTGCCATCATTATGTTTGTTGCGTGCATGGTGCATTGCGTGCATGGTCCACATTGCTGCTGTCTATGACTTCTCCTTGACAACAAGTACTTTCACACTTTATTTTTTTACAGGAATATGAGTTGTACTCTCATTTTCTTGACAAGAACAACAGGCCACTTTCAACCATGTAAAAAATTTCCATCTTTCTGGAAACTGTCTTTGTGGACGCTCTTTCATTTCTTTTGTAATACCTTCACGAGTTGTCTTTTTGCCAAAAAAAACAATTTTTGGAATATTAGCATCTACAATTTCCCGAATAAACTGCTTCCATAATCGAGGTGGTACTTGTCGTTCTTTTCTTCTTGCAGCAAACAATGCCTCATTTAGTAAATCAATAATATTGGAATTTTCAATTACATCTCCAGTTCTCAACAAATGTTCATTTTTATCTGTCCATCCCGTACCACATTTCTTAAGTTCTGCAAGAAGTTGTGTTACTCTCACATGATATATGGGTTGAAAATGGTTTAAAAATCTTAACTATTGTGACTTATCTGATTTTTTTGCAACAGATGTTACAGCAGACTTTTGCTGTTGTCGTGATTGAGTTGTTCCTAAGTGACGACCAAGAACTTGAGACATTTCTTTAGCAGTTTCACGATTTCGTTTCTTTTTTTAAAGTTTATTCACTTAGCTTTAATATCTTCATTTGAAGATTGACTTGATAATAATTTTCTATGTTCTTATTCATGAATAAGAACCATTTTCAATGCATGCTTCATACTTACTGCATGCTTAATAACAAGCTAATAATAAAAGTGCAGTTCAAATAAATCCACCTTTTTGATTAATCAAATACTGTTCGCGGTTAAGGGAATTTTTCTTATCAGCCAATTGTCGAATGGTTGCTGCTCATGCTTTAAATTTTGATACATATGTGGCTTCAATGGTAAGTGTCCATGCAATATATTGAAACACATATCAAACAAACTGGCTAATTAATCTATTGTAGCTTGCTTCAATAAGGATTTAAGTTGGTTAGCACTACTATGTATTAATAAATGAAGAAATGGTTAATTCGCACGAGTTCGCCTAGACTTCTTGACGTTCACTTTTTTATTTACATAAACATAACGTGTATCCTTTGGTAGAATACTTCTGCGAATACGTAATTTATTTTCTGTCTTTGGTTTTAAAGCAATCAATAAATATACACGAGATTTACTTGTAGAATCTTGATATGCCTCAATGAGAAACTGATTACCTAGTTACCTTCGCCGAGCCAATGTACTAATCCGTTGGATTTTTCAAGAGAATAATGTAATGTGTATTTAAACTAATATTATGCATTTCCTTTCCATGGTGAAATAGATTGTGTGCGATGAAAATAATACTTTGATTTTTATAACCACTTCAAACATTAAATAATCTGGTCACAAGATCGTCACCATGACATTTGGTCATGCGATCATCAATAAGTTATTTTGTTATGGATTGAAACGCTTTTCAATATCCTGTAAAATATCTTGATAAAATGTCATTCCTTTTATGCCTTTATGCAAAGGTTGATCCGAAGCATAGGGCCATAAAATATTAATTGGAAATGATTGAATGACTTTTCGTTCAATGAGTGATTTCATAAGAGATGTTTTCCACTAACTATTGGTCCAGAAACCAGACATGTAACCGGATGCTTCACGGTGGTGGAATATCAGATTCTTTTACCAAACTATTAAATTTCTTTGCCAGCTTAACCACTTGACGAATAATTTATTTGCACCTCGTCTTTTTTGTGTCTTCAAAACTTTTCCAATTTTGTATACGGATTGAATGTCTTTTCTTCTCATGGAAATGGCCATCAATATCTTCGTCTAAGACGCGTTTAACACGATACAAGTGTACTCCTCGCTTCTTGCAATGATGCGTAACAATGAATACTTCTTATGTCCATTTTATATGGTAATCTCTTTGAAATATATATTTTTTGTGTGAAATGCGACCATGTTGACCAATGTTAAACTTGTAAGGTTTTGGCTTGTTACTAAATATCAATTTCAATTTCATTTATAAATATAGACTTGTTTTCACACTTTGGATTCATTGTTCCTGGTAATGTCTGCCGGTGATATTCCATTTGGCAAGGATCCATGAGTCTTGTACAATATCTTTATACCGATACGTTTGCCGATGTCGAAGAATTGTGATACATCACTCGTTTGAGAGTACGAAGAAGTCTTTCGCCAAAGTTAGCTTTCGTCTCATTCTTAATAGTATATATATGACTACCTTCTTTTTTAGAAATTGCTTTCGCCATCTATTCCTAAATTCTGTTCCGTTATCCGACCTTATTGTTCTAGGTCTTCTTGCTGTTTCTTGAAAAATCTTTGGAATGCTTGAATAAGACTCGTATGACTTTTGTTTGGGATAGGTGGGACCCACAACTGTTTGGAAAAGACATCAATGACAGTGAGTAGAAAGTGATTGCCTTCATTGTGTTCTGCAATGTTAGTTGTCTTTTTAATCTGTATTTCACTGGTTGAAGTAAACTAAAGGCATCTTGATCGTGTAACATTTTTTCCCTTTGCAATATGTTGCAGGTTGTTTGTTTTATTTCAATAGTTGTATAACTTATTAGGTCCTGCAAATGCTCCAAGAATTTCAGGTTCAAAGTAAGTATTTGGTTAAGTAGTCTTTTTACGTGGCCATATTTACTCAAAGTGAAACTTATGACTCACATAACAAAAGTAACTTAACTAATATTTTTAACAATTCCAAAAAACAGCTAAAAGAGTATGTTATGCACTACAATTCATATATATCAACTTTAATGTTCTTCAGACATTTTGCTAATGTCTACATTCACTTTAATTCGTCCCTTATTGAACGTGACAAGCTCTGATATATCCGTTGACAGTGAAACATTATCATCACAATGTAAAACAACTCTAGCAGCCACAACTAGTATGAGGTCAGCTGTCCAAATTGCATTGGCGTTGATAAATGTTGAATCAATGTCATAGGAATTCCCGGGTAAATTCAGTTCTTGACATTCACTCAGAAAAGATAGGATGAAACGATTTCTTGGAATTGTCCTTACAGTTCACTTTGAAGATATCATCCAATGTCTCTAAATGTCTGTGAAGAATGAGGTGAGATGTTGACATGTTTCACTTTTTTCTTCTGTAAGGCAATCCACCACACTCCAAAATGAGTAGGAATAAAGTCAAATGTAGAATCAAAATCAAAGCCTTCTGCGTTTTCTATTCCAGTTTCGTAATACTGTTAAATTAACATGTTGTGAAATTCAATTCTCTTAAGGTTGTAGTGTGCCAAGTCTCAAAAGGCATTCAGGTGCCAGAGCTCTTCTTTCTTAAATCCAAAGCGAGTTAATTCATCAATCATAAAGTCAACATAAATCCGTTTGAAAATAACATCCATGTTCACAATAAACACGTCTTTATTGCTTCTTCTTTACAGAACATATGAATATGTACCCTATCTAAGAGTTCTTTCTTTACAGTGTCACTCTTCTCAATATATTGGCCATTCATGTATATGCATTTCGCCAAACTTTAAAGCTTCACATTTACCGCAAAAGTTTTCAGGCTTACATAATTTACAATAAAATCTGCAGCTGTGGCAATCATCATGTTCTACGCAACCTTCAGCATTGCAATATGCACATATAAGTCAAAGCTGGTTCTGTACATTTGCATCATATAACTTCACCTCAAGTAGTTTCTCCTTGGTCAGATTGGTTGTTTTCATTATGCTTATCCTCAGTTAACTATACCGATGTCACCCAACCAAGACATTCTGTACACGTCTCATCAATCAAAAGACTTGATGCTGATGCTGTAAGCTCGTTAAATAACTCTATTTATTTGTGGCATTGACTCCAGCAGCGTTGTCCATTCATCTTCATTGAAGTCGCTGTTACAGGTATCGTCTTTCCTTTTAAAGTGAGAGATGTGTACAAAGTTTACATAACACATAGTCGTAGTATGTAATCACTTCTAAGCGCTTTGATTTTGTTAATTACAGTCTAAAGTCATTGTTGTACAGCTTCTGCAAATTGCTATTCTCTATCTACTATTCTGTGTAGAACCTAATATTATGCTCGCTGTATTTTTCATGCCGCTGCCTCATAGTTGTGCTGCGTATGCTGCGAAGATCGCATTGAGATTTAGTATCCAGTATTCAGTATTTTACTAGCTATTGATAATGGCGAAATGCCTGGGTGGTTATCACAATTTTATTTATTTCCTTTCATTTTGTACAGATATATTATTTAGGCATTTTTATGTTTTGTGGAACCTTTTCCTTCTTCCAGAAACACTGGAACTAATTTTGCTAGATTTTGTTACCATATGTGCGCCACCATTCTTGTAGATATCGGAAGAATGCCACCAGTCCCTGGTTCTTTCTCAGAGATCAACTGCTTAATCGCTTTCCCTACTTCATCATATGTAGGAAGATGCTCCAGATTTAGCAGGCTGGATAGCTATGGCATGCTTTCAATAGCTTCCTCGGATGTGTGTGTGTTTTTTGTTTTTTTTTTTGGGGGGGGGGGGTTGAGTAGCATATTGAAATGTTCAGCCCACCTTTCCATGATGTCTTTTTTTTGCCGGCGAGCAAATTTTTATTATAAGTGTTTAGGATTGGTGATATGCCACCTGCTAGAGGTCCAAAAACGCCTTTCAGGCAACCTTGGCATCATGCTTGTCTACAGTTAACTGCAGCTTTTGCGTTTTATCATCCCACCGCTTATTATTCATGGCTCGTAGATCCTTTTATAAGGTCCGACGATTAATTCTTTCATTTTCGTATTCTTTCTGCAATGTGTCTATCGGGTAAAAATTCTGGAACTCGTTACCAGATGCTTTAAAGAATATCAGCAGCTTAAAATCGTTTAAATTTCAGTTAAAGTTTAGTTTAATCTCCTCATACACGACCTAATAACCTGATGATATATTTGGATTTTACGGAGTCTCACAATTGTTGATAATTGTACTGCATATGTCTTTTGATTTTTCGGTTGAGTACGTTCCTTCTGGGCGTTATGCTTTAGCACCTAAAACTAAAAACTGTGAACTAAAACCAATAGCGGCAAACTTGATATTTATTTATTTATTTATTTATTTTTTGTTCTTTTGTTATTTTGTTCTTTACGTATGCATATAAAAATTGTATTGGACAAACAGTAAATAAACTCACTTGTGCTTTGTCCCTTTCTGAATCTGAAATTGTATTTTTTATCATAACATAATTTATTTGTGCAAACTTTGTTTTTGTAATTCTCTTCAGAAATAAACCATTGAATTGAATTGAATCGACCATCGTCCTGTTTATGCATCTTCTCAAAGGATGCAGAAACTGTACTCGTAACCATTTGGTCATATGTTTTTTGGGTGCGTTTCTTTGTGACTCAAATAACGTCTTTATATATTCTTCAAAAATTTAAACGTTTTTTTTCTACATTGTAAATTCTGCAGAATGTATAAATCGTATTTAACTTTCGTCATGTGATGTCATTTACTTTTTTTTGGCTTACAAGTTTTGCAATCCACCTCTGTACACGCGAAAATTGTTTATGGCGTTATACTTAGATCTTATTGTGACATCTACCTGAGGACTAAACGGCCATTGACCGCAAATTACACTTAGAAGAAGGAAAATGTTGCACCTCAAACCCGAGTGACCCTAGTCCATCACCACTCTTCTACTCGGACTAGAGGTGGGAGTCACCTGGGAGTAGTGGCACCGTAGCAATTGTGATTATAATAAGTATATTTTGTCATTAAGAAAAGTAATGGTCCAAAACAAAGAGGCATAGATTGAATTTGCTGAGAAAAAAATGAATGTGATATGTTTATTGGTGTTGTGGTTATGAGTCTGTAAAAAAAAAAGAAATTTGCATAAAGTCAGGTGACGCTGGGAAATTCCGAGGGTGCTATTTTTGGCCGAAAATAGCTAAAAATCGAATCGAAAGACCCCCATTTTCTAGTTACTTCTGGCCTTCTTAAGAAACAAACTATGTGGTTTCATGTTCGTTTCCAGTCGAGCAATGTCGTGGAAAATGCCAGAGTGCAGAATGTTGAACAGAAACTCAATGTAAAATTAATCGGCCAAACATAGCCGATAACTTATCAGCGAAGACAGGAAACCGAAAATAGTTGAAACTTACATTTTCAATGATTGTAGATAGGTTTTTACTACGTCCAAATACCACTTGTGTTTTGCACAAGGCAAATCAGACGTTTATTTTGATAATTGAATGTTTTGAAAATTAGTAAATGACAGGTAGGATTATATGCGGAAGATATAAAATCCTTTTTATCGCCGAAATACCGCTTGCGTTGTTGTATTGTCGAGTATATTAAAGTGAAACCATAATTAAAAAGATATCATAAGTCAATCTAAATGTCACCTGTGGACGAAAAAGTCGGCATTTCCCAAACTGATTTTTGAAGTCCATCCTATTTAGGCATCTAGTACCCATAACTGGAACAGAATCAGTTTCCTCAACTGTCTCCATATGACAACCATATGGAATACATACGAGAAACTTGTATGGTGCCAGTTCCCTCAGCTGTCACCATATGACAGCCATGTGGGCTAGAGGATGTCACGAGACAATCAAAATGTAACATATGGAAGAAGATATACAGTAATTACTAAATTATATTTTAGTGGATTTTTAAAATCCATCCTATTTATCTTTTACCCATAATTGGTACCGGGTGAGTTTCCTCAGCTGTCACCATATGGTCCTAGAGTATTTCACAAGAAAATTCAAATGTCAACCATGGAGGGCGATATCCGGCAATTCCAAAATTGTATTTTAGTCGAATTTCCTCAGCTGTCAGTTGTATCGCTCAGATAATGCTACAACACAATCGAGATGCCAACTACGGAGAAAGGTATCCGTCAAATTCCAAAATTGTATTTTTATTCGATTTTTGAAATCCACCCTATTTATCCATCTCATGCCCATAACTGGAACCAAAAGTTTAATCAGATATCTCCATATGACAACCATATAGGCCAGAGTATATCACAAGATAATCGAAATGTCACCATGGAAAGAGATATCCTAAAATTCCAAAATTGTATGTTTGGTCGATTTTGTAATTCAACTATTTATTCATCTTATATACATAACTGGGATCTGGTAAGTTTCCTCAGCTGTCCCCATATGGCAGCCGGAATGGCCAAATGATTTCACAAGACAATAAAAAATGTAAACAATGGAAGGGGATATCCAGCAATTCAAAACTGTATTTAAAGTCGATTTTTCATGTCCACTCTATTAATCCATCTTATACACATACGAGTAACTTAAACAATGCCATTTCCCTCAGCTGTCACCATATCACAACCATATTGGCCAGAGAATGCCATAAGACAATTCAACAATAACCCGCGGAAAATAATTATCCGAAAATTCAAAAATGTATTTTGGTTGATTTTTGAAATCCGTCTTATTTATCCATCTCATACTCATAACTGGAACCGGGTCAGTTTTCTCAGCTATTACCACATGACAACCATATGGACCAGAGGATGTCACAATACAATCCAAATGTCAATAATGGAAGATCTCCAGCGGTTCCAAAATTGTATTTTTAGTCTATTTTTCCTAGCCAATAACTGGTAGCGAGTAAGTTTCCTCAACTGTCATCATATAACAACCATATGGACAAGATTATGTCATAAGATTATCGAAATGTCACTCACGAAGAAAGACATCCGACAGTTCCCAAATTGTATTTTTAGTCGATTTGTTAAATTTGCATATATGTCTATCTTATACACAAAAATTTCCTCAGTTGTCACCATATGACAACCATATGGGCCAGAGGATGTCTCAAGACATTTGAAATGTCACGCAAGGACAAAGATATCTAGTATTTTCAAAATTATATTTTAGTCGATTTTTGAATCCACCCCTATTTATCCATCTTATATACGAAACTGGTACCAGAGCAGTTTCCCTGGATGTCATGACTACCATATAGGCCAGAGGATGTCACAACACAATCAGAACGTTACACACGAAGAAAGGTATCCAGCAGTTCCAAAACGGTAATTAGTCGATTTTTGAAATCCACCCTATTTAGCCATCTAGTACCAATAACTGGAACGGGATCACTTTCCTCAGCTGTCCCCATATGACAACCATATGGAACACAGGATGTCAAAGACAATCCAAATGTCACCATGGAAGAAGACATCTTAAACTTCCGAAATTGTATTTTAGTCGATTTTTGAAATCCACCCTTTTTATGCATCTCATACCCATAACTGGTACCGGGTGACTTTCCTCAGTTGTCACCAGATGACAACCATATGGGCCAGAGGATGCCACAAGAGAATCTAAATGTCAACCACGGACAAAAATATCAGAAGGGTATTTTTAGTCGATTTTTGAAATCTACCCTCTTGATGCGGCTTGTGCAGGACTGATTTGCGAGATACATGATATGGCTTTTGGCCATCTTGGCTATACCTATCGTAAGGAGTCCTCTTGTCTGTCCATTCAAAACAACGATAAACAAGACAATCGTACATTTTTCTAAAAATCGAAAAATAATCTGACATCGCACAACTACGCGCTATATACTCTCTTACTGTAGGGTTGTATTAATCTCTCAAGAATAGTAACGTTTCTATATCCCCCGCCACTGGGTAGGGCGGCGGGGAATATAAACGACAAAATGATGGCTTGCGTGATCCTAAACTTCGCAGAAAGTTGAGCCAGAATGGTTTGTGTACTCTTCGTGATTTTTGTGCTAATTTGTTTCAAGCCCAAGTTTCCGCTAATTTTTTAACCAAAAAATCGAAAAGTAAATTTGAAACTTCTTTTTGCAGCAACTCATAGACTTTTGCCAAATTAACTCAAAGTCAACGTATGTTGTGAAATTTTTGTTATAACGCAATGAAAAAAAGATGCCCGTCCGTCTGTAAACTTTTGTTTATTGGTACTACTCTTTGCTACTCCTCTTTCAGTTTTCACTAAGTCGCCAATTCTGTGGAAATACAGTAGAACATCGTTTACTGGAACACGGTTAACTCGAATTCCCTGTTAACTCAAAAAAATTTTCAAGTCCCGACTTTTTTACTTTTATACGTCTTATAAATTCCCGGTCAACTCGCAGTTTTTTAACTCGAACTAATTTTGAAAGAGATTTTTTGTGATCAAAATGAGTGTCTAAAATACACGCACTATTTAAGTCAAGCAGAATTCTGTCTAGTTTGTCAATGACACACTAGGTCAAACTTAATCTACATGTTTTAAGAATTGATCGATTTCTCCTTTCACATTTCTGATGTCTTCGCTTTTAAAGCTGGGCACAGTGGCTGCGGATATTCTCCTTAAGCATTTGTAAAGACAAGAAGATACCAGATAAAATTAAAACAGTGTAAAAAGTGTAAAAGCAGTGTTTTTAGACCCAACTGGGTGAACCCGGATGGATCTATAGGATTGACCTCTGCCAGCCTTCCATCTGTCCCTCTGTACGATTTTTGTGAACACTATATCTCTGGTACCGTTCAACCGATTTTAATTTCCTTTTGCACACAGAAAGAACAGAAAGGATTTCTTGAAAAATTAAAATATGCGGAAACTTTGAAACTTTTGCTCTTGGCTAGTTATTCTGTCCGGTTGGGGTCTGCGCCTTCGACGACGACTTGTTATTTTTGTACTTGCGCTATTTGCTACTGTGGGTTCGACTCTCAGAGGATGCTTGCAGAGCGATTTCTTATGCAATGAAACGGTGCTCTCCGGTGGTAGCGCAGCGTGGTAAGTACATAACTTGATTTCAAAATATACTTGCCGAAGCTTGGGTTGTGCATGTGTATGTGCTTTTTCTTAATAAAAAAAAACGTTACTTCTCCTGAAGTTTCAGATAGACAGGACCAGAAGAAATCAAGGTAGTTATTTTTATTTATTTACATTTTCACCGTTGCACCGCAACGAGGTGATAGAAGTACGACTTCTAAGCCAATTATATGGCACTCCGTGATGTGCAGTATAGTTGCACAGTCTATGCATACACCTAATGGGCATGAAATGCTGTGAGATCATTATTCCCAATTGCAAACATTGTTTCCAACTAGCTACAAGCTTATAGTTTTTCTGGACGTTTCTGCCTTTTTTTCTCTTTTTGCGTTTGGATGTTTCCAGAAAAATCCTCCTACAGTTTTTTGCAGAAGGAAATAAAATTTGGCACATATGCAGGAGATGATGAAGTCCAGATGAATTCGCAAATTTTTTCACCTAAACGCCAAGGTCAAATAGAGGTCAAAGTTATTTTTTTCCAAAAATGGCTGCGAGAGGATTACTCATAGCGTTTGAGTCAGCGGAGCTTCAATTCGGTATACTTATAAAAAGTCATTAGGTCTCGATGAGATCGCAAACATTTTTTAAGGTCAAGGTCAAAGTGAGGTCAAAATATTTCCAGAACGCCTATTACTCACGAAAAATGGCCATAAAAAGTGCTCAAATCACAGTCTGAACAGTACAAACAGTACTCAGTAGGGGGTAATTTTTTATCCCAAATCTTGACCTTTAGGGCCAAGGCTAAACGCCACGTGACTTCATGTGTCGTTAACAACAGGACGACTTATCTCGAAAACAATTAAAGGCAGAGCGATTTTGAGCTCATTTTTTACCCTCTGGGCTTAAACAACGTTACATAAGAGGTCCCTCTGTGACCTTGACCTCACTCACGGTCAAGGTCAAAACCGGAAGTTGACTATTATCTTGGAAATTTGGTTGAAGAAAGCGATTGTGAGCTCATTTTCGACTCTTTGGGCCAGAACGACAGCAAAGAATTGGTAGTGCTTGAGCTTCTTGGTCATAATATTATACAAATACATTATAGAAGTTGCACAAGTCGTGTTATTTTTCAAATCGGCCAAAAATTGCCAAAATGGCGACTTGTCAAAAAATGTGATTTTTTAGATAACTGCAATGTAAGACTTCGGTGCTTTCTAGGCGAGTCTTCCGAAACTATTTATCCTAGGCATATGCTACCTTGCACAATGAAAATATATATATAGAAGTTGTGCAATGTCGTGTTATTTTTCAAATCGGCCAAAAATTGCCAAAATGGCGACTTGTCAAAAATGTGATTTTTTTAGATAACTGCAGTGTGAGACTTGGGTGCTTTCTGAGCGAGTCTTCCGTAACTATTTATCCTAGGCATATGCTCACCTTGCACAGTGAATATAAATATATTGAAGTTGTGCAACGTTATTTTTCAAATCGGTTAAAAAAATTGGCAAAATGGCGACTTGTGTCCGGTTTGGGTCTGCGCCTTCGACGATGGCTTTTTATATTAATATTTTTAGTCCCCCGCCGGGGGACTATAGTTTTCGGGTTTGTCTGTCCGTCTGTCGACACCTTTTTTGTTAACACACTCAAACCTACATTTTTCCAGCGATTGTTAAGATATTGTATATATGGGTAGTACTGGAACGAACAAGGGTCGGTATTGTAAATGAGCCATGTCGGCCCAACGATATTCACCCAGCTGAACTTCACCGGGGGCATTGACCCAGCTGAACTCCAGAAATTTTCACAACCCTTACATACTGGAATGAGTTTGTTAATACACTCAAGCCTACATTTTTTTTAAACTATTGGTAAAATGTTATAAACATAGGTAGTATGGGTGGTAACAAGAATTGGTATTGTAAATGAGCCAAGTCGGCCCAAGGACATTGGCCCAGCTGGAATTTTAAAATTCACGAATATGATACGAATTGCTTAAGGGTTGTAGTCCAACCTAACAAAATCAAATACTGGGATTGTACGCTGGCGGGGGACATAGTCAGTTTCACTGACCCACTGGTTCCATTTCAAATATTCCCCGGAGTGCGGTGAAGAGATGTGGATTCGCACACAATAATTGTTCTTGAGTCTTACTTCTCACTTATCCCACAAAAAGAAATGTTCCCCGAAGAAGCAAGGCCATAGCCTCCCCAGGGTGCAGTGAAAAGATGTGGATTCGTGTCAAAGAAATCCCTTCTATGCCATGGCCTGTACTAAAGGTTTGAAGTTTTACCTCAGAATAAATCCTTTCTTTACCATAAGATGCCAGATACACTGCTTGCCTGCTTGTTGATTTCATGTATGATGAAAAGCCCTGAAGTGTGAGATTTTTATACATTTGTAAATAAATTTTATATATCATAAATAAAGCCTGAATTGTGAGATTTTTTTATTTTTCACTTTCATGCTTGCATTAAATACAAAAAGTACAAAAAATAAGGGTTTACTTTTTCTCGAAATTTGGACGAAACGTCGCACCTTGGATATTTAGAAGAAACGTCGGTAGATGAAACATCGCTAGACGAAACGTCGCGGATTCCGACACTACAAGAACACTAGTCGCCAGATTATCTACTACATACACCAGTCAGTTTCTTATTCGTCACCCTCGTGCTTTTCCCTGTTCGTTGGTCGCCAGCGGATAGAATTTCGCTCGATAAAATGTCAGGATACCTATAATAACAGTGTCAGTGTAAGTAAAATGTCGCAATTCACAATTTCCTGATGTCTTTGACAATTTTCCATGTGATAATATAGATTTTGAATTGAATGCAACTAATTTCAGGTGACCAGTACAATATTTGCGTTATATTTGACTGCTTTCGGATGCCTGATAGAACTTCACTAACAAAACCTCGTATTTCCCTTTACTTTTCTGATGCAATAATAGGATCGTACGGACTTTTGGACAGTATTTTTCCTTTCATTTTTTAGTTTGACACCGAAAACAAAATGAATACCATTTCGTTCGAGATTTTAACTTTAAAAATATGTGTAAAATGATCGTGTATCTTGCATAATGTCCGTGGCGGCAGATGTCTCTAATTTCTAAAAATGGTGTACAGTAAAGCGTATACGGGGTGGCCACTTTCAATGTCTGTCTGTCCCTCTGTAAAATTTGATTATATGCTTATGCTCTTAGATTTCATTAGGTCTGAATAAGGGGGTGAATCCACGACAATTCATCTAGCGACAGTTCATCTAGCGACAATTGATCTAGTGACAATTCATCTAAATGAGGGGGGTACGACAATTCATCTAGATTTTATAAAACTGTCAATTTTTTTTTTAAATATCAAACAGAGAGGGATAAATTACAGGCTAAATGCCGTGAGCTACAGTTAAAAATGCCAGCTAAAACCCTATCATCTTCTGCCTGTCATATCTGCCCACTCACTATCAAAGAATATTAACTAACGCCTATACGGGGTCAAAAGGAAACTCATCACTGTCAAAGGGGGTCTGCATTGACGGAGTTTAAATGCCCATCTGTGTGCACTTAAATCCCAAGGTTTGAATCCTCCGAAGCATGTTGTGCCATTCAGCATATATATATATATATATATATATATATATATATATATATATATATATATATATATATATATATATATATATATATATATATATATATATATATATAAGGGTCCTGAAAGATGCTGTAATTATACACCAGCAAATTAGCATCATGGAGATAGTACAAAGCGGAAGAGGAAAACCAAAAATTGCCTATGAAGGTTTTATGTACAACAAAAAGAATGCCAACAAAAACTTCACAACTTGGTACTGCGTCAAATGGCAACCGATTTCATGCAAAGGCAGATTGAAAACCTTCTTATGTTCTTACAAAATACCTTTATTAAAATAAAAAGGAAAATTGACAGTGTTATAAAATTGAGATGAATTGTCGTACCCGAATCCCGGACAAAACGGCGAAATAAAAATGCCACTAAAAGGACTTCGGATTATCAGCAATGAAAGACCGATGTTTTAATCGCCGAAATTAGCAAATCCTTACCTGTATCGGTTATGTGAAATGCTGTTATTATATACGAGTCCACACCAACGAAAGAGAAGATTTAATTTTATTTTACCTGAGAAAATAATTTTCAGTTTTGCCTGAGAAAAAGTGAGTAAATCATTCCTTGAGCAGATTACTGAGGCAGTGACTGGTGACCGGAAGGAGGTGGTTAGGGAGGGCAGCAAGGGCACGTTGGGAGAAATGCTGCACTGTGTTCAACTTCATTTATCTCTGATGGTTAAATAAACTGTGTTTGCAACGTTCTTACTTTTTGTTTTTAATAAGCGTTTTAAAGCATAAACTTTAAAAAAAACTCCATCGCCGTTTTGTCCGGGGTTGCACTTGTTGCCGTTTTAGTCGCCGTTATGGCCGTCGCCGTTATGTCCGGATACCGTCGTATCCCCCGCGTTTAGATAAATTGTCGCTAGATGAATTGTCAGGATACCAAGGGGGGTTGTTCATGCTGTTAATTAGGCCCCGTCCCACTGAAGTGGGGCCTATCGAAATGGTTCTGTCCGTCCGTCCGTTAACATTTTGGGCGCTGTTTTGTCGACGCCGTAGCGCCGAAACTATTCGTGTAGAGAGCTGAAATTTTATACAGTGAAAATATAAAGGTTCAAGATGTGCAACGGCGTATTATTTTTCAAATCGGTCAAAAATTGTCGAAATGGAAAACTGTGAAAAATGTGATACTGTGGGATAGAACTTTGAGTAAACGCTGTATTTTGTCGACACCATATCTCGCTAAGTATCAGGCGGATTGGTTTGATATTTCACCAAGTGAAAACATATATCATGTACATGTGCAACAGCGTATTATTTATGAAATCGACCAAAAATTGACGAAATGGGAAATTGTGAAAAATGTGATACTGTGGGATGCAAAAGTTGTATTTTGTCGACACCATATCTCGTTGCCTACTAGGCGGAGTGGTTACATATTTCACTAAGCGAAAACAGAAGATTCCGAGAATTTTTATGAAGAAACTGGAACTAAGGGGTGAAAAAGGTACTTTTTTCGATTTTTGAATTTCGACTTATTTTTGAAGCTTCAAAGTCTGCAACTTTTAAAAATTTGAAAATTTCCTTTTTTTCTAAAAAAAAGCAAAGTTCCAATATGCTACATGCAAGTACTTCTGGTTAGGCTTGAATGATTTCAGTAATTTTGATACCAGTCGGTCAGTTCAGTGATATTTTTCGTGTGGACGATAATAGGGAACATTGGGCGATGATGCAAGAAAGTTGTAATTTTCGCTTTAAAAGTGCAGGTATCAATTCTATGACCCGAAAATATGATAAATATATTTTCGGGGTGGGCGATAATATGGAACAGTGGGTAATAATGCAAGAAAGTTGTAATTTTCGCCCTTAAGGTGCAGGAATCAATTCTATGACCCGATTAAAGTTGTTTCCGTAAGCATACATACTTAAACGTACATATAGATGTAGGACTTCCTGCAAACATCCCAATATAAGCATTTGCAATCGGTAACTTTTCGCCACAATGTGGGGGCCTGTGAAATCTACGATTACTTGTTTATTTTGGCAATTCGGCAATTCTCGACGGCTTGGCGAAGCGAAGCATCGTTTGCTAAAAACATGTCCCCTCCTGCAAATTCTTGAAATTTGACATGAGAATAGTTAAGTTCAGGGTAAAAATACTTCTTTTTCTTTCAATTTTTTATTTTCGAATTTTGTCAGCAACTGAGTAGTATGAAAACGTTGGTTCTACTGCACACAAAGAATTAAGAAACGACATGACCTCTATGAGAACCACTGCATACAAAGAATTAAGAAACGACATGACCTCTATGAGAACCACTGCATAGGAACGGATGATTGTGACGTCATAATCAATGTGACAGTCATATCAGTAAGTGGAGCAAGGGAGCAAAAGTTGTAGAACTACAATTGGATCACATCAGATCCAGGGATGGCATCCAGTGACAACTATTTCGGTAAGTGTTTATTGAAACTTTATAAATAAAAAGTGAACTTTGTAAACAAACTTTGTAAACAAACTTTGTAAACAAACTTCAGTTATTTGCATAATTGAAACTTTGTAAACAAACTTTGTAAACAAACTGTGTAAACAAACTTTATAAATAAAATTTGTAAACAAACTTTGTAAACAAACTTTATAAACAAAATTTGTAAACAAACTTTGTAAACAAACTGTGTAAACAAACTGTGTAAACAAACTTTGTAAACAAACTTTATAAACAAAATTTGTAAACAAACTTTGTAAACAAACTTGACTTATTTACATAATTGAAAATTTGTAAACAAACTTTGTAAACAAAATTTGTAAACAAACTTTGTAAACAAAATTTGTAAACAAACTTTGGTTATTTACATAATTGAAACTCATTGAAACTTTGTAGACAAGCTTTGTAAACAAACTTTGTAAACAAACTTTGTAAACACAGTTTGTAAACAAACTTTGTAAACAAACTTTGTAAACACAATTTGTAAACAAACTTTGTAAGCAAACTTTGTAAACAAAATTTGTAAACAAAATTTGTAACAAACTTTGGTTATTTGCATAATTGAAACTCATTTAAACTTTGTAAACAAACTTTGTAAACAAACTTTGTAAACACAATTTGTAAACAAACTTTATAAACAAACTTTGTAAACAAAATTTGTAAACCAACTTTGGTTATTTGCATAATTGAAACTCATTGAAACTTTATAAACAAACTTAGTAAACAAACTTCTTTTTTTTTTCTTTTTTTTTTTTTTTTCATTTCCCACACACACACACACACACACACAAATACCACGACTGAGCGTTTCATTTCGTAAGTCGCATAGGTATTTTAACCTTCTGATGGCAACTTTTTTCCCCACACTCTCCACACACACACACACCACGACTGAGCATTTCATAAGCCGCATAGGTATTTCAACCTTCTGACGGCAACTTTTTTTTTTTCCCCCACACTCTCATGCATACATACCAACACCATGATAAAATGTTTTGCTTATGTTGCTCTTTGTACTCCATTATTCTACTTTTTTTGTTTGTTTGAAATGCAGTGTTTACTTAGAAAAGAAAATGGCGTCATACAACCTACAATCGTCATCAGCAGCATTTCGTCATCAGTGTAATCAGACTGCGTAATCAGATTTCGTCATCAAACAATGTAGACAGCGGTGTTAGGCTTTTTGTTTTTCTGAGGCAGCAGTGTCTAACTGCTTGGAGTTGCAGTATGCAGTGTTATACTTGACCGATTTGCATGAAAATTTCACTGTTTAATTCAGTTTTATATCTAGTTTTCACATAGTCATGGACTGGTTGTGCAGCTAGCTGTGTGCATATTTACCGTCATTTTAATTTTGTAAAAAGTGGGATAACTTTCGTTATGATTGACAGATTTGCATGAAACTTTCACTGTTTGAGTCAGTTTTATATCTAGTTTTAACATTAAGTAGTCATAGGCTATTTGTGCAGTTGGCTGTGTGCATTTTTACCGCCATTTTAACTTAAAATTGTGATAACTTTCGTTATAACTTTCGTTATAGTTGACTGAAAATTTCACCATTACAGTGCTTCTTCGCGGATGAATACCATTTGGCAGACCATTTAACTTCACCGCTAAATGTCTCTGCTGCGTAGCAGTGCAGCTGTACAACTTCACAACTGTAAGTGAGACATTCATATACACAAGTAAAATTCTGCTGAGTCAGCAATTTTAACATTTTGGAAACAAGTTTGAACAAGTTACACACCATATTTTGATTACATGGAAGTAGCATAAAAGCATGAGTGAAACATGTCAACTAGTGATACATTCTGCTGAGTCAACACACCATTGAAGTGGTATAAAAGGAAGAGTAAAACGTGTATTTTACTTCATTTCAGTTCTAGCAGTTGAAGAGACAACAACGATGGCACCAGTCTACTGTCATGATTGTGATGTGACATTTCCATCTCTGGAAGTGTTCGTGACACATACATGCAAACCAGCTAGGATGAAACGTGCTCATGAAGAGCTTGTTGAGCAGATTGAAGCCAAGAGACGAAAGACCGTACAAGATGGTGTTGAAAGACCTGATCCAGTCCTCTGCTGTAAATGCGCCAAGATATTTTCCTCTTTGGATGCATTTGAGACACATGCATGTGATGAGATGGAAAATGTGTCTCATGAAGAACAAAGAAAGAAAGAGACAGGACAAGTAGGCAGAGGCAGAAGAGTGAGTCTTGGTGAAAACGCACAGGAAAGGCGGTTTGAGCCTGAAGATGGATCGGATTTGCTACTTGAAATGCGACAACAAGAGAACCGGATTAAGAGACATTTGCTAGAGACGTTAAACCATGGCATGAAATGGTACATTGTGGTACATGCACGCTTCAAGAAAATGACACCAAATGTTGAAGGCGTGATGGTAGAACAGATGGATAATGCCTTCATCAGTAGTCCAACATATGCAGCATACAATCCAACAGATATTGAGAAGGACTTGCCAGAAGCCTATAAAGAATTGTTTACCAGGTTTGATGAACATGAGCGACAAGGTTCTGGTTGGGTGTTGGATAACATATTATTCATTGAAGTGCATACAGCTACGTCAGCGCCACTGGAAGCGAGCAGTTTTATCCCACTACCGAAGAAAGTAAAGACTACAAAGGCTGTGTTAAACATTCAGAATAAAGACAACAAATGTTTCTTATGGTCTGTACTGGCTCACCTTCACCCTTCAACAAATGCAAACCCAGAGCGTGTGCATCAATACAAGCTATTTGAGAACGAATTGAAGGTGGAAGGCATGACATTTCCAACACCGATTACAGACATTCCAAAGTTTGAAAAGGAGAATGATGTGTCTATTAACGTGTTTGGATATGAACATGATGTAGTTGTTCCGATACAACTCAGTCGAAACACCAGCGCGAGAGAAATCAATTTGCTTTTGATTAGTAATGACAAGACAAGACATTACTGCCTCATCAAGAATTTCAGCAGACTGATGGCTTATCGAACAAAGCGTCAGAATGCAATATTTTATTGTTTCAACTGTCTTCATGGGTTTATGCGACAAGATCTTTTAGACAAGCATCATGAAGTGTGTGACAAGCATGGAGCACAACGTTTATCATTCCCCAAGGAACCCTTCATCAAGTTCAAGAATGTAGCCAAACAACAGCGAGTGCCGTTTGTCATTTATGCAGACTTTGAATGTTTCACGAAAAAACATGAAGGAGACAAGTATCAGTATCATCGTCCAAACAGCTTTGCCTATGTGGTTGTCAGCCAGTATGATACACGTGCTCCAGTCGTATATCGAGGAGATAATGCTGTGAAAGTCTTTTTAGACCATATGGTGAATGAGCGTGATCGTATTGTGCATGGCTTGCTACAGCCAAAGAAAATGGTGATGACTCATGAAGATGAAGAGCATTATAAGAACGCCACAGATTGTTACATTTGTCATGAGCCTCTAGGAGCAGATCATGTGAGAGATCATGACCATATCAATGGCAAATACCGCGGAGCTGCACATAGTCAATGCAATTTGCAATTCCGATTTCGAAAGGATCAGCAGGATGTTGAAGATTCTTTCATCATTCCTGTCTTTTTCCACAATTTACGAGGCTATGACAGCCATTTGATCATGGAAGAAATTGGAAAGTTCAAAAATGAGACGATTACAGTCATTCCCAACACCGTTGAGAAATATATTGCATTCACCATGAGCAATCTGAAATTTACAGACAGCTTTCAGTTCATGAGTACTTCTCTACAGAAGCTGGTATCCAACCTGGCAGCAGAAGGGAAAGACAACTTTCATAACATGACGTCACACATTCACGATAGTGACCAACAAGATTTACTGTTGAGAAAGGGAGTGTACCCTTATGATTACGTGGATGAGACATCCAAGTTTGCTGAAACACAACTGCCGTCCAAGGACAAGTTTTACAGTCTGCTCAGTGAAGAAGGCATTAGCGATGAGGATTATGCGCATGCGCAGAAGGTGTGGGAGACATTCAAGTGTACTACATTTGGTGAATACCATGACCTATACCTGAAATCAGATGTGTTGTTGCTGGCTGACGTGTTTGAAAACTTTCGTCACGTATGTCTCAACACGTATGAATTAGATCCTGCTCACTACTATACAGCGCCAGGACTGTCGTGGGATGCCATGTTGAAAGCGACAAAGGTGAAATTGGAATTGATCAACGACATTGACATGTACCAAATGGTTGAACAAGGTCTACGTGGAGGAATATCTGTCATCACACACAAGTATGCGAAAGCAAATAACCCCTACGTAGCAGATTACGATCCCTTGAAACCGACCAACTACTTGACGTACCTGGATGCAAACAACTTGTATGGCTGGGCTATGTCGCAAAGCATGCCGGAAAGTGGATTTATGTGGGTGAGCGAGCCAGAATCCATTGACTTTATGGATGTGGATGAAGATGATGAGATTGGATACATTTTAGAAGTGGATTTGGAATACCCACAATCCATTCATAATCATCATAATCACTATCCAGTAGCTCCAGAACGGAAATGTGTGAAAGTGGGAGAATTATCAGAGCATAGTCAGAAGCTACGGAAAGATCTAAACATGAAAAGCAAGCCTAGTGAAAAGCTCATTCCCAACTTGTGTGACAAGAAGAAATATGTACTTCATTATAGAAATTTACAGCAATATGTCTCACTGGGATTGAAAGTCACGAAGGTGCATCGTGCCATCATGTTTGCACAGAGCAAATGGTTGGCAAAATACATCTCCTTGAACACGGAAAAGAGAAAGTTGGCTAAGAACCCGTTTGAGAAAGACTTTTTCAAACTGATGAACAACTCTGTGTTTGGCAAAACCATGGAAAATGTCAGAAAACGCATGAATGTGGAACTTGTTCACCAGGAAAAGCGGTTCAAGAAACTTGTGGCCAAACCTTCCTTCCACAAATTTAGAATTTTCAACGAAGATTTGACCGCGGTACATTTGCGCAAAGTGGATCTGCTTCTGGATAAACCCATTCAAGTTGGTTTCACCATTCTCGACCTCAGCAAGGTGCTCATGTTCCACTTTCATTACAACTACATCATGACCAAGTATCCCAACGCCAAGCTGTTGTTCAGCGACACCGACAGTCTATGTTATGACATAGAAACGGACGATATCTACAAAGACATGCAGGAAGATGCCGACTTGTTCGACACAAGTGACTATCCCCCAGATCATTTCCTACATTCCAACGTGAACAAGAAAGTGCTTGGGAAAATGAAAGATGAGACGGTGGGCATTCCCATAGAAGAGTTTGTTGGACTTCGACCAAAAATGTACAGTATGATATATGGTGGGAAAGAAAAACGTACGGCCAAAGGCATCACTCGCGCGTGTCAAAGACGGATGAAACATCAGCAGTATAAAGACAGTTTGTTCAACCAAACGCAAACGATGACCACAGGACACATTATTCGAAGTCATGACCACCAGATCTTCTCGGAGAAGTTGAGGAAAGTGGCTCTCTCTCCCTTTGATGACAAGCGATATGTGATGAGTGATGGCTATTCCACTTTGGCGCATGGACATTACAGTATATAAGGGGGAAACACTTCAACTTTAGAGTTAGTTGAGGTGTGAACACTGAAGCGTCAACATGAATAGGAAAAGATCTGCAACAACGGATATGGATACTCTTGCTGATACAGTCAAAGACATGAATGTGAAACATCCTGATACTACCATCAAGAAATTAAAAGTGGAGATAGCACCAACACCACAGTCGTGGGATGGAATGCTTTCTCTAGGCAATGGAAAGTATATCAAGATTATGAAACAAAGTAATGAAGGTGTGGTAAACATTCGCAAATACCTCAGAGATGAGGGGACTGGAAAAAACCGTCCAACGAAAAAGGGTATCTTGCTGACAATACCTGAATGGAAAATGATGAAGAAGCAGGTGAAAGAAGTGGATAAAAGGCTTCGCAGACAAGACGACAAGTCATAACAAGGTAATCATCATGAATGCACTCATGTTGGACGATGGTGTTTACCTTAAAGTTAATGAGAGGAATGAAGTGATGATGGGTTCTCAGAGAATTTCTGCTTATCGGTTTAAACCTGAAGTGTGGAAAGACTTTAAAAACATACCGCTTGAACCTGGGTTTAAACACAGACTTGAAAATAAACTGGAAGTGACGGTGGCTGAATATGATTCTAAGATACGTGTGACATTCTGTAGAAATCTTTTACAGGATTATCCAAAGGATTATAAGGGAGTTGTGCCAGATACACCCTATGCACAGTTGATCTTCTTTAATATCAAGAACTGGCGCGCAGTCCTACGATTCCTAGAAGCTATACAACATCCACTGTTCGACATCATCCGAGTATAAAATACATGAACGAGATGGAAGACGACTATTTGATGGATTATGAACCCATGACATATGGGTTCTCATACATGAGAAACTTATGTGATGACATTGTGCTACGACATTTTGGACAGTATCTCGTCCTATCGCTTGATGACCAATCCGTGTTGAAGGATCATCTAGACAAGTTGAGAATACCTGGCTTTCTCCTAGCAGTCTCAAATGAATTAGAAGTGCGTGTGACTGAGAACGGTCTAGACGTGTTTGTACAATTTCGCCAACATGACGAGCTTACAGAAAACTACGACATCATCACCCTCAGCACAGTGGAATGGAACGCGCTGTTGCAAGCATTGGATTGGAAAGAACCTGACGCTTGAATTCAAAGAGGAAGGAATACAACTTATGCGGGGTACCAAATCCATTGAGTTAACACAACATATACGCGTGATGGACATAAATGAAGAAGGATATGAACTGAAACTGTCTGAACATGAAACTGCTAAAGTGATAAAGTTTGGTGATGTGCGTTATGTAAGCTTTCATAGCATTTACAAACACGGATGTAATGTCTATGATACCTATATCAATTTAGATTCTAATGAATGGCATGCATTGATGAATGTATTGAAAAATGAATGTGATTGTAAATAGACTTTGTAAACTTGTAAATAGACTTTGTAGTTAAGAGTTTGTAAATAGTGTTTGATAACTTTGTAAATAGAATTTGTAAATAAAAGTTTGTAAATAGTGTAAATAAAAGTTTGTAAATAAAAGTTTGTAAATAGTGTAAATAGAATTTGTAGTTAAGAATTTGTAAATAGTGTAAATAGCGTTTGTAGTTAAGAGTTTGTAAATAGTGTTGGTAAACTTTGTAAATAGTGTTTGTAGTTAAGAATTTGTAAATAGAACACAATAAACAAGACAGTTGTTTGAAACTTGGGTTGTTTTATTTAACAACAACAACTTAACTAATATAACAACAACTTAACTAATATAACAACTTAACTACAACTTAACTACTACAATAACAACATTAATAAAACAACAACATTAATAAAAACAACAACATTAATAAAACAACAACATTAATAAAACAGTGGTTTATAATGTCTATATACAAAATCCTTTACAATAAAATCACCATCCTTTCTTTTTAATATATTCACAATATCAAACATACTCTGACCTCGAGCTCTATGCAATATATAATATACACAATAAAAACCACATGACGATGATATTGGCGTTTGTAATGAGATAGAATTATACATATAGTCATTTCTTAAAAACATGTCTAAACGATCATCGAGAGGGAACAGTCCATAAGAGTCAAAATATTCTACAGGGTCTTTATCATAATACACTGCCACCCAATGTTCTCCTGGTTCATCTTGATCGTCTGTGTTGATGACATAGGCGCCGCGTTGTAAAGACGGTAACTGGTCCATGGCAAACACACCTTGAAATAAGTCTTTAGTCATGACATCATGACTCAATATGGCATCAATCTGCTTCGTGTTCATGACTGGTAGTCGAATTGGATGCTGCGATTTGCACTGATCTCAATAATGTTGTCAAATTCAGCATAGACAATGACATTGATGGTATGTTGCAAAGCTCTAGCAAAATTCATTTCTAGCCGCAAATTCCCATGCTTGATCAGGGGGAAATGATCATCGCCATCATAATCCGGTGTTAAGTCAAACGAAAATAAAGCATAACCTTTAGGCCAATCTTCCCGTTTTATAATGGAACTCTTCTCACCATTCAATCGATCAAACGATTTGTAAAGCGTTTCAAAAGCGTCTAGGTATTTGTTCTGTGTACTATCAAGCTTGAGAGGTTTGGATAGAACTGGTTCACCATCCGTGTACAGTTGCATATAGTCCAGATCAAAATGTTTGAAATCATATGGATTCCTCAATACTGATCCACCAAAAGCTTCATTATGAACCAGACCAATAACAATACGATTTGGTAATTGACCCAAAAAGATGTTATCTTTCACAAAAGACTGAAATCCTGCTGGAATAGCCAAGACTTTACATTCTTTTCTAGTGATGATGATCTTGGCAGGACTTTTCATCAATGCATCTGTATGTCCTAACTGAATACCTGGACTCACCCTCACTTTGCGAATGGTTAAAAATGCCTCTTTCACTTCTACCTTATATGTATTATCTGCAGCCATCAATACATAGTCATCTTTTTGTCTATGGAAACGCAATTTCAAACTGATGCCATTCGGAAGATAACGATCCTGCTCAAACAAATCTATCCTTAAACCACCTATGAGCATAACATCACGGCTAAGACGTGTATGCAAATAACGATGATGTAAACCATTGTTTCCTTGCTCAGCCAAGTCACCACCGTCGGCATTGACATGAAACCCGGATACATATTGTTCATGATTAGGTCTTTTCACCTCATAACTATTCATTGACCCAGCAGTATCCTTGTACATGAGACGCATAGAGCGCTCAGAATGCAGACTTTCTTCCGAATCATGGATGAGATGAGAGATAATGCTGGTATAACCATGAGTATTGTTGCTATGCGAAACAAAACGATCATTCAGAAACAATTCAATATTAGACCATAACCCATTAAACACATCATTGATGCAAGAGACATTATCATCTGCGCCACAAGCTGTTCCATCAGCCTTTAGAATGCGGCATACAATATGAAGTTTGCTGTTCTTTAAATCTAGATATTCTTCTGTACTCGCAGGAATGTAGAATTCTATTGGAGCGCCTTCTCTAATACTTGTAAGTGGTTGATAGTCGACATTATAACTTTTCTCTACAGCAGTTTGCGTCGGTGGTACGTGAAACCATTCCAATGGAGAAAGACTGCATTCACACGAATGATTATGAATGAGAGACATGATTTCAAAAAATATCTTTGCGATACAGATACAAGTACAGAAGAATATCTAGATTTAAAGAACAGCAAACTTCATATTGTATGCCGCATTCTAAAGGCTGATGGAACAGCTTGTGGCGCAGATGATAATGTCTCTTGCATCAATGATGTGTTTAATGGGTTATGGTCTAATATTGAATTGTTTCTGAATGATCGTTTTGTTTCGCATAGCAACAATACTCATGGTTATACCAGCATTATCTCTCATCTCATCCATGATTCGGAAGAAAGTCTGCATTCTGAGCGCTCTATGCGTCTCATGTACAAGGATACTGCTGGGTCAATGAATAGTTATGAGGTGAAAAGACCTAATCATGAACAATATGTATCCGGGTTTCATGTCAATGCCGACGGTGGTGACTTGGCTGAGCAAGGAAACAATGGTTTACATCATCGTTATTTGCATACACGTCTTAGCCGTGATGTTATGCTCATAGGTGGTTTAAGGATAGATTTGTTTGAGCAGGATCGTTATCTTCCGAATGGCATCAGTTTGAAATTGCGTTTCCATAGACAAAAAGATGACTATGTATTGATGGCTGCAGATAATACATATAAGGTAGAAGTGAAAGAGGCATTTTTAACCATTCGCAAAGTGAGGGTGAGTCCAGGTATTCAGTTAGGACATACAGATGCATTGATGAAAAGTCCTGCCAAGATCATCATCACTAGAAAAGAATGTAAAGTCTTGGCTATTCCAGCAGGATTTCAGTCTTTTGTGAAAGATAACATCTTTTTGGGTCAATTACCAAATCGTATTGTTATTGGTCTGGTTCATAATGAAGCTTTTGGTGGATCAGTATTGAGGAATCCATATGATTTCAAACATTTTGATCTGGACTATATGCAACTGTACACGGATGGTGAACCAGTTCTATCCAAACCTCTCAAGCTTGATAGTACACAGAACAAATACCTAGACGCTTTTGAAACGCTTTACAAATCGTTTGATCGATTGAATGGTGAGAAGAGTTCCATTATAAAACGGGAAGATTGGCCTAAAGGTTATGCTTTATTTTCGTTTGACTTAACACCGGATTATGATGGCGATGATCATTTCCCCCTGATCAAGCATGGGAATTTGCGGCTAGAAATGAATTTTGCTAGAGCTTTGCAACATACCATCAATGTCATTGTCTATGCTGAATTTGACAACATTATTGAGATCAGTGCAAATCGCAGCATCCAATTCGACTACCAGTCATGAACACGAAGCAGATTGATGCCATATTGAGTCATGATGTCATGACTAAAGACTTATTTCAAGGTGTGTTTGCCATGGACCAGTTACCGTCTTTACAACGCGGCGCCTATGTCATCAACACAGACGATCAAGATGAACCAGGAGAACATTGGGTGGCAGTGTATTATGATAAAGACCCTGTAGAATATTTTGACTCTTATGGACTGTTCCCTCTCGATGATCGTTTAGACATGTTTTTAAGAAATGACTATATGTATAATTCTATCTCATTACAAACGCCAATATCATCGTCATGTGGTTTTTATTGTGTATATTATATATTGCATAGAGCTCGAGGTCAGAGTATGTTTGATATTGTGAATATATTAAAAAGAAAGGATGGTGATTTTATTGTAAAGGATTTTGTATATAGACATTATAAACCACTGTTTTATTAATGTTGTTGTTTTATTAATGTTGTTGTTTTTATTAATGTTGTTGTTTTATTAATGTTGTTATTGTAGTAGTTAAGTTGTAGTTAAGTTGTTATATTAGTTAAGTTGTTGTTATATTAGTTAAGTTGTTGTTGTTAAATAAAACAACCCAAGTTTCAAACAACTGTCTTGTTTATTGTGTTCTATTTACAAATTCTTAACTACAAACACTATTTACAAAGTTTACCAACACTATTTACAAACTCTTAACTACAAACGCTATTTACACTATTTACAAATTCTTAACTACAAATTCTATTTACACTATTTACAAACTTTTATTTACAAACTTTTATTTACACTATTTACAAACTTTTATTTACAAATTCTATTTACAAAGTTATCAAACACTATTTACAAACTCTTAACTACAAAGTCTATTTACAAAGTTTACAAAGTCTATTTACAATCACATTCATTTTTCAATACATTCATCAATGCATGCCATTCATTAGAATCTAAATTGATATAGGTATCATAGACATTACATCCGTGTTTGTAAATGCTATGAAAGCTTACATAACGCACATCACCAAACTTTATCACTTTAGCAGTTTCATGTTCAGACAGTTTCAGTTCATATCCTTCTTCATTTATGTCCATCACGCGTATATGTTGTGTTAACTCAATGGATTTGGTACCCCGCATAAGTTGTATTCCTTCCTCTTTGAATTCAAGCGTCAGGTTCTTTCCAATCCAATGCTTGCAACAGCGCGTTCCATTCCACTGTGCTGAGGGTGATGATGTCGTAGTTTTCTGTAAGCTCGTCATGTTGGCGAAATTGTACAAACACGTCTAGACCGTTCTCAGTCACACGCACTTCTAATTCATTTGAGACTGCTAGGAGAAAGCCAGGTATTCTCAACTTGTCTAGATGATCCTTCAACACGGATTGGTCATCAAGCGATAGGACGAGATACTGTCCAAAATGTCGTAGCACAATGTCATCACATAAGTTTCTCATGTATGAGAACCCATATGTCATGGGTTCATAATCCATCAAATAGTCGTCTTCCATCTCGTTCATGTATTTTATACTCGGATGATGTCGAACAGTGGATGTTGTATAGCTTCTAGGAATCGTAGGACTGCGCGCCATTATTGATATTAAAGAAGATCAACTGTGCATAGGGTGTATCTGGCACAACTCCCTTATAATCCTTTGGATAATATTGTAAAAGATTTCTACAGAATGTCACACGTATCTTAGAATCATATTCAGCCACCGTCACTTCCAGTTTATTTTCAAGTCTGCGTTTAAACCCAGGTTCAAGCGGTATGTTTTTAAAGTCTTTCCACACTTCAGGTTTAAACCGATAAGCAGAAATTCTCTGAGAACCCATCATCACTTCATTCCTCTCATTAACTTTAAGGTAAACACCATCGTCCAACATGAGTGCATTCATGATGATTACCTTGTTATGACTTGTCGTCTTGTCTGCGAAGCCTTTTATCCACTTCTTTCACCTGCTTCTTCATCATTTTCCATTCAGGTATTGTCAGCAAGATACCCTTTTTCGTTGGACGGTTTTTTCCAGTCCCCTCATCTCTGAGGTATTTGCGAATGTTTACCACACCTTCATTACTTTGTTTCATAATCTTGATATACTTTCCATTGCCTAGAGAAAGCATTCCATCCCACGACTGTGGTGTTGGTGCTATCTCCACTTTTAATTTCTTGATGGTAGTATCAGGATGTTTCACATTCATGTCTTTGACTGTATCAGCAAGAGTATCCATATCCGTTGTTGCAGATCTTTTCCTATTCATGTTGACGCTTCAGTGTTCACACCTCAACTAACTCTAAAGTTGAAGTGTTTCCCCCTTATATACTGTAATGTCCATGCGCCAAAGTGGAATAGCCATCACTCATCACATATCGCTTGTCATCAAAGGGAGAGAGAGCCACTTTCCTCAACTTCTCCGAGAAGATCTGGTGGTCATGACTTCGAATAATGTGTCCTGTGGTCATCGTTTGCGTTTGGTTGAACAAACTGTCTTTATACTGCTGATGTTTCATCCGTCTTTGACACGCGCGAGTGATGCCTTTGGCCGTACGTTTTTCTTTCCCACCATATATCATACTGTACATTTTTGGTCGAAGTCCAACAAACTCTTCTATGGGAATGCCCACCGTCTCATCTTTCATTTTCCCAAGCACTTTCTTGTTCACGTTGGAATGTAGGAAATGATCTGGGGGATAGTCACTTGTGTCGAACAAGTCGGCATCTTCCTGCATGTCTTTGTAGATATCGTCCGTTTCTATGTCATAACATAGACTGTCGGTGTCGCTGAACAACAGCTTGGCGTTGGGATACTTGGTCATGATGTAGTTGTAATGAAAGTGGAACATGAGCACCTTGCTGAGGTCGAGAATGGTGAAACCAACTTGAATGGGTTTATCCAGAAGCAGATCCACTTTGCGCAAATGTACCGCGGTCAAATCTTCGTTGAAAATTCTAAATTTGTGGAAGGAAGGTTTGGCCACAAGTTTCTTGAACCGCTTTTCCTGGTGAACAAGTTCCACATTCATGCGTTTTCTGACATTTTCCATGGTTTTGCCAAACACAGAGTTGTTCATCAGTTTGAAAAAGTCTTTCTCAAACGGGTTCTTAGCCAACTTTCTCTTTTCCGTGTTCAAGGAGATGTATTTTGCCAACCATTTGCTCTGTGCAAACATGATGGCACGATGCACCTTCGTGACTTTCAATCCCAGTGAGACATATTGCTGTAAATTTCTATAATGAAGTACATATTTCTTCTTGTCACACAAGTTGGGAATGAGCTTTTCACTAGGCTTGCTTTTCATGTTTAGATCTTTCCGTAGCTTCTGACTATGCTCTGATAATTCTCCCACTTTCACACATTTCCGTTCTGGAGCTACTGGATAGTGATTATGATGATTATGAATGGATTGTGGGTATTCCAAATCCACTTCTAAAATGTATCCAATCTCATCATCTTCATCCACATCCATAAAGTCAATGGATTCTGGCTCGCTCACCCACATAAATCCACTTTCCGGCATGCTTTGCGACATAGCCCAGCCATACAAGTTGTTTGCATCCAGGTACGTCAAGTAGTTGGTCGGTTTCAAGGGATCGTAATCTGCTACGTAGGGGTTATTTGCTTTCGCATACTTGTGTGTGATGACAGATATTCCTCCACGTAGACCTTGTTCAACCATTTGGTACATGTCAATGTCGTTGATCAATTCCAATTTCACCTTTGTCGCTTTCAACATGGCATCCCACGACAGTCCTGGCGCTGTATAGTAGTGAGCAGGATCTAATTCATACGTGTTGAGACATACGTGACGAAAGTTTTCAAACACGTCAGCCAGCAACAACACATCTGATTTCAGGTATAGGTCATGGTATTCACCAAATGTAGTACACTTGAATGTCTCCCACACCTTCTGCGCATGCGCATAATCCTCATCGCTAATGCCTTCTTCACTGAGCAGACTGTAAAACTTGTCCTTGGACGGCAGTTGTGTTTCAGCAAACTTGGATGTCTCATCCACGTAATCATAAGGGTACACTCCCTTTCTCAACAGTAAATCTTGTTGGTCACTATCGTGAATGTGTGACGTCATGTTATGAAAGTTGTCTTTCCCTTCTGCTGCCAGGTTGGATACCAGCTTCTGTAGAGAAGTACTCATGAACTGAAAGCTGTCTGTAAATTTCAGATTGCTCATGGTGAATGCAATATATTTCTCAACGGTGTTGGGAATGACTGTAATCGTCTCATTTTTGAACTTTCCAATTTCTTCCATGATCAAATGGCTGTCATAGCCTCGTAAATTGTGGAAAAAGACAGGAATGATGAAAGAATCTTCAACATCCTGCTGATCCTTTCGAAATCGGAATTGCAAATTGCATTGACTATGTGCAGCTCCGCGGTATTTGCCATTGATATGGTCATGATCTCTCACATGATCTGCTCCTAGAGGCTCATGACAAATGTAACAATCTGTGGCGTTCTTATAATGCTCTTCATCTTCATGAGTCATCACCATTTTCTTTGGCTGTAGCAAGCCATGCACAATACGATCACGCTCATTCACCATATGGTCTAAAAAGACTTTCACAGCATTATCTCCTCGATATACGACTGGAGCACGTGTATCATACTGGCTGACAACCACATAGGCAAAGCTGTTTGGACGATGATACTGATACTTGTCTCCTTCATGTTTTTTCGTGAAACATTCAAAGTCTGCATAAATGACAAACGGCACTCGCTGTTGTTTGGCTACATTCTTGAACTTGATGAAGGGTTCCTTGGGGAATGATAAACGTTGTGCTCCATGCTTGTCACACACTTCATGATGCTTGTCTAAAAGATCTTGTCGCATAAACCCATGAAGACAGTTGAAACAATAAAATATTGCATTCTGACGCTTTGTTCGATAAGCCATCAGTCTGCTGAAATTCTTGATGAGGCAGTAATGTCTTGTCTTGTCATTACTAATCAAAAGCAAATTGATTTCTCTCGCGCTGGTGTTTCGACTGAGTTGTATCGGAACAACTACATCATGTTCATATCCAAACACGTTAATAGACACATCATTCTCCTTTTCAAACTTTGGAATGTCTGTAATCGGTGTTGGAAATGTCATGCCTTCCACCTTCAATTCGTTCTCAAATAGCTTGTATTGATGCACACGCTCTGGGTTTGCATTTGTTGAAGGGTGAAGGTGAGCCAGTACAGACCATAAGAAACATTTGTTGTCTTTATTCTGAATGTTTAACACAGCCTTTGTAGTCTTTACTTTCTTCGGTAGTGGGATAAAACTGCTCGCTTCCAGTGGCGCTGACGTAGCTGTATGCACTTCAATGAATAATATGTTATCCAACACCCAACCAGAACCTTGTCGCTCATGTTCATCAAACCTGGTAAACAATTCTTTATAGGCTTCTGGCAAGTCCTTCTCAATATCTGTTGGATTGTATGCTGCATATGTTGGACTACTGATGAAGGCATTATCCATCTGTTCTACCATCACGCCTTCAACATTTGGTGTCATTTTCTTGAAGCGTGCATGTACCACAATGTACCATTTCATGCCATGGTTTAACGTCTCTAGCAAATGTCTCTTAATCCGGTTCTCTTGTTGTCGCATTTCAAGTAGCAAATCCGATCCATCTTCAGGCTCAAACCGCCTTTCCTGTGCGTTTTCACCAAGACTCACTCTTCTGCCTCTGCCTACTTGTCCTGTCTCTTTCTTTCTTTGTTCTTCATGAGACACATTTTCCATCTCATCACATGCATGTGTCTCAAATGCATCCAAAGAGGAAAATATCTTGGCGCATTTACAGCAGAGGACTGGATCAGGTCTTTCAACACCATCTTGTACGGTCTTTCGTCTCTTGGCTTCAATCTGCTCAACAAGCTCTTCATGAGCACGTTTCATCCTAGCTGGTTTGCATGTATGTGTCACGAACACTTCCAGAGATGGAAATGTCACATCACAATCATGACAGTAGACTGGTGCCATCGTTGTTGTCTCTTCAACTGCTAGAACTGAAATGAAGTAAAATACACGTTTTACTCTTCCTTTTATACCACTTCAATGGTGTGTTGACTCAGCAGAATGTATCACTAGTTGACATGTTTCACTCATGCTTTTATGCTACTTCCATGTAATCAAAATATGGTGTGTAACTTGTTCAAACTTGTTTCCAAAATGTTAAAATTGCTGACTCAGCAGAATTTTACTTGTGTATATGAATGTCTCACTTACAGTTGTGAAGTTGTACAGCTGCACTGCTACGCAGCAGAGACATTTAGCGGTGAAGTTAAATGGTCTGCCAAATGGTATTCATCCGCGAAGAAGCACTGTAATGGTGAAATTTTCAGTCAACTATAACGAAAGTTATAACGAAAGTTATCACAATTTTAAGTTAAAATGGCGGTAAAAATGCACACAGCCAACTGCACAAATAGCCTATGACTACTTAATGTTAAAACTAGATATAAAACTGACTCAAACAGTGAAAGTTTCATGCAAATCTGTCAATCATAACGAAAGTTATCCCACTTTTTACAAAATTAAAATGACGGTAAATATGCACACAGCTAGCTGCACAACCAGTCCATGACTATGTGAAAACTAGATATAAAACTGAATTAAACAGTGAAATTTTCATGCAAATCGGTCAAGTATAACACTGCATACTGCAACTCCAAGCAGTTAGACACTGCTGCCTCAGAAAAACAAAAAGCCTAACACCGCTGTCTACATTGTTTGATGACGAAATCTGATTACGCAGTCTGATTACACTGATGACGAAATGCTGCTGATGACGATTGTAGGTTGTATGACGCCATTTTCTTTTCTAAGTAAACACTGCATTTCAAACAAACAAAAAAAGTAGAATAATGGAGTACAAAGAGCAACATAAGCAAAACATTTTATCATGGTGTTGGTATGTATGCATGAGAGTGTGGAGGAAAAAAAAAAGTTGCCGTCAGAAGGTTGAAATACCTATGCGGCTTATGAAATGCTCAGTCGTGGTGTGTGTGTGTGTGTGTGGAGAGTGTGGGGAAAAAAGTTGCCATCAGAAGGTTAAAATACCTATGCGACTTACGAAATGAAACGCTCAGTCGTGGTATTTGTGTGTGTGTGTGTGTGTGTGTGTGTGGGAAATGAAAAAAAAAAAAAAAAAAAAAGAAGTTTGTTTACTAAGTTTGTTTATAAGGTTTCAATGAGTTTCAATTATGCAAATAACCAAAGTTGGTTTACAAATTTTCTTTACAAAGTTTGTTTATAAAGTTTGTTTACAAATTGTGTTTACAAAGTTTGTTTACAAAGTTTGTTTACAAAGTTTAAATGAGTTTCAATTATGCAAATAACCAAAGTTTGTTACAAATTTTGTTTACAAATTTTGTTTACAAAGTTTGCTTACAAAGTTTGTTTACAAATTGTGTTTACAAAGTTTGTTTACAAAGTTTGTTTACAAACTGTGTTTACAAAGTTTGTTTACAAAGTTTGTTTACAAAGCTTGTCTACAAAGTTTCAATGAGTTTCAATTATGTAAATAACCAAAGTTTGTTTACAAATTTTGTTTACAAAGTTTGTTTACAAATTTTCAATTATGTAAATAAGTCAAGTTTGTTTACAAAGTTTGTTTACAAATTTTGTTTATAAAGTTTGTTTACAAAGTTTGTTTACACAGTTTGTTTACACAGTTTGTTTACAAAGTTTGTTTACAAATTTTGTTTATAAAGTTTGTTTACAAAGTTTGTTTACAAATTTTATTTATAAAGTTTGTTTACACAGTTGTTTACAAAGTTTGTTTACAAAGTTTCAATTATGCAAATAACTAAAGTTTGTTTACAAAGTTTGTTTACAAAGTTTGTTTACAAAGTTCACTTTTTATTTATAAAGTTTCAATAAACACTTACCGAAATAGTTGTCACTGGATGCCATCCCTGGATCTGATGTGATCCAATTGTAGTTCTACAACTTTTGCTCCCTTGCTCCACTTACTGATATGACTGTCACAATGATTATGACGTCACAATCATCCGTTCCTATGCAGTGGTTCTCATAGAGGTCATGTCGTTTCTTAATTCTTTGTATGCAGTGGTTCTCATAGAGGTCATGTCGTTTCTTAATTCTTTGTGTGCAGTAGAACCAACGTTTTCATACTACTCAACTGGCATGGTGACTTTACCTTTAGCAAAGTTCTATATCTCTCAGCGTCCATGATAATTATTTTGTGCTCCCAAGTGTAAATTTCGCTACTCGGTAGCGAAATCGGTCTAGTTTAACAATGACATTTCTGGAATGAAGCATGAAAAGTTGCAGTTCAAGATTATTATAAAATTGTGGCCACCTATAACGTAGCAATGTTTCATGTTTACAGGTAAAGAAAACCAACGGAAGCGACTGAACAGACACTGCCCCAATTTATTTTAAGAAAACCAACGGAAGCGACTGGACAGACACTGCCCCAATTTATTTTAAAAGACATTGAGTGAACATTGAAAATTAACAAGTGTCGGTGCTGTTTTGTATCACACAAATTTTCACTTTTTTAACTCGAATAGCACTCGCTCATCTGGCAGAAATCGTTCTTTATGAAATTTGACGTCATCTAGGCATCAAAGCATTTTTTTTTCTAAATTCGAACCTTTGGCATGAAACTTGGAGTGCGGGTCAGGCTGACTTAAAGAAACTGAAAACATAATTTAATCAACCTTTATGAAGTACACCTCTGTGAGCCGCTTTTGACTCACAAACGGGGCACTTCCTTATAAATTAAAAAGAATGATTAAATTAAATAACAAATGTTTATTGATATAAAAAATACTAAGTGCAGTGGGGTGTACCGGGGTCTATTACGCCAAGAAAAGCATTTTGGTTATTATACTTAAGAACAATAGTCACGTACCATACATGATCGAATATCCACAACATAACATATATCCGAGTTTATAATCAATATAATTTCTCAATCAACGTTTTACCATTCAGATATGCACTTCTGGCTTCTCCCGTATATTATTTTCCGTAGCTTATATACTTGCAGGTCCTAACAAAGACACTTATTATAAGAGTGGGTAACAAACAGGTGACAACAATCAAAAGAGTAACAAAAGGGGTTTTACAATTATAAACATACCATAACTATTATAAACAATAGAAATACCAATTATAGTAATTCCTATGAGCATACATTATTTAGGGACGACGCGACATATATAATTAACAATTAAACAAAACGGAGGATTATAATTACTCTAATCCTATTGATAATTGTCTGTTGGCACAAGAATTGAGTGCACAACATCTCCCCCCACTTTATGACTAAATTGCAGATTTAGTTAAACATAAATATCTAAGTTTAAATTTTAATAAAATTTCATAATAAGTGCTGTTGCAATGAACATCATGTTATATGTCCTTTGACTGAACTATTTTAGACAAGAATGCTAATATTTATTACAACATGACATGCAAATAACATCAAATACTACCCGGCAGATTTTCTTATCAAGAAGCCGAGAAAATCATAAATGTAGAAAATGCAGCAGGTAAAAATGCTCTTATTGCAAACGTACCGTAAAAAATATTCTTTTTTCTGCAACATCGTCTTTGGCATGCCCGATATATAACAGGCGGGGTTCTTTTCGCAGAGATGTAAAATCAAGTAACTGTCCGATATTCTGTATCACTGTTCGAGCGTCTGTTGCTTTTTCAACGGTATAGAGTCACAAATCGCAAGCTGATTGGTTCCTGGTGCCTGAGAACTGGTGTATTTTGAAGACTGTATGGTTAAGCCGTTCGAAGCGTCTCGTCTGCTACAGCTTGACTCGTTGTTTCCCTTTTTAAAATTTCTTAAGAAACTTACTGAAATTTTAAATTGATCTCCGTGGTTTCTGGTGGCACAGACACATTCTGATCGAAAGACCCTGCCGGGGTTTATAAATTTTGACACTTTCAGAGCTTTCACTCACACATTCTCTCACAACATTCTCTCTTGCCAATTTCCACCATGGAGATACTATTTTACATGAATCCAAGAGCATAAAAATACAATGCAATCATCGGTATGCGCGGTACGCAACATAGCAGCACCTTTCCATTTTTCTGAAACACTTATAAAAGTCACATGAACAAAATGTTTTAAAAAATGAGTAAATGAACATGTGAATAAATGTAAACATGTGAAAAAATAATGCGCCTTAATAATAGAAATATTTCTCCTATACAGTATATACAAATTTTGACCATTATTGATAACTGCACAAAATGATATATATAAGACAGATTTATCTACATTGAAGATAATAAAACAGCTGTAAGTGTTTATATACAGCTGATTTCTTTGCAAAAAAATTACTTGCAAAATCAATACAGTTAAAGAAATGTTAAGATCATTAATATTGTCGAATATTCCGCAAAGTAGTTCTCATGAAGGTGCAGATGTATTTCGACACAAAACATGTATGTTTAACAACATAAGTTTGTCTTGAAGCTGAGCTAGCACCAAAAAGTATGGTTAGAAAATAAAAGTAGAATACAATGTACCACATGTTTTGTATCTTTGCACAGAATAGGTCGTTGCAGAAAGAAACGTCTGAACGGAACCCGCAAATGATAAAGTACGGTATCTTAAATATGCAATTAGTGCTTTGTATTTGGATTTACATTACCAATTTGTAAGCTACATATTTTAAGTTACTCATAATGCTGACATTTAATTTCACACTTTTACAGTTCGAGGGGCTCTGGCATAATCAAACCTGAGCCGAATTTTATGTAACAATTTTAGCAGTTCAACTCATACAATATGTATCTTATATCGTAAGCATCGATATACTGACAAAAAATAAAGCAATACATAATACATAAATACATAAAATGACAGAATGTGATTAGATCTACGGTCTCCTTTTCTTCGCCTTTTCGGTAGGTTATTGCTAGCAACGAACTCGCGAAGGGCATCATTTACAGTTTCCTCATTCACCCATGAGTCATCTTTTGAACCGTATCCTTGCCATCTTACTTTGTATTGAACTTTTCCTTTATATTTTCTTCTTGCAAGAACTTTCTCTACATTTACAAATTGACTTTGAGAAGGTTGTTGAGGGAATGGGGGCATCGTGTAACGATTCCTCAGTGTCCGAGAATTCACTGGGACGAACAGCCAGTAATGGAGCAAAATTATCGACCGGGATGTCGTCATCAGTTAATTCGTCCAAATGTCATTTGCCAAAACTTGTTGAGGGCGTTCCTGAGGGTCTATACATTTTGTTCAAACGCTTAACAGTTACTGGTGCCTTCGCTTAGCTTTCTAAGCTTGACTGTGTTTGGACCTAAAAACCGGTAGATGACGTAGCCGCCGCACCAAGGATGGCGCAATTTCCGTGATAAGTAATTAGGGGTCACTGGAATATAAAGGAATACTTTGTCACCTTTCAACAATGCAATCGTCGATATTTGGAGCAGTTTCTTAAAGCGCTCGGGAGGGACATCCAACTCTTGCTCCTCGATAAGCTTCAACCGATCCGTAATTTCAGGATCTTTGGACTGTAAATTAATAAGACGATTAATGTGTTCTTTTGAAAAGTTGAATTTGTTAAGTTCGTGATTCTTCCTGTCTTGGGTCAACTTAGATCTAAAACTTTGGGCCTTAGCATTGACTGCAAAAACCTTAAGATCAGCACTGGATTTTGGTTGGACAAAATCGGGTTCGACAACGTCTTCGTGTTCTTTTGGCCAGGTTAAATGTAGAAACCTACTTATAGCATCTACATGAGCCATTTTGCTACCAGGGAGATATATAATCTCGTAATTGAGCATTGTAACAGCTTGATGAATTCTACCGAGTCTCCCTGTAGGTTGTTTGCATTTCATAAGAGTAGTAAGACTTTTGTGATCTGTATAGAAAACGACTTTGTTGTATTGCAAGTATGGACGGTATTGCTTAATTGCGTAAAAAATGGCAGTGAGTTCGAGATCACTGATGCTGTACTTTTTTTCGTGCTTGTTAAGTGAACGACCAGAGTACCATAGAGCTCTTGGGATTGTTTTGTCCTCAAGTTGCTGCTCTTGAACCAACATAGCACCAAGACCATCGATAGATGCGTCAGTATAAACAATGAAAGGTTTGTTGAAGTCGAAATACCCAAGAATTGGAGCATTTATCAGGGAAGTTTTAAGTTTTTGAAAATTTTCTTGACATTTCGTTGTCCATTCCTTATTTCTTGTCCTTCTTCAAAAGATTGTCAAGATGCATAAAGCTGGAAGTGAGGGACAAACCTTCTGTAAAAACCCATGAGACCTAGACACCGACGGAGCTCTTTGACATTCTTCGGCGGGTTCATATCCTTAATCACGCTTATTTTCCCAGGGTCTGGTTTAACTCCATCTTTCAAAACAATGTTGCCCAAGAACTTGACCTCCATCTTAGCAAATTGACACTTTTGCAGCTTAGCCTTGAGATTGGCACTAATCAGACTTCCAGGAAACCGGACTAATGTGCTTCAAATGCTCCTCAAACGTGCTCGAAAATATGATTATATCGTTGATATAGCACAAACAGATAAAGTATTAAAGTCCTGTGGGTATGAGTTGCATCAACCGAGAAAAAGATGACGGTGAGTTTTTCAAACCTTGCGCAAATTTTGTAAACTGATAATGTCCTCCCTCGAAGGAAAATGCTGTGTAAGGCCTACTTTTCTCGTCTAGTTCAACTTGAAAGAACCCAGAAAAAAGATCGATTGAACTAAAGAAAACTGGTTTTTGGGAACCCATTCTATCGAGTGTATCATCGAGCCGTGGCAAAGGATGGACATCAGGCAGCGTTTGATCATTTAAACTGCTATAATCGAATGTCATCCTTGTTTCAATTGGAGCATTTGGATCAGATCTTGGCTTGGTGACAATGCAAATTGGAGAAGACCAAGGAGATGTACTAGGTTTGATAACACCTTTTTCTAGCAAGCCAGCTACGTGTTTCCGTGCCTCGTCATTTGCAAACATTGAGTAGCGATAAGGTCTTTGATAAATAGGTCTTGTTCCAGGCTTTAGAGCGATTTCATGGTTTATTAGTTTGCAGTTGCCTAGTTCACCATCTAGCGAGAATGCTTCTCGACGGTCTGCAAGAACGTCAAGCAGCTGATCTTTTTGACCATCAGTGAGATCTGACTGACTCAGATCAATAGGGTCCTTAAGCTTTGCCCGAGCCTCCTCAAAGCTAAGATTGTGATGATGTATGGAGGTTGAATTTTATGTTTTTCAGTTCCAAGGTTTGTTTGATTTGTAGCTTTACCGTCAGAGACAACGTTCACAAATGGTAAGTCTTTGATTTGATCCGTATCTTCCACGAGGCTAATGCTATCAGCTGAGCTGAGAGGACTAAAAGTTCCTATTTTTGTTTTTGCCTTAAGTTTAATTGGTGATTTTAAAGGGTTCATCAAACGTATTGGTATCTTGTTGTTCTTTGAAGTGTTAAGTGTGTTTGCCATAAATAAGCCGAGAGCTTGTATTCTGTGGTTTGGACGGGCTAGACCGTCGATTGCATTAGGGATGCTCTCCTTAACATCAACATAAACAACTTTTTGGGTCTTCGGATCGACAACGCACTCATCGGATACGACCAGCGTGTATTTATCGTTCAGTTTTATGGTGCTCTTAGAAAAATCTATAACTGCACCCTGATCTTCAAGAAATGTTCTTCCCAAAATATAATCAACAACCAAATCTTCTATAACATACGCATTAACTCGGAAGCTGGAGTTTTTGAGGTGAAACGAAATTGTTGAAGTTCCTTTTATAGACAAAGAGGCACCACCGGCCGACTGTGCATGGTTGAATTTGGAATATTCGACATCCGTTTTGTCACACTGCCTAAGGCGTTTGAAGGCCTCAACACTGATGCAGTTACAAGTGGCTCCGGTGTCCAAAAGAGTATGTACTTCAACACCGTCACTACATTTTACTGCTATGTGTCAGCTGTCACTCAGATCAAGAATGGGGCAAACTTTAGGTGTTTGATGTGTATGTGCAGTTTTCGTTGTTAGGTGTGTTTGCATTTTTGGTTTGAGTGCTCGCATCATTGGTGTCTGGTTTAGTAGTAACATGACACTGGTCTTTGTGATGGTTGTTTGAACTACAGATTGTACACGGAACCTTCCAGACTTTTTTTCTATTTTGTTTTCGCTCATAAGTTTTCCTTGGTTGATATTGCTTTTTGGTATATTCGTGAATCAAGTTTCTAACCTGTTAACAGGACGAACTGGTTCGGATGATGAAGCTGTCCTCGCCATATGCGATTGGAAGAAATGTTTCACACTTCTGGCACAACTGTTTGTGTCAATCCATGGCCAAACAACTCAACATATCAGCACCCTCAAGAAACAGAAGAAGTCCTTTGCCAGATACAAAATTGGCATTTTAGAATTTTGTGAGAGCTGCATGGTAAGGATGTAGAGAGAATTTGGATATTAAAAGAAATCCATGGTGATGAAGCATTGTGTTGGTGTTGTTTCCCATGTCAACACTGCTAGCCAAAACGAGCTATTTTGTGTTTTGGGATTTGTTGTGTTTGATACTTATGACCACCATTGTTGCGCGTGTAGTCACAGTCTGTATTTGTGACATTTCATATGCCTTTATGGTTAATTAGTTTAGTTTAAAAAAAGAACAATAGTAGGGGGAAAGGACAGTTCTGCCACAGGAAGTGACGTCATTTTACCCCCTCCCTCCCTTCCTCCCTCCCTCCCCCCCCCAGGCGAGCAACATTCTATCAAGTCGGCATAAGTTACACACAGCAATTTGATCACATGCAAAATCGGTGTGCTACAGGACAGGTGGTAAAAATCAAGAAATGACAAAGTTCACAGCGTGAGAAACAATTCCACTAAAACAGGTAGCAAAAATCAACACAAGAAAGAGGTCACAGCGTGAGAAAGAATTAAAGTAAGAGGCAAACCGTGAGAGAGAGAGAGAGAGAGAGAGAGAGAGAGAGAGAGAGAGAGAGAGAGAGAGAGAGGTAGCAGGCATAGAGTAAGTCGACCTCCCCCTCCCCATCCCCCCTGGGGGTCGAATTTTCGATTTTTGCATATTTATCGGTTTCAGACAATTCTAAACATTTTTGGTTTTTTTGGGTTGACCTCCCCCTCTCCGCCCCCGGTCGAATTTGTGATTTTTGCATATTTATCCGTTTCAGACAATTCTGAACATTTTTGGGTTTTTTTTTTTTGGTCGACCTCCCCCCCCCTCCCCCCGGGTCGAATTTGTGATTTTTGCATATTTATCCGTTTCAGACAATTCTGAACATTTTTTTTTGGGTCGACCTCCCCCCCCCCCCCGGGTCGAATTTGTGATTTTTGCATATTTATCCGTTTCAGACAATTCTGAACATTTTTGGGGGTTTTTTTGGGTCGACCTCCCCCCTCCCCCCCGGGTCGAATTTGTGATTTTTGCATATTTATCCGTTTCAGACAATTCTGAACATTTTTGTTTGTTTTTTTTTTGGGTCGACCTCCCCCCCCCCCCCCCCCCCGGGTCGAATATGTGATTTTTGCATATTTATCCGTTTCAGACAATTCTGAACATTTTTGGTTTTTGGGTCGACCTCCCCCTCCCCCCCCCCCGGTCGAATTTGTGATTTTTGCATATTTATCCGTTTCAGACAATTCTGAACATTTTTGTTTTTTTGGGTCGACCTCCCCCCCCCCTCCGGGGTCGAATTTGTGACTTTTGCATATTTATCCGTTTCAGACAATTCTGAACATTTTTGGTTTTTTGGGTCGACCTCCCCCCTTCCCCCCTTTACTTAAAATTGCGATAACTTTCGTTATAGTTGACCGATTTGTATGGAACTTTCACTGTTTGATTCAGTTTTATGTAAAGTTTTAACATAGTTATAGGCTACTTGCACCGACGGCTGTATGCATTTTTGCAACAAGCCGCCATTGTAACTTAAAATTGCGATAACTTTCGTTATAGTTGACCGTGACCGATTTGTATGAAAATTTCGCTGTTTGATTCAGTTTTATATCTACTTTTAACATAGTCATGGGCTAGTTGCACCGACGGCTGTATGCATTTTTTCGCATGCCGCCATTTTAACTTAAAAGTGACTTAACTTTCGTTATACTTAACCAATTTGTATGAAAATTTCACTGTTTGATTCAGTTGCTGAGTCAGCAATTTTAACAAGTTTGAACAAGTTACACATCATATTTTGATTACATAAAAGTGGTATAAATACATGTGTGACGAGAAAAATCATTCACAATGTCAACATTGCTTCTTCATCGATGTGTAGAGACCATGGATGACGTCTTCAAAGTGAATTATGCTGACTGGGTGTTTTCAAAGCTTTCTGCTATTGAATCGGATTGGATTTTGCAAGTGAAGAATTTGCATCAGCATTGGGAAGCGGTTGGAAAGACCATTCCAAGAGATCCTTTCATCCACTCATTTCTACGTGAATGTGGAGAACTGCATTTACCATTAACTTACGACATTGAGTTAGCATTTATCAACGCGAATACAATTTGGGCAGTTGAGCTCATGTTAGTTGTGGCTGCAAGAATCATTTTACATTATGATGATGACATTCCATTGACGACGAATTTATCAGAACTTGTTCGATTCAACCATGGACGAGTTGAAGTGAATTCAAAACTTTGCAAGATGTTTGCTGGGTATAGTTGGGTATAAATGGGAGTGGACTCAAAGGCATAAGTACATTGTGCAGTCATGGAGAACAAGACAAGCAGCTTTAAAATTAGTGCAAACTTAGCCATTACTGTAGAGCATGGTCAATTTGGACCATTTCTTCGAATCAAACGTGGAGAGAGATGGCTTGCTTTATCACCATCCTTGTGGCGGATTGTGTGTGAAAGATTGAAAAATTTACGCAACATTGGCTTCAAGCTGTACTTAACGCAAACGAAGTGGCTTAAAGTCATTTAATACTTGGATATGCGCTATGTGAGTTTTATACAAACATCACTGTCTGAAGGGAAAGAATATACGCGTTACATCAGCATGAATGATGGTGAATGGGAGACATTGCTTCAGGAAATGGAGAACATCAACTCAGTCTTATTCGCCAAACCTGAGCCATGTACGGAATGTCATGGGAAGAAAACTCCTATCAAGCTGCAAAAGGATAAGGGAATGAAAGTGTCAAAGTTATCTAAGGAATGACTGGCTGAAGTTTGATTGGAGAATATGAGCGTGCAAAATAAACTTGGACTTACCTGTGAATATTGCGGTGCTTGCGGATATGCTGCGGATTATGATTGTCACTGCCATAAGTGCAACTGCAAGTTGTGTGAACCAGACAACTTCTGCAACAAGTGCGGCTCACTAACAGTATCTGTCGAGTAAGACTACAAGTCATTTGCTTGCCAGCCGTCAAAGTGTGCAGACGTGTCATATGGATATGTGAAAGATGGATGTAGAAACGTTTTTCAAGGGGATATGGACTACATGATAAGTGAAATGGTTCGTTTTGGATCTATTCATCAACAACTGGAACACTTTGACATCTATTGGGAGCTTGCTCATTCCACGCTGAAAAGTATGCGAGGATTTCATCAAAGAGTCAAACATTGACAGAGCTGAGGAGTTTGATGTGGAAGAAGATCCAAGACTGTTGGATGAAGTGAGAGGGTGGTTAATCTACATTGCAGTATAATGGCAGACATTACATTGAGACAATATATTGTGCGAAAAACATATTGTGAAGAAATGTTATTAGCTGTAAAAAAAGTTTGCATGTTTAGAATGTCCTGCTTGTCAAAATGAAGAGTGTTCAGAACATACTTGTCATTCTGCGGGTGCCTATACATACTGGAATGAAGCTAAGCATTATATTCATTTAGATAAAGTGTTAGATAATGCAAATCAACGTTGTGAGAAACATGGTGTAGAGGCTATCACATTAGATGAATTAAGTAGTCGGTTAATGTTCATTGAAGATCAATGGACTCCAGTTATTCACTCCATTGTATCAATACTTGATTTGTAAGATATGTTGAATGAGCTGTAAGACAAGACAAAAAGATATGCTGACAAGTGTTAATCATTTAGTGTTAACATGTCGACGTGGAAAGACTACTTAACCAATATTTACTTTAAACCTGGTCAATCTGGGGCATTTGCTGGCCCCTACAAACTTTATCACATATTAAGAAAACATGATCAACCAGTCGCTCATTCGCAAGTGAAGAAATGGTTACAGGACCAAGGTGCCTTCAGTTTACTACAACCTGTAAAATATAGGTTTAAAAGGCGACATGTCATTACACTTGGAATTGGTGACATGTGGGATATTGATTTAGCTGACATGGGAAACATAGCTCCCTATAATGATGACACCCGCTTTTTATTGGTTGTCATTGATGTGTTTTCCAAATATTTATGGGTGCAACCAATACCTAATAAATCACATACCAGTGTCATAGAAGCCTTTCAAAAGATTTTTCATGAAACACAACGAAGACCACGAACTCTAAGGTCGGATAAAGGAACTGAATTTAAAAACAGATGGGTAAAAGCATTTTTGAAGAAGGAGGGAATACATGCCTATACAACAAAGAATGAAACCAAAGCCAACTTTGCTGAGAGAGTCATTCGTACTCTAAAGGGAATGATGTATCGATATTTCCTACATAATCAAACTTATCGCTATATGGACATCCTTCCAGACTTAGTGTATAATTACAACTATAGATCTCATGGCTCCCTCCCTAATAAGTATGCTCCTGCAGATATTCGTAAAGACATCGAATCGAAAGTGTGGAAGTATATGTATGTAGACAAATTGAAATTGAAACCAAAGAAGAAAAAACCTTACAAATTTAAAATTGGTGATCAGGTTCGCATTTCCCTCATGAAATATGTATTTCAACGGGATTATCATATAAAGTGGACGAAAGAAGCCTTTATTATCACACATCGTTGTAAGAAGCAAGGAATACACTTATACTTTTTAGATGAGGATATTGATGGATATTTCTATGAAGAAGAACTGCAGAAAGTAAAAAAAGATATTGAATCTGTCTACAGAATTGAAAAGGTGTTGAAAACACGAAGAAGACGAGGTGTTAAAGAATTATTTGTGAAGTGGTTAGGTTGGCCAAAGAAGTTTAACAGTTGGGTGAAAGAAACTGATATTCGAAAATGAAGCATCCATTCACATGTTTGGTCTCTGGACCTACAGGCAGTGGTAAAACGTCTCTCGTTAGAGAAATTCTAGAACAAAAATTAATTAAACCCTCTCCAAAAACCATTTTATGGCTCTATGCAGCAGATCAGCCTTTATACAAGGGAATGAAGGGTGTGGAATTTTACCAAGGCATTTCAGATGACATTGAAGAGCGTTTTAACCCGAAAAAACCAAACTTACTCATCATTGATAACTTAATGACCAAATGTCATAGTGATGAGCGCATGACACGTCTCTTTAGTGTTGGCAGCAGTCATCAAAATCTAAGCATTATTTTTATTGTGCATAATTTGTTCCATCATGGTAGAGAAATGCGAAATATTAGTTTGAATACACATTACATCATTCTGTTTAAAAATCCTAGAGACAGTCAACAAATAAGTACATTAACGCGACAAATGTATCCTGGAAAATCTAAATTTCTCATAGAAGCCTATCAAGATGCTATGAGCAAACCTCATGGCTATTTATTCATTGATTTGAAGCCGAAGAAGAATGATCAACTACGTATTCGTACAGGCATTTTAACAAAAGATACACATTACGTATATGTTGATAAAGTAGCGTATAAACAAGAACCAAGTCCCTTGGCCATTCACAGCCAAGATGTCCAAACGTATTCAAGCGAATCAACCTTTTCTTCATTTGCTCGGACATTTGCAGCGGACCTAAACGACGTAAATCCTTGTTACAACAAGCTACTAAGGAGGAATTAACTAGCTTGTTTGAAATTTGTTTGAATATATTGCGAGGACATTTATCCTTAAGCTCAAAAAGGTATAAGGAATTCAAGCGTGAACGTCATACCTACGCACACTGGCAGATAAGAAGATATCACTTCGAAGAAAAAAGAAGTTGGTTAATCAGGAAGGAGGATTTATTGGAGCTATTGCTAAATTTACATTACCTTTGTTAGCTCAGTTGCTGTTAAATGAAACATACTATGAAAATGGTCCTCATTCCTGAATATGAATATAAAATGTTGTTAGAAAAGAAGGGAAAAGATGTTGAAATCAAAACGAAAGTGAATAAACCTTTACGTGGGAAACGAACTCGCGAAAAGGCAATAGAAATGTCTCAAGTTCTTGGACGTCATTTACGAACAATTCAATCACAACAAAAGTCTGTTACATCATCCAAAGCAGAAAAATCAGAAAAGTCCCAACAGTTTCTAAACCATTTTTAACCTATTTATCATGTAAAATTTACACAACTTCTGGAAGAACTGAAGAAATATGGTACGAGATGGACAGATAAAAATGAACTTGTTTTAAAAGCGGGTACTGTTATTTCAAATTCCAACATTCTTGATTTGTTGAAAGAAGCATTGGTTTCTACAAGAAGAAAAGAACGACGAGAACCACCACATGGTTGGAAGCAGTTTATTGAGAAAATTGTAGACGCTAATATTCCCAAAACTGTTTTTGGTAAAAAGACAACTCGTGCAGATATTACAAAAGAGATACAACAACGTCAATAAAAGGTTGTTTCCAGAAGGATGGGGAACGTTAATACGGATTAAAGAGTTATGATGTTGTTGTTGTAAAGAAAATGGAAATAAAAATACTATTCCTGTAAAAATTAGGTGTGTCAGTGCTTGTTGTCAAGGAGAAGTAGTAGATACCAATGTAGATCATGTAGATAGCAATTTAGACAACAATGTAGACAGCAATGGAGATGACGAGTGTCAAACATGAAGTAATGTATAGACACATCTAGTTAATCTACATCACACAAACGATTTAGTCATCATGGAGTCAACAAGTTTTTATATAACTTTACCTAGCAATGCTAGTTTGAACTATTATCCTACTAATAAGGCGTCTACTTATCGAATTCGTTTACCTCGTACAAAATATTTGAAAGGAAAATATGAAGTAGCCTTAGCTGAAATTCAATACCCACACATATGGACGACAATGAGGCTAGGAATAGACTATACTCTTCATTATCGATCATCATTAGATGTATTTCATGCAGTTTCCATTCCATACTACAGATCCATACCTAAAATATGTACTGCAATAAATGCAGAATTACAAAAATCTTTTAATGCAAACCATATTAGGTTAAAGTATGATAAAATTAGTCGAAAAGTTTCTCCTATTTTAAGAGATGATTATGATATTGTCTTTTCTACTGGATTAGCTGAGATTTTAGGATTTAAACCAGATAAATGGTATAAAGAATCCGGTCCTGCTGAACATCAATCCAATGTGAAACATGGATTTTATACACTTTATGTGTACTGTAGTATTTGTGAGCCACAAGTAGTTGGAGATTATTATATTCCTTTACTACGTTCTGTTCCCATTAAAGAGTATGATGGTGATATTATTATGAAAACTTATGAAGAACATCATTACGTCACTGTAAACACATCCATTTGACACAATAGAAATGAATATTAAGGATGACACAGGTCATAATGTTTCATTTCAAACTGGGAAAGTGATATGCAAACTTCATTTTCGACCAAAAACATTATGAAAGCATATACACACGATCCATCTGCATATCGCAACCATTTTCTTCGTCAAGTGGGCGGGGAATTACCAGGATTTAAAGGAGCACGAATACAGTATAGACATTGTATTGGTTCAATATTGGGATAATTGGCTTGCAAAGCTATTCCACTGCTTAAGGCAAGGGCTAAAATCGTTGCACCACATCTTAAAAAGGCTGCAAAAGATGTCGCGAAAGATGTTACAGGCCGAGTAGCACAACGTGTTATTGGTGATGTGATAGGAGGACAAAAGAGAGCACAACCTGCAAAACCTGCTAGAAGGCGAAAGGCAGCTAAACGGATAACATCAACAAAACATAAGAAAGATATTTTTTAATCATGTCTTTAATTCATAATCATTCTTGTAAAGGCTGATGGAACACCATGTGATGTAGATGATAATGTATCATGTATCAATGATTTGTTTAATGGTTTATGTTCCAATATTGAATTGTTTCTAAATGATCGTTTGGTATCACATAGTAACAATACTCATGGTTATACCAGCCTCATATCTCATCTCATTCATGACTCGGAAGAAAGTCTCCATTCTGAGCGCTCTATGCGTCTCATCTATAAAGATACTGCTGGGTCAATGAATAGTCATGAGGTGAAAAGAGCTAATCATGAAATATATTTAGCAGGTTTTCATGTAAATGTTTAGGGTGGTGATGTAGCTCTGCAGGGAAATAATGGTTTACATAATCGCTATTTGTATACACGTCAAAGCCGTGAGTTTACGCTTACAGGCGGTTTAAGGGTAGATTTGTTTGAGCAAGAACGCTATCTTCCAAATGGTATTAGTATGAAATTACGTTTACATAGACAAAAAGATGAATATGTATTAATGGCTGCAAATAATGGCTATAAAGTAGAAGTGAGAGATGCGTTTTTAACCATTCGCAAAGTGAGGGTTAGTCCAGGTAGTCAGTTAGGACATGCAGATGCATTGATGCGAAGTCCTGCTAAGTTTATTATTACTAGAAAAGAGTGTAAAGTGTTAGCTATTCCAGCTGGATTTCAATCTTTTGTGAAAGATAACATCTTTTTAGGTCAATTATCAAAACGTATTGCCATTGGACTGGTTCAAAATGAAGCCTTTGGTGGAACAGTATTGAAAAATCCATACAATTTTGATCATTTTCTTCTTAACTATATGCAGCTTTACACGGATGGTGAACCAGTCCTATCTAAACCTCTCAGACTTGATATAAATCGAGGCAAATATCTTGATGCTTTTGAAACTCTTTACAAATCGTTTGATAGATTGAATGGTGAGAAAAGTTTCATTATAAAACGGGAAGATTGACCTAGAGGTTATGCTTTATTTTCTTTTGACTTAACACCTGATTATGATGGTGATGATCATTATGCCCTTATCAAGCATGGGAATTTGCGACTAGAAATGAATTTTGCTGGTGCCTAGCAAAATACAGTCAATGTTATAGTGTATGGTGAATTTGATAACATTGTTGAAATAAGTGCAAATCATAGCATTCAATTTGACTACCAGTCATGAATACGAAGCAGATAGAAGCCATCCTATCCCATGATGCCAAGACAAAAGACATGTTTCAAGGTGTGTTTTCCATGGACCAGTTACCATCTTTACAACGTGGTGCCTATGTCATCAACACAGACGATCATGATGAGTCAGGAGAGCACTGGATGGCAGTATATTATGACAAAGACCCTGCAGAATACTTTGACTCTTATGGACTTTTACCTATAGACAGACGTTTGAATAAGTTTTTAAAATTTAATTTCATTTATAATTCAGTTCCATTACAAACACCGATATCATCTACATGTGGATTTTATTGTGTGTATTATATAATTCAAAGAGCTCGAGGACATAGTCCTTTTGAAAATCATTGATGTATTAAGAAGAAGTGATGGTGATTTTGTTGTAAAGGATTTTGTATATAGGCATTATAAGCCATTATTTTATTGATGTTATATTAGTTGTATTAGTTAAGTAGTTGGTAATTGTGAATTGTATTATGAATATTGTAAAGGATTTTGTATATAGGCATTATAACCATTATTTTATTTTTGTTATATTAGTTGTATTAGTGAAGTAGTTGGTAATTGTGAATTATATTATGAATATTGTAAATAAAAAAGGCAGTTGTATTCTTTGTTTATGGTGTTATACATTATTTACATTTTTACAATTTTTTACATTAAACTCTTATTTTACAAATACATTCTATTCATCGATAAACACATGCCATTCATAACAATCTAAATTAATATATGTATCATAGACATTACATTCACGTTTGTAAATGCTATGAAAGCTCACATAACACTGTCCATTACCAAACTTTATTATTTTAACATCTTCGTGTTCAGACAGTTTCAGTTCATATCCATCTTCATTTATGTCAATGTTCATCACCATAACACACATGGGATGTGTCAGCTCTTCCTCTCTTTGAATTGAAGAGTCAGGTTCTTTCCAATCCAATGCTTGTAACAGAGCGTACCATTCCACTGTGTTGAGGGTGATGTAGTCGAAGCTTTCTGTAAGCTCGTCATATTGGCGAAATTGTACAAACACGTCTAGACAGTTCTCAGTCACACGCACTTCTAATTCATTTGAGAGTATTAGGAGAAAGCCAGGTATCCTCAACTTCTCTAGATGTTCTTTCAACACAGATTGTTCGTCAGGCGATAGAAAGATATACTTTCCAAAATGTTTTAGCACAATGTCATCACATAAGTTTCTCATATATGAGAACCCATTTGTAATGGGTTCATAATCCAACAAAATGTCTTCCCTCTCGTTCAACAGTCAGATCAACTATGAGCCGTCTCCTTGTCTGCAAAGACGTTTTTATGCTGGAATGATGGCGAACAGCAGGCAGCTTCTAAGAATCGTAAGACTGCACGCCACTTCTTCATATCAAAGTGCATCATACCTGCATATGAATTATCTGGTACAAATCCTCTGGATAATCCTGTAAAAGATTTCTCCAGAATGTCACACGTATGTTAGAATCATGTTCAGTCACCACCACTTCAACTTTATTTCCAAGTCTGCGTTTAAACCCATGTTTAAGCGGTATGTTTTTAAAGTCTTTCCACACTTCAGGTTTAAACCGATAATCAGAAATTATTCGACAGCTTATTATCACTTCATTCCTATCATTTACAGTAAGGTTAGCACCATCGTTAAACATAAGTACATTCATGTTTACCTTGTTATGAGCCGTCTTCTTGTCTTCGAAGCCTTTTATCCACTTCTTTCATTTGCTTCTTCAGCATTTTCCATTCAGGTATTGTCAGCAAAATTCCCTTTTTCGTAGGACGGTTTCTTCCAGTCCCCTCATCTCTGAGGTATTTACGAATGTTTACCACTCCTTCATTGCTTTGTTTCATAATCTTGATATACTTTCCATTTCCTAGAGAAAGCATTCCATCCCACGACTGTGGTGTTGGTGCCGTCTCCACTTTCAATTTCTTGATGGTAGTGGTAGGATTTTTAACTTTTAAGTCTTTGACTGTATATGCAAGAGTATCCATATCAGTTGTAGACCTCTTACGACTTTCAAGTTCCATGTTAACTCTTCAATGTTCACACCTCAAATAACTCTTACGTTGGAGGACCTCCCCTTTTATAACGTTGCTTTGTAATGTTCATGCGCTAAGGTGGAATAGCCACCATTCAGCACATATCGCTTGTCGTTATATGGCGAGATGGCTACTTTCCTCATCTGCTCTGAGAAAAGCTGGTGACTATGACTTCGAATGATGTGTCCTGTAGCCATCGTTTGATTGAACAAACTGTCTTTATACTGCACATGTTTAATGCGTCTTTGGCAAGCTCGAGTGATGCCTTTGGCCGTACGTTTTTCTTTCCCACCATACATCATACTGTACATTTTCGGTCTGAGTCCAACAAACTCTTCAATGGGAATACCCGCCGTCTCATCTTTCATTTTCCCAAGCACTTTTTTGTTCACGTTGGAATGTAGGAAATGATCTGGCGGATAGTCACTTGTGTCGAACAAGTCGGCATCTTCCTGCATATCCTTGCAGATATCGTCCGTTTCTATGTCGTAACATAGACTGTCGGTGTCGCTGAACAACAACTTGGCATTGAGATACTTGACCATGATGTAGTTGTAATGAAAGTTGAACATAAGCACTTTGCTGAGGTCGAGAATGGTGCAGCCAACTTGAATGGATTTATGCAGAAGCAAATCCACTTTGCGCAAATGTACAGCGGTCAAATCTTTGTTGAAAATTTTGAATTTGTAGAAAGAAGGTTTGGCTACAAGTTTCTTGAACCGCTTTTCCTTATATACAAGTTCAAAATTGATTCGCTTTCTCACATTTTCCATGGTTTTGCCAAACACTGAGTTGTTCATCAGTTTGAAAAAGTCTTTCTCAAATGGGTTCTTAGCCAATTTTCTCTTTTCTGTGTTCAATGTAATGTATTTTGCTAGCCATTTACTCTGTTCAAACAGGATGGCGCGATGTACTTTGGTGACTTTCAACCCCAATGAGACGTACTGTTGTAAAAGTTCTATAATGAAGTACATATTTCTTCTTGTTAGACAAGTTAGGAATGAGCTTTTCACTGGGTTTGCCTTTCATGTTCAGATCTTCCAGTAGCTTCTGACTGTACTCTGACAATTCTCCAAATTTGACACATTTCCGTTCTGGAGCCACTGGGTAGTGATTATGACGATCATGGATTGAATTTGGGTATTCTAAATCCACTTCCAAAATGAATCCAATGTCTTCATCTTTATCCACATCCATGAAGTCGATGGATTCTGGCTCGCTCACCCACATAAATCCTCTTTGTGGCATGCTTTGTGACATGGCCCAGCCATACAGGTTGTTTGCGTCGAGGTACATTATGTAGTTGTTTGGTAACTCAGAATTGTAATCTGCTACGTAGGGATTATTTGCTTTCGCATACTTGTGCGTGATCACAGATATTCCTCCACGTATGCCTTGCTCAACCATTTGGTACATGTCAATGTCATTGATCAATTCCAACTTCACTTTTGTCGCTTTTAACATAGCATCCCACGACAGTCCTGGTGCTGTATAGTAGTGAGCAGGTTCCAATTCATACGGTTTGAGACACACTTAGCGAAAATTTTCAAACACGTCAGCTAACAGTAGCACATCTGATTTCAGGTACAGGTCGTGATATTCACCGAATGTGGTACAGTTGAATGTATCCCACACCTTCTGAGCATGAGCATAATCCTCATTACTAATGTCCTCTTCGCTAAGCTGGCTATAAAACATGTCCTTTGATGGTAGCTGTGTTTCAGCAAACTTGGATAACTCCCTTTCTCAGCAGCAAATCTTGTTGGTTGCTATCGCGAATGTGAGAGGTCATGTTGTAGAAGTTATCTTTCCCTTCTGCCGCAAGGTTGGATACCAACTTCTGTAGAGAGGTACTCATGAACTGAAAGCTGTCTGTAAATTTTAGATTGCCCATGGTGAATGCAATATATTTCTCAATGGTGTTGGGTATGACTGTAATCGTTTCATTTTTAAATTTTCCAATTTCCTCCATGATCAAATGGCTGTCATAGCCTCGTAAATGGTGGAAAAACACAGGAATGATAAATGAATTTTTATCCCCCTGCTGATCCTTGCAGTCGGAATTGTAAGTTGCATTCATTATGTGCAGCTCCACGGTATTCGCCATTGATATGGTCATGATCTCTCACACGATCTGCTCCTAGAGACTCATGACAAATATAGCAATCAACAGCGTTCTTGAAATCCTTTTTGTCTTCACGAGTCATGACCATTTCCTTTGGCTGTTGTAAACCATGTACAATACGATCACGCTCATTCACCATATGGTCTAAAAAGACTTTCACGGCATTATCTCCTCGATACAGGACTGGGGCACGTGTATGATATTGGCTGACAACGACAGAGGCGAAGCTGTTTGGACGATGATGCTGATACTTGTCTCCTTCATGCTTTTTCGTGAAACATTCAAAGTCTGCATAAATCACAAAAGGTGCTCGCTGTTGTTTGGCTACATTCTTAAACTTGATGAAGGGTTCCTTGGGGAATGATAAACGTTGTGCTCCATGCTTGCCACACACTTCACGATGCTTGTCTAAAAGATCTTGTCTCCTAAACCCGTGAAGACAGTTGAAACAATAAAATGCTGCGCCATCATGTTTTGATCGATAGGCCATAAGTCTGCTGAAATTCTTGATGAGACAGTAATGCCTTTTCTTGTCATTGCTAATCAAAAGCAAGTTGATTTCTCTCGCGCTGGTGTTTCGGCTCAGTTGTATTGGAACAACTACATCTTGTTCATATCCAAACACGTTGATAGACACATCATTCTCCTTTTCAAATTTTGGAATGTCTGTAATCGGTGTGGGAAATGTCATGCCTTCCACCTTCAATTCGTTCTCAAATTGTGTGTATTGATTCACACGCTGTGGGTTGCTATTTGTTGAAGGGTGAAGGTGAGCCAATACGGACCATAAGAAGCATTTGTTGTCGTCATTCTGAATGCTTAACACAGCCTTTGTATTTTTAACTTTCTTCGGTAGTGGTATGCACTTCAGTATACAATATGTTGTCCAACACCCACCCAGAACCTTGTCGCTCATGTTCATCAAACTTGGTAAACAATTCTTTATAGGCTTCTGGCAAATCCTTCTCAATATCCGCTGGATTGTATGCTACATATGTTGGACTGCTGATGAAGGCATTATCCACTTGTTCTACCATAACACCTTCTGCATTCGCCGTCAGTTTCTTGAAGCGTGCATGCACCACAATATACCATTTCATGCCATGGTTTAACGTTTCTAGCAAATGTCTCTTGATCCGGTTCTCTTGTTGTCGCATTTCAAGCAGTAAATCCGATCCATCTTCAGACTCAAACCGTCTTTCCTGCGCGTTTTCACCAAGACTCACTCTTCTGCCTCTGCCTACTTGTCCTGTCTTTTGCTTCTTTGAAACCTGTTCTTTATGAGATACATTTTCCATCTCAGCTGGTATGCATGCATGTCTCAAACGTATCCATAGATGGAAATATCTTAACACATCCACAGCAGAGGACCGGATCAGGTCTGTCAATACCATCTTGCGCCGTCTTTCGTCTCTTAGCTTCAATATGTTCAACAAGCTCGCCACGTATGCCACGAACACTTCCAGAGATGGAAATGCTATATCGCACTCATGACACTAGACTGTTGTCATCGTTGCTGTTGTTGCTGAAATGGGTAAAATATACGTTTCACTCTTCCTTTTATACCAGTTCGATAGTGTGTTAACTCAGCAGAATTTGTCACTGATTTATATGCATGTTCCACTCTTTCTTTTATGCTACTTACATGTAATCAAAATATGGTGTGTAACTTTTAAAACTTGTTCAAAATTGCTGACTCAGCAGAATTTTACTCTCTTGAATGTCTCACATGCAGCCGTAGAGCTGCACAGCAGAGATATCTAACGGTGAAGTCAATTGGTATTCATCCGCCAAATGGTATTCATCCGCGAAATAACACAGGAAATAACTGAATCAAACAGTGAAATTTTCATGCAAATCAACTGAGTATAACGAAAGTTATCTAAGTTTTTCACATTTGTTTACAAAGTTTCAATGAGTTCCACTTATCGATATGACTGTCACTGTTGTTGGATTGAGCTCATCCCTTATATACCACTCTGATGTGATCAAATTGTGGTGTGCAACTTATGCTGACTTGACAGAATGTTGCTGGCTTGACAGAATGTTCCTGATTTGACAGAATGTTGCTCGCCGGGGGGTCTGTACCGACTGCCGACTAGGAGGGGGTCCGTCCCGACTGCCGGCTAGGGGGAGGGGGTCCTCACTAGGATTGCCATGAGTATCATAGCTATGTTGCAATTGTTTCTCACGCTGTGAACTTTGTCATTTCTTGATTTTTACCACCTGTCCTGCAGCACACCGATTTTGCATGTGATCAAATTGCTGTGTGTAACTTATGCCGACTTGATAGAATGTTGCTCGCCTGGGGAGGGGGGGAGGGAAGGAGGGAGGGGGGTAGAATGACGTCACTTTCTGTGGCAGAACTGTTCTTTTTCCCCTTACTTACAATTATAAAATCTTTATGATCACCACTGTTGTGCGAGTAGCCTTAACTGTGATAAAAAAACACAGTAAAGTATTGGCAATATAGATGATATTATTATTAGTAATTATTGCATTTTGCTAATTACAATTTTTAAAAGGCTAGTATGTTCTATGTTGTATGCATATTATGCAAAGTTTTGTTGAAGAAGTTACATTCGATTTGCCGAAATTGCTGGTACAAACCGACTTATGGAAATATGAACACCGTTGGTGTGCAAGTAATTATGCTATGCATAAAAACGAATTTCAGCTAGAATAAAAAACTGTTTTCAGGTGCGTCTCCCCCACTTTAAAATGAGCACCACCGCCACTGCTTTGCAAAATATTGTGGCTTTTTAAAAATAGAAGAAATGCATTTATTTTTTTTTCTGTAGATTCGGTTTCATGTGAAGAGCATTATATACCCTCACTTCACAAATGTTTATTGATATAAAAATACTAAGTGCAGTGGGGTGTACCGGGGTCTATTATGCCAAGAAAAGCATTTTGGTTAGTATACTTAAGAACGATAGTCACGTACCATACATGATCGAATATCCACAACATAACATATATCCGAGTTTATAATTAATATAATTTCTCAATCAACGTTTTACCATTCAGATATGCACTTCTAGCATATTTTCCGTAGCTTATATACTTGTAGATCCTAACAAAGATATTAATTATAAGAGTGGGTAACAAACAGGTGACAACAATCAAAGGAGTAACAAAAGGGGTTTTACAATTATAAACATACCATAACTATTATAAACAATAGAAATACCAATTATAATTATTCCTATGAGCATGCATTATTTAGGGACGACGCGACATATATAATTAACAATTAAGCAAAACGGAGGATTATAATTACTCTAACCCTATCGATAATTGTCTGTTGGCACAAGAATTGAGTGCACAAAATTTATTGCAAACTGCAAACAAATATCTCACGGGCTGGCGAGCCCCGGAACAGAGCCCCACAAGAAGCTGGCTTGCAAATTACATTTTGTGGGAAGCAGCTGTTGGAAGCATGTTTTTGACGATTGTGAAACTCTTAATTGCTTAGTGTTTTATGGCTATGAACATTGTTTCTGCTGGTCAAGTGGCCAAATCTTTGGCAAATTCATAAACAAAACGAGTGTAATAGACTCCTATCAACCCCCCCCCCCCTCCCGTGCTTTTTTTCATATCCCGGATATTTACTCTAGGATATAACGATGTAATAATAATACAAAAAACCTCTTCGAGTGAACACCCTTTTTTAATGCCCCCCGATAATGAACATTATTTCTGGGTCCCAAATTCCCCCATTTGCTTGGTTATTGGAAATGTAACGCTATTCTAATGACTGAACACCCCGATATTGTGAATAAGGAACATTTCTTCCGGTCCAGACGCCAGGTTTCTCTGTGTCTAAGCAGCCCTGATAACTGAACACGAGCAGGCATGTTTAACAATCTGGTTAATTGCATTGCTGAAGTCACCCCGGAGATTGCTGATGCTCTTTTTGTGATGCGCCCCTAAACAGTGGGGTATTTAAACCATATGCAAAGATAAGTATGTCTCTGTGTAACAACGACACATGCCGGCACCTGAGATAGAGTGGTCAAACGCACTGACAGTGGACTTCTTCGCGTTAAAGAAACCATCCGAGTAAATTGTACATTGTGTAGAAACAAGCTGGACTATCTAAAAAATAGTTTTGAAGACTATAGACAGCTCTTTATTTTAAGGACAGAAATTACTTGGTTTCCGTAAGCAGCTGATTGAAAATGCGAATTAAAAGGTATACTAGTCATCAATTGTGGGAGGGGTCTAATAAGTTACATAGTTACATTCTGCCCGTCCGTCTGTCCGTCAACATTTTTTGTAGAGTTTGTATGCAACAATATGGTGTATGAATTTGTTACCCTGCACAGTGAAAATATGTATATTACAGATGCGTCTTTTCATCTTATTGTTGAAATCGACTAGAAAGTGAATAATTTGGACGTGTTAAATTTATGCGTTCACTTAGTATAGATATAAATTTATGCGTTCACTTAGTATATAGATGGAGTTTTGTACGCGACATTTCTCCAAAGCTATAAAGGCACATGCTTTTGTTACCTTGCATAGTGGAAATTTATATATTGCACATGTGCCTTTTCGTGTTGTCGTTGAAATCAATATAAATGGAACAAAATATGAGTTGCTGGAAACTGATAAAGTATATGCATTCACTTAGCATAGAAGTTGAGCTGTGTCCGCGCAGGGTTATGCACCTCCTGGAAATCTCCTGGAAATTGGAAGTGGTCACAAAACCTTTTGGAAAACCCCTGGAATTCCATCAAGTCTCGTGGAAAACTCCTAGAAATCGAAATCGTAATTAATTTGTATATATATATTCATATGCATATTCAGATTTTGATATAATTGTATAAAAATACGAAGATTTTTTCATTTGTCCTATTTATCAGTCTGGTAGATTGTAGACACTTTCATATGAACTTCTGGTAATACAGATAAATATTGTCATGTTCATTATGATCGTGATACATATCAAGTCCGGACTGTAAATGAACGTGCTCCACACGCATTTAGGAAAGAATCACGTGCATGCCCTTATTAGTCCCCTGCCACCGGGCGTCGCCCGGAGCGGGGGACTTATGAAACGGGCCGTGTCCGTCCGTCTGTCCGTCCCCATCTATAGTGGCAAGTTTTTACGCGCCATATCTCAGTAACTAATACAATTATTTCATTTCTTTCTTGCACAGAGAGAGAGTACATATATTGGAGGTGAGCAAAGCATGGTTATCTTTTTTAATTGAAAAAATTGCTAGATTTTTTAGATGTTGTGAAAATGTGCAATTGCCCCTCTGTATAGTGTCACGTTTGTGCGCGCTAGATGTCAGTCACTATTAGAGGGATTTTATTTTTCTCTTGCACGAAGACAGAGCGTATACTGGAGGTGTGCAACGCATTTTTTTTATTTTTGTCGAAAATTGAAAAATTGTCAGATTTTTGAGAAAGTGCAAATGTCAGCTTTGAAATATGCTCTCAATAGCTATTGATCGATATTGATCGAGAGCAGCCGAGCCTGCAGTTGGATGATTGCTGTTGTATAAGGCGGGTATCTCAAGTTTAACTGGACAGATTTTAACCTAAATTGGTAGGTAGAATGGTGGGCAAAGGCACTTGACCAGATAGCTTTTGATAACCTTGGGTCAAAGGTCAAGGTAACTTTTTTAAGGTCACTGAACATTTTAAATTTTTCTCTTGGAGACACAATATCTCAGGTTGTGTCTCATGTGCACGCTGTTGTGGACATGATATGTCAAGTTCGGCTGGACGGATTACAACTAAAATTGGCAGCTGGGTTGGAAAGCTAAGGATCGTGACCTGATCAAGTTTTTGTGACCTTGGGTCAAAGGTCAAGGTCACCACTCGAACTGTTTTACTTAAAAAAACGGAGGTAAAGCAGGGGGCTTAACCAGTTCGCTGGTATACTTGTTAATTATAGAATTCTATGATTGTTTAAAGGCATCAGAGGAGCCAGTGTACTTGTTGGCTGTGCAATCTGTGGTAACGATTCAGCATGGGTCATCAGCGAAACCAAATAATCGTGGCATTGAATGAGAATCTTTTTAAATCCTAATCGATTTTTCGTCGATTTCTCTTTAATTTCTAATCAAATGCACAAACCAAATTCATTAGAAAAACTGGAGTAAAGTTTTTAAGGCTCAGTAAATCAATTCTTGAGTTATTTAGCAAATGTCGCATTCAAGATAAAAATTCCAGAATGCAGGTCGTTCACATGTTACACAAGGGGTAGGACATGGATAAAAGGCCTTGCAGAGTCAGTGTTGTCAGTGGGATTCGGTCTACCCAAACGCATGCGCACGCATATTGAATGCCTTTAATTTAGCTACTTCAAACACAGTTTTATAGCGTCTGCTCAAGCGCGCTTAGAGATTGAGAAATCTGTATCATTGCATGTTGTGTTTTGCGTATTGAGATGGATAAAAAATCCTTAATTTTATTGTCGTATCTTAATGTCTTAGGGTTGGGTGTGCAAGAGGGTTGACTAAAGATTTTAGGAGCGTTGGGTGAGAAAGCCGGGGGGCGGAGATAGTTTTCACTGTCTGTATGGACATCTGTCTGTGCACTTTCAGTCTCAAGCGCCTAGAGCATTTATTAGTGGATGGATTAGTCTCAAATTTTACCCAGGGGTGGTTCCAACACTTTTGCAGTGCAGTAACCAGGAATTTTTGCAATACGAGAGAAATTAACAAAATGGTTAATTTTTAAACATTTGCAAAGTGTGTTTTTGGAGTTAGCATATACTGGAGTCAATCTCACGCACCTGGAGCATTTATTAGCGAATGGATTCTTTTCAAATTTTACTCAGAGGTGCTTCCAATCCTTGTGCAGGTCAGTGATCAAGAAGTACAACAGAAATTAACAAAATGGTAAATTGTTAAAAAATTATTTTCAAATTTTGCCCAAATTCCGGCAGATTCATGCTTCTCGAGCATCTAGTTATACTTAATACGAATTTTATTCGTTTTTTTTCAGATCTTTAGTGAAATTTGAACAAATTTGAAAATGTCGAAATACAAATGTATGTTTCGCGATGATTGGCTCCGTAAGGAAAATTACAAAGAGTGGTTCGCTGCATATAGATTTACAGAGACAAAGCTCGGTGTGTGCTGTATACGAAATCATTCGATATCGGAAATATGGTAGAAACCGCCCTTACAAGTCACCAGAAAGGGGAAAAAGCATCAACAAGCCTTAAGAGTTTTCTCTGCTAATAAGATGTCTTTTGCTACAAACAAATCTTCAAAACTGGGGCTCGAAACCTGTAACTAGCTCTTCACTGACAGTTTCAGATTATGCCCTGAAGGAAGACGTGCTTCAATAAGAAATTCTGCGGACACTTCGAACAATAGACAAGCATAGTTCTTTACCTTCCAATGAGGATGTTGGAGATGTGTTTTGCATGATATTTAAAGATCACCCAGTCGTTAACCAGTTTTCATGCGGCGAACAAAAACATCCTATCTTGCCAACTTTGGCATTGTAAAAGTGTGTTAAATGAAGGAAGTCAAATCAAACGAATATGTTTTGTTATTGTTAACGATAGTCAGAACACTTCTACAAACTCGAAGCAAATGGACATTCATGTTAGGTTGTGGGATATAAACAACGGCATTGCTACCGCGCGGATAAAGATTAAATAAAATGGATGGAAAGGATGCCTGTAGGGGAGTGTGGGAGACCATTAAAAACGTTTGTTTTCTTTCTTTCTCACTAAAAAATCTTGAAAAGTTAAAAAGAAAAAAAACTCTCCTGGAAAACTGGGTCTAAAATCTGGAAACTCCTGGAATTTGCTCAAGAAAATTCCGCACGAACCCTGTCCGCGACAGTTCTCTAAATCTACAAAGGACACTTTCTGAAACCCCATACAGTTGAAACATATATATATATTGCAGATGTGCTTTTTCACATTATTGAAATCGGCCAAAAATTGACCAAATTAGGACTTGCTAAAACTTCTTCACTTAGTATATAGATGGAGTTTTGTCCGTGCATTTCTCCAAACCTATGAGGTACATGCTTTTGTTACCATGCATAGTGGAAATTTATATATTGCACATGTGCTTTTTCGTGTTATTGTTGAAATCGGTCAAAATTGGAACAGAATGTGAGTTGTTAGAAATTGATGAAGTATATGCATTCACTTAGCATAGAAGTTCACTTTTGTCCGCGATAGTTCTCTAAATCTACAAAGGACATTCTTCTGAAACCCCATACAGTTGAAATACATATATATATTGCAGATGTGCCTTTCATACTATTGTTGAAATCGGCCAAAAATTGACCAAATTAGGACTTGTTAAAACCTGACAAAATTTATGCGTTCACTTAGTATATAGATGGAGTTTTGTCCGTGACAGTTCTCCAAAGCTATGAGACACATGCTTTTGTTACCTCGCATAGTAAAATATATGTATATTGCAGATGTGCCTTTTCGTATTATTGTTCAAATCGGCCAAAAATGTAACAAAATATGAGTTGTTAGACATTGATAAAGTATATGCATTCACTAAGTATAGAAGTTCACTTTTGTCCGCGACAGTTCTCTAAATCTACAAAAGATATTCTTCTGAAACCCTATACAGTTGAAATATGGCAAAGTTATGCAAAAATTGGAATAAATGGTAGTAAATAATGGAATTGCCAAACCATTCATTTCAGTCTTTTTAAAATAGTTATAAAATTTTAATCGAAACTTTCTAAGCTTCTCCACCTGGACTTTGCTTTTTTCGCAAATGACAAAAAATGCCGAAATGGTGGAATTTTAAAAATTTTCTAAAATTGTGTAAATGTCGGTAAATACGTGAATTGTCAAAACCCAACCTTTCCAATATCCCTTTTCGGGTAGTTTCCACCCGAGAAAACTCGTTTTTGTGTATTAAAATTATGAAAAAGTTCAGAAGCAAAGTTCTTTATTTTTGGCCTTACAGTATTTGTTTCAGAGTTTTTCTCTCTTTCCTTGTTTGGTAACTCGGCTGGGTCATGTCCTTGGACATGCTTGTTTTTAAATTGAAAAAAATGTTTATTTTTCGCAGAATATAACTTGATGGTTTTAGAAAACGTTTAACTGCCGCCTCTGGGAGGCCTTTTTCACTTTTTTCTTCCCTCCAGTTCAAATATTTTGCTTTGAAGTTTTCAACACAAGGTCTGCCGGGCGGTTTTATTTTTTCCACTCAGATTGTTCTGTACTCGGCCAGGCGCAGGTCGCGTTTTGTTAGCCCTCAGCCATTATTCTGGGCTAATAATGATCCCTATTGCTTGTGAGTCATATCCGACCAAAGACAGTGGCTCAGCTGGACCAATGAAGATCCCTATTGTTTATGAGCCATATCCGACCAGGGACAGTGGCTCAGCTGGACTTGGAAATTTTCTTATTTGTACCACTATCAAGTTTGCTTAACATGTGACTTGTGAACACTCTAAAATTCTTTACCACTTACTAAGATATTTCAGGTATAGCTAGTATATGGCACTGTATTGATTATCAGCCACATCGGACTAAGGACAGTGGCTCAATTGGATTTCACATGGTAACTGTTTTTATTTTTATGTTCATCTTAAAGCACTGTCACCCTTTTTTCTTTTCGGTGTTATGGATTGAAATGAGCCTGTGACCGGCCTCAAACCTACTCTTGTCCTTGTTTCGAATGTTCCGGCTGGCTGAGGGCTTTGCACCTGTGATGCCTATGTGTTTATTTGCGATTTTAATTCCATGGCCGGGTGGTGAGAAGCAATACCAATTGCTCAGATGTGTTGTTAGTCCCCCACCGGGGGACTATAGTTTTCGGGTTTGTCTGTCCGTCTGTCCACACCTTTTTTGTTAACACACTCAAGCCTACATTTTTCGACCGATTGTTAAGATATTGTATATATGGGTAGTACTGGAACGAACAAGGATCGGTATTGTAAATGAGCCATGTCGACCCAAGGACATTGGCCCAGCTGAAGTTCAGAAATTTTCCCAATCCTTACTCAGTTGAATGAGTTTGTTAACACACTCAAGCCTACGTTTCTGGATCGATCGTTAAACTCTTTTAGATATAGGAAGTATTAGAACCAACGAAGGTTGGTATTGTAAATGAGTCCTATCGGCCCAAGGACATTGGCCCAGCTGAAGTTCAGAAATTTTCCCAATCCTTACTCAGTTGAATGAGTTTGTTAACACACTCAAGCCTACATTTCTGGATCGATCGTTAAACTTTTTTAGATATAGGAAGTATTGGAACCAACAAAGGTCGGTATTGTACATGAGTCCTATCGGCCCAAGGACATTGGCCCAGCTGAACTTCACAAATTTTTACAACCCCTACATCCTGGAATGAGTTTGTTAACACACTCAAGCCTACATTTTTTATCAATTGGCAAAATGTTATGGACATAGGTAGTATGGATGGTAACAAGAATTGGTATTGTAAATAAACCAGGTCGGCCCAAGGACACTGGCCCAGCTGAAATTTTAAAATTCACGAATATAATACGAATTGCTTAAGGGTTGTAGTCCAACCTAACAAAATTAAATACTGGGATTGTACGCCGCCGGGGATATAGTCAGTTTCACTGACCCACTTGCTCTCATTTATGTCTAACTGGGTGACAAATAGCTATTTATACATCTTGATGGAGTAGACCTTCCTGTTCGTAGTGACCCTACACAAGTTTGAGATTTTTAAAAGCCGGAAATATTCGTATATATCGGGACGTAATATTTAACATTGTTGGATGCTCAAGACTCAGTTTTGTTTTCTATAGTCGATGACATATATTTCTGCCTATCGGAGTCAATTAAAAATGAACACCGTATTATTTAAAATAAAAAGTTTGAAGTAAAAAAGAAACCAGATATTTCCTGGTGTACTACTTTGAAATAGACTACCGATAAATCGAATGTCGCAGAAATCGAATTATTTTCATTATTTCGTCATTTTATGTTGCAGACTATATAAACAACTTATGTTCTTTCGTTATAAGTAGAAAAATGTGAAAAAGGGAATTTTTTTTAATTTAAATTTCAATAGGTTATGAACTACCGAATGAACTATCAACATGGTGATAATGGTTGTCTTAATCCGCCACTAATACGAATAAAAAGCACAGTCGGTGAACTGAGTGAACTTGTTACATAGATTTGAAAATGCAATCATCTTAAAAACAGAAAAATAAACATTGCATTTTTCTGCATCATATTACATATATTCACACAATTACACATAATAAACAATCTTGGAAAATTTAATTATCTTGTTTTGTTTTTTTTTTTGGTTTTTTTAGGGGGGATTTACGTTAATATAAACATCAAGTGACCTCAGTTAATGAAGACAACCAATTTTAATATAGATAAGTCGAAATTGAATTTAGAAACTAGACCGTTTTCGCTACAGGGTAACGAAAATCACACTTGGGGGCCACAAAAAATACGATTCTGAACTCTAAAAATTCAGAACTGACCAAGAACGAGGAGGTAAAGGTCCCAAGGCACCTCTTCCCTTATAACTTCTGTTTTAGGACAAAAGGTCGAAAATAAGCTTAAAATCGCACTACCTCTAACCGTTTTTTTGGAACTTCCTATTTTTGACATTGATCAAGACCGAAGAAGTCAAGGTAACCTAGGTACCCCTTACATAACGCTTTTTAGATTCAAAGGGTCGAAATAGGCTCAAAATAGCTCTACCTGTAACCGTTTTAGAGATAATGGTCAACTACTGGTCTCTGACATGGCCGAGGAGGTCAAGATCACCGAGGTACCTCTTACATATCGTCTTTTAGGCTCAAGGGGTCGAAAATAAGCTCAAAATAGCCTTAAATGTTTTCGAGATAATGAACCACTTCCGGTTTTTGACTTTGACAATGGTCGAGGAGGTCCAGGTCACCAAGGTACCTCTTACATATCATCTTTCAGGCCAAAAGGGCCGAAAATAAGCTCAAAATCGTTCTAGATGAATGACCAAGTTCCGGTTCTCGACACTGATCAACACCGAGGAGGTCAAGGTCACCAAGATACCCCTTACATAACGCTTTTTAGATTCAGAGGGGTCGAAATGAGCTCAAAATCGGTCTATCTCTGACCGTTTTCAAGAAAATTGTCAACTTCTGGTTTTTGGCATTGACCATGGCCGAAGAGGTCAAGGTCACCGAGGTACCTCTTACATATCGTCTTTAAGGCCGAAAGAGTGCAAAATAAACTCAAAATCGCTCTGTCTCTAACCGTTTTCGAGATGATGACCCACTTTCGGTTTTTTACTTTGACCATGGCCGAGGAGGTCAAGTTCGCCGAGGTGCCTCTTACATGGCGTCTTTTAGGCCGAAAGAGTCGAAAGAAACTCATAATGAATTATTAAAAAAATGAGCTGGACCAACAACACATCCTACATTATATCTCTGCTAAATTTGGTCGTTTTAGCTCAAGCAGTCTCAGAGGAATTCGCGTGACAAGGTTTTTAAAATTTTATATTTCAATGTTTATGTTGTATTTAAAATATTAAAGAATTTCTTTTAACATTGAGTTGGACCAACCAGAGATGCTATACTATGTCTGCCAAATTTGGTCGTCCTAGCTCTAGCTGTCTCAGAGAAGTTCGGTTGACAAGGTTTTTTGGGGAAAAGGAAACATAAGGAGACAGTTTTCCGAATCGTACGAAAGCAATAAACTAGAGGATTGATAGTAGTTGTGGAAGTTCACGGAATTAAAACTTCCTTTTACCTTGTGCTGCGCTTACTTCCGCTGCGGCTCCTTTGTGAAAATTGTTTTCTAAAAAATGTCTGATAAGGATAAGCATCAAGTCCAAATTTGGAAAGGAAACTGGATAGTATTATACAAGCAGTTGAGTCAATATCTTTCAGCGTGGCTGAGATAGAAGAAAAACTAAATTTAACAGAAGTGTCTAGAAAGCTCAACGCCGTGTTAACGCGTGTAGAACGACTTGAAAACCCAAGAAAATCAGTCTTCTGTGAAGAATCGGCATCGTTTAGTCCCAATAGGGACTTTCGTCAACCTCCAGAGGTTCAGAGGAATTTGGTTGAGGACGTTGCTTACGCAAACTGCCACACCAGGCTGAATAGACCCTGCCATACCAGGCCAGGAAGGGATACATCAGGGGCGCGGTCAGACAAAGTCTCCGCCGCCGCCATCCAAGCTGATTTTAAGGCATTGAAGGAACGTTATTCGTCTTTAGCAATTCCAGAGGAATTCAAACTCTGCAAAGATCGCACAGGCGTTAAGAGAGAGGACCAGAATCGTATAAATTTGATTGCGTCCTGTGGTAAATATGGTGAAACTCTACTGAAAATAGCTTCCGCCGACGACGGCGGTCAATCTGTGGACATGACGTGTTTGTGGTCGCTAGTGCTTTGCAGAAATTTCTACAGACTGAATATTCCGCAGTTTTAGTAGACAATCAGTTCGATTCCCAGACAGCACGCTTTTACAAACAACTTCGACGTCATACGACGGCCTTTGATAGTGATTCGCTTGCCGACCTAAAGGACGCTGTATCAGTTTGTTCCCGTTACCAACTGGCAACTGCGGAAAAGGATCATTCGAAATGCGCTAGAGGTTTCGGTAGATTTTCCCGACGAGGTCGTTACCAGCACAGGCCGGATGTTTACAGTCAGTTTACAAACTCAGTAGGGATGGGGAGATCTGTGGTAGGTTCTCTAAAAAGACACATCGCAGAGTGGCATAAAGTTGGAGTAAATAAGGAAGTCATTGACTGGATCAATGAGGGTGTAAAAATTCCGTTTTCTTCGCAAATCCCTCGATATGTTTTTGAAAACTATAGACTTACAAATCGCAATTCGTGGATACAATCAGAGCTGTGGTTCAGTATTTACGGGAAACGTTATTGCGGTTTACGTCATTTGTTGACGACGGTCTGTTACTAGCTCAGCCGAACGACATTGCAAAACATAAGAAACTGTTAATCGAAACCTACGAGAGGTTAGGTTTAGTAATAAACTACGACAAATCGGAGCTAAAGCCTAGCACCAAGATCATTTTTATTGGCTATCTGTTGAACTCAGTTGGGCCAGGTGATTGCCCATGGATAGCTATACCTAAACCTAGAATTGTGAAGCTGAAAAGAGACATTCATCGGTTATTAGCCAAACGTGGTGCTTCGGCTCGTGCTATAGCCCGTATTTGTGGACAGTGTATTGCATGTACAAAAGCCATTGCCCCTACAAAATTGTTACAGCGTAACTTATATCGCTTACTGTCCATAAGGAAATCTTGGTCGGACACTCTTTGCCTCGACAAACCTGGCATAAAGGACTTAGAATGGTGGCTGTCAGCGATACATTCTTGGAACGGTCGACCAGTGGTTAAAAAAGTCATTGACAAGCAGGTTTACACTGATGCCTTCGACTTGGGCTGAGGAGGCGTCTGTGATGATAAAGAGGCGGCTGGGCTATGGACTGATGTAGTGAAACAAAGATCAATTCATTATCGGGAATTGTTAGCGGTGTTGTTAACTTTACAAACATTTAAAAAACGATTTGGCAAACGAATGCATTCAGATCCGGTCAGACAATGTGACAACAGTAGCATTTATAAATCATTTAGGCGGAAATGTGCCCCAATTAACTCAAATAACAAAGTCAACTTACAAACTGGCTGCAGAGTTCAACATGGAACTACAAGCAAAGCATTACCCGGGAGTTCTGAACAGGCATTCTGACAGACGCAGTCGCCTATCGGAATTCAGCACCTACAGTTGGAAACTGGATTCCAGCGTTTTCAGGCTTTTAAACAGGCTGTACGGAAATCACACGATAGACAGGTTTGCCGATATAACAAGTTTTCATATGCCAGTGTACAACAGCCTGTTCTGGGATCCGGAAACGAAAGGGGTGGACGCTTTGGCTCAATCGGACTGGGCAAATCACAACAATTTTGTCAACCCACCAGCGTTCCTGTTACCAAAAATATTGAAGGTGATAAAACAGCAAGGAGCAGTTTCTACCATAATCGCTCCGAGGTGGCCAGCCCAGTCGTGGTTTCGTACTCTGCAGCAATTGTCAACAGCACCTCCATTAGAATTACCAAATCCAAAAATATGGTGCAGGGAAAAAAACCCAGAACCCCTAAAACCGCAATTGGAAGTATTCTGCCTGGAGAGTGAGTGGCCGAAAACACTAAATAAACAAGTTTGGAGCTCTCAAGCAGCGAGGTCCGTTTTTTACCTCAACGTTCTTCAGTAATCGCCGATTATCTATGTGTTGTGGCCGCCAGATCAAATAGACCAAGGTCGATATTGTGCACATTTCTGGCGGCGTTGGATATTTATTTCGCGTTTTGGATATCCCAAATCCTTGTGACGAGAATGTGCGGTTCTTAGTGAACTCCCTTGTTAAATCGTGCACAAAGGCTCCACGTGAAAGGGTAAATATACTGCCCATTGAACCCTTCAACCGTCTTTTCTCCAAGTGGGAGGAAAATTACAAATTGCCTATTAAAAGACTGAGACTGAAATGCATCATGCTATTAGCATTCACGCTGATGTTGCGCCCTTCTGACATTGCCCCAAAATCCAGAGTTCAGGCTACGAGTACAGGTTGTGAAAGTTGTTTAATGTTTTCTACGGAACAGGTCAAGTTTCTCGAAAACGGGCACTTGCAAATCACCTGTTTCGGAGTTAAAAATGACACCCACAGAGACGGTTTTCCCATTACCATTCTCCCCGTTTCAGTGCAAAAATTAGACCCCGTTGATGCTCTACAGGTGTAAATCACACGCACAAAAGACCTTCGTACCCCGGACAGTAAGCCAGATGTTTTTGACAGTTAAGAAACCGTACAAGGTGATTTGTGCTCGTATCGTGTCTAATATTCTCGAGGACGCCATATACTTGGCAGGATTAGACCTCAATATGTACTCGGCAAAATGCTTTCGCCCATCGGGCCCAACGTCAGCCATTGAGAGTGGTTTGGACCCTGATAAGGCAAGGCGAATCGGACGGTGGAAGACCCCAAGCGTGTTTTTTAACATTACGTACATGATAAGACACCGCAGAACTATTCGGATCAGATCCTTTTTTTCGTGAATAGCGTATTTCCACCGAGCCCTTTTCACTCTGTTTAATAGCAAAAGTTTCGAATGAAGTGAACTATAAACAACGTATATTTGAGGAAATAGTAGTTGTGGAAATTCACGGAATTAAAACTTCCGGTTACCTTGTGCTGCGCTTAAACGTTTTATTTGGTGGCTAAGGGACTTTTGTTGTATGTATAATGGTGTACAGATAGCTATGGTTAAGCTTTATTAAAGGATAATACCAAATCCGGACAGGTTACCCCGGATCCGATAGACCCGCTCGGAGACAGCAGTGCACAAGGCTATAGCAAATGTTTCGAATGAAGTGAACTGTAAACAACGTATATTTGAGGAAAAAATCCTCAAGTGTAAAAATACCTCTTGCCGGGAATAAAATAGTAATACTTTATTTTATGTGTACAGAATGTTATTTTTGGCCTGAAGTCGAAGGCCCTACATTCCCGTAGGCTGATGGCGAAAAATAACATTCTGCACACACAGAAGGATGTATTTGTTTGGTTAAGAACAAGCATTTACTCCCTCTGCATGCTTACCTGGGACGATGCTATGAGTTGCGCTACTGGCGGTGTGTTTTCATTTGGCTCTGCCACTGTTCGTACATTTTAGAAAAACAAAAACAAATAAACAAACAAACAAAGTAAACAAAAAACAACAAAACCAAAAAAAAGCTAAGAAAGAACTATTTAAAACTAATTAAACACAATAAAAAACTAACAGATGTGAAACATTTTCACTTGTTCTGTCAGTGACTGACCCCGTTTTCTTCAAAGAAAAATAGAGGAACAACCGAGGTCTCGAAAATGTGCTTAAAATGAGGCGTGGTGCGCTACGTGTCCGAAAATCATGCACGCTCGGTTTTTTTTTTGCGTACGATCCTCTAGGAACATGATACAAGAATGTCCAGGGACATTGTGACCAGTTGAGATCTAGTGAATCGAGTATCAATAGGCTTGTATGAGCACCAAAAAGTGGTAGTCTTATTTTAAAAACCGGTCACTGAAAAATTTCCAAGACCGGCATTTGCCGGATCTATGGCGGATCTCAGAAAAGTAGATTTCAAACAGCCCTAACGTTGGACTACGCCAAAAAATGAAAGCAATCTGACTAAAATAACTTGCAGAAGAACTATTTGAAAAATATGATCCCTAAAATTTAAACGGTTTTATGAGGCCAATTTTTAGAGGCACGCAAAAGAACAAAAAAATTAAAGAAAACATCACATTAGTAATATTCTAAAATTTCGAATAAATCCAACCAAACTGCAGCAGACAACGCACGTTGGAAAACATGCACACTTCAAAAGCACTCAAATAGGCAATTTTTGGAGAATTAACAAAATCAATCATATTTCGAAACAGAAAAATCTAGGCAACATTCGTACAAAATTTTCAAGAAATACAATCAGAATTGTGCTAGGAGAATCATTTTGAAAAATGCCTACTAAATATACCCCCCCCCCTCACCCCCAATGTAGCTAATTTTTGGTGGATCGCCAAAAAGTCACTTAAAGTAAGAAAAGAAAGAAAGAAAGAGAGAGAGAGAGAAAGAGAGAGAGAGAGAGAGAGAGAGAGAGAGAGAGTGAGAGAGAGAGAGAGAGAGAGACCTAATGAACATTTATCCAAAATTTGAAGGCAGCCCGATCAAAACTGTGGAAGGAGCAGTTTGAAAACAGAATTCCAGTGGTGTAAGAATGCGGGTTTTTAAACCAGCGGACTGTATGTGCGTATGTACGTATGTAAACTTTTACTTTAAATGCTTCTTCTCCAGTTTTGGTCGGATTCCTCTCAAATTTTACATGAATGTTCTCTAGATAAGTCTGTTTTTAAGTTTTTCTTTGGCGATCCGCCAAAAATTTGCCAAATGGGGGACAATTTGAAATTTTTCGGTTGGCAATTTTCAAAATGCTTCTTCTAGCACAACTTTGATCAGATTTTCTTAATATTTTGCACAAATATTCTCAAGGCAGGTCTCTTTTTAAAGCTTACTTATTTTTGCGATGCGCCAAAAATTGGCTAATTGGGGGACATTTTTTAATTTTGTGGTATCTAATTTTCAAATTGCTTCTTCTCCCACAATTTTGATCAGATTCCTTTCAAATTTTGGATAGTTCTCTAGATACACCTCTCTTGAAAAGTTACTCATTTTGGCGATCCGCCAAATATTGGCTAATTGGCGTACATTTTTTAATTTTGTGGTATGTGATTTTCAAATTGCTTCGTCTCCCACAATTTTGATCGGATTCCTTTCAAATTTTGGATTTTTTTTGTCTAGGTATACCTCTCTTGAAAAATGACTTACTTTGGCGATCCGCCAAAAATTAACTAAATGGGGGACATTTTTTATTTTTTGGTATCTAATGTTCAAATTGCTTCTTCTCCCACAATTTTGATCGGATTCCTTTCCAATTTTGGATAGTTGTTCTCTAGGTAGACCTCTCTTGAAAAATTACTGTCTTTAGCTATCCGCCAAAAATTGGCCAAGTTGGGGACATTTGTAATTTCGTGGTTGCCAAATGCTTTCCAAAAGAGGACTACCTAGGGAATAATCCTACAAAATTTGAAGAAAATCTTATCAAAATTGTGTGAAAATAAGCATTTGGCAACCACGAAATTGAGAATGTCCCCGATTTGGATTATTCCTTAGGTAGTTCTCTTTTGAAAAATTACTCATTTTGGCGATCTGTCAAAAATTGGCCAAATAGGAGACATTTTATATTTTTTGGTATCTAATTTTCAAACTGGTTCTTCTCCTACAGTTTTGATCAGATCCCTTTCCAATTTAGAACAGTTGTTCTCTAGATAGCTCTCTCTTGAAAAATTACTTTTTTGGCGGTCTGCCAAAAATTGGCTAAATGGCGATCCCCCTAAAATTGGGCAATTGGGGGGGGGGGCGGCATTTTTAATTTTTTTGTTTTCAAAATGCTTCTCCCACAATTTTGATCGGATTCCTTTCCAATTTTGTACGATTGTTCTCAAGGTAGGCCTACCGTGAAAATTTACTCTTTTTGGCGATCTGCCAAAAATTGGCCAAATTGGGGACATTTGTGATTTTATGGTCACCAATTTTCAAAATGCTTTTTTAACACAATTTTGATCATATTTTCTTTTCTAAGTAATCCTCTTTTGAAAAATTCCTCATTTTGCCGATCCGCCAAAAATTGGCGATATGAGGGGTATTTGAGGGGTATTTATTAGCGTTAATTTGCAAAATTCTTCTTCTCCCACAACTTTTATTGAATTCCTTTCCAATTTTGTACCATTCTTCTCCAGTTAGGCCCCTCTTTGAAAATTAATTTTTTAGGCGATCCGCGAAAACTTGTAAGTTTAATAAACATGCGCATTGGTCCGAAATACGGACCGCGCATCGACGCAAGTTTGGTAAGCATGCGCACTGGTTCGAAATCGAACCGAGCATCGTCGCAAGTTAAATACATGTGCGCACTGGTCCAAAATTCAAACCACGCGTCAATGCAAGTTAATAAAACATGCGTAGTGGTCCGAAATAATAACAGCACATCAACGCAAGTTAAGTAAACTTGCGCAGTGGTCCGAAATGCGAACCCCTTATCAACGCAAGTTAAATAAACATGCGCACTGGTCTAAAATAAGAAACGCTGATCAACGCTAGTTAAAAAAAACATGCGCAGTGGTCCGAAATGTAAACAGGCATCAACGCAAGCTAAATAAATATGCGCACTTGTCCGAATTGCGAACCACTCATCAACGGAAGTTGAATATACATACGCATTGGTCTGAAATGCGAACCGCGCATCGACGCAAGATAAATAAATATGCGCACTGGTCTAAAATAAGAACCGCTCATCAATGCAAATTGAATAAACATGTGCACTGGTCCGAAAAGTCAAACGCGCATCAACACAAGCTAAACAAACATGCGCACTGGTCCGCATAACGGCGAGTTAAATAAACATGTGCATTTTTTCGAAATGCAAACCGCACATCAACGCAAGTTAAATAAGCATGCGCAATTGTCGGAAATGCAAACCCCGCAAAATATTACATACCAAAACATTAAACTTAAGTAATGATGTTTTAGACGCGGCGTTTTCTTCTTTTCAAAAGGCACATGTGTTTGGCCGTTTCTGCTGCTTGAACTAATTGTGGATGTCCGACAGTATATGTCAACAGTACGCATGTGTGGATACAATTTCGATACGTTGTTTGAAGTTATTTTTCTGGGAAAAAAATCTTTGTATGTATTTATCGGGTCCGTTGCTAAATTAATTATTTAGCTAGCCCATTGCCATCTCGTCCTTTGAAGCCCAATCTTTCAGGGAAATTCCCTTGTGCAAGCCCGCCAGATTTGGTTTTATCGCTTTTCGTTAGCTCGGCCTTTGTCCTTGGACAAGCTTGTTCAGTGTGACTACCACTTTCGGCAACCAGACAAGCTTATTCATAGATTCACTAGATCTCGGCTGGTCATAATGTCCCTGGACATTCTTGTTATTTTTGTATGTGCTCAAACCCACAAACCGGAAGTGACGTCATAATTCTACTTCCGGAAACTGCTCAAACTAGTATTCGTTCTCCTGAAGTTTGAGTTATGAAAACAGTTTCCGGAAGTTGGAAAAAATAACCCAATAATTAATTAAAAAATAAAGAAATAAACAATAAACGAATAAGAAATGAACAAAAAATAAATCAACAAATGAAAGAAAATTTTTAAGAAATAATAATATAAAATAAAATAAACAAATTAAAAAAAGGTAAAGAAGTGAAAAAACAAACCCACCCACCAACCCCCACCCCTCCCTCGGTTTTTTTCAAACTATTAGGGATATGAAAACAGTTTTGGTGAAGTAGTATGAAAACAGTGGCGCGTTGTATTGCACTGCATATATAACAGGGGTTTGAAAACAGTTTTTGGAAATAGGGTTCGAAAATACTTCTGGTTTGTGTTTTCAAACCCGAAGGGGTATGAGCACAGTTTCCGGAAGTGGCTGTAAATGATTTCGTCACGGCATTGAGAGACGTTTGTCAAATGACACATGAATTCGTCAAAGTGCGTATTTACTTTCGTCATCCCATCCGAGCACGTTCGGACGTGCATGATTTCGTCACGTATGTATTTTCGTCATCCCATCGGAGCACGTTCAGACGTCATTGATGACTTCATATACTAAAAATGTCAAACGTACCTATCTTTAAAACTACTTGGTCGATTTCAACTATTTTATCACCATAGTATTCACTAAGACTTTAAATTTTTATTGATAACGTCACGGATGATGTCATATACTAAAAGATTTAAACATGTACATCTTTAAAACTACTCGGTCAATTTCAGCCATCTTTTCACTACAGTGTTTAGAAAGACTTTACATGTGTAAGGATGACGTCACGGATGATATCACTGATGACGTCATTTATTAAAAATTTTCAATGGGCAGAACTTTAAAACAATTGAACCGATTTTAACTATCTCTTCACTAAAGTATTTAGGAAGACATTAAATTTGCATTGATGATGTCAAGGATGACGTCATGGATGACGTCATTGACCAAAAATTTTAAACGGGCCTAACTTTAAAACTGTGCGACCGATTTCAATCAACTTTTCATCATAGTATTTAGGAAGACTTTAAATGTTTATGACTGACGTCACTGATGACGTCATTTATGACGCCATTGACTAAACATTTTAAACGAGCATAACGTAAAAACTATTCTACCGATTTTAACCAACTTTTCACTAAAGTATTTAGGAAGACTTCAAATTTGTATTGATGTCGCCATGGATGACGTCATTAACTAAACAGTTTAAAAGGACATAACTGTAAAACCATTTCATCCCACTTCTCATCATATTATCTAGAAAGACTTTAAATTTTTATGGATTACGTCATTGACGAAAAAATTTCAAACGCATCTATGTTTAAAAAGAATAAGTAGTAATCAGTAAGACGTTTAGTGTTTATTGATGAAGTCATACACTAAAAGTTTCATTAAATTGCTCAGCATGACTTCATATTTTGACCCCTCCTTTAGTCTAGATAAATTAAGTTGAAAAATACTTGCTCCCCTTTTTTAAAAACCATTTCTTTGTATGTTTGGCCTCCCTTACCCATTAGTGAACCGGAACTTGATGCGATGCAGCCTGCACCACAGGAACTTGGTGCCATGGAGCATGCAGCACAAGAGCCTGTACAATTACTGAGGATGAGTTTAAAGGTCGCGCCGTGCAGGCTGACACTTTATCAATTGAAGACATAGAGCCACATAATAAAAGAAGTATGTATGAAGCGCCAGCGAGTAAATTGCGGCACATTTATTACATTACAAAGAAAATACAGACGACGAGGTGACGCAAGACGAGGAGAGGACACGTCAAAGGACCATGAAACACCATTGCTCTATATGCAGTCGACACTTTAGCTCTCGTCAGACACCACAGCAACATCATACAGCCAATCACCAACACCTTACTCTTATATGCTCAGACTGTGGTAAAACGTTTGACAGTAGTAAACTTCTTGAACAGCATCGATTAGTATGTAATACCAAACAGCAACACGTCTCACAAGTTCGTCGTGAGTATTGAAAAAGTATGCAAAACCATGCGAGAGAAAAGGTTTTAAACCTAAACATAATCACGACATTTTAATGGCTTTGAACGAATTGGAACCCGACGCTGAACACTATTTATAGGGAGATATGAAAGGAGGAATAAAATGGTATGTCACCCTACACAAAGTATATGGCATAATGGTGAAAAACGAAGAAGTAAATATGTCAGAAAAACGCATAAGATTTATCAAGGCAGTAAAACATATACTACACTGCAATCCGAGGAGATTCAATAAACAGTACATTGAACTTTTCAAGAATTTGAGCATGAGGGTTCAGACTGGCATTTAGATAAAGTGGACAATGTGGAAGTGCACACCACTACATATGATCCACTGGTAGGTACTTCTTATTTACCATTATCTAGCTCATTAGCGACAACAGGAGCCATTGTGAACATTAAAAATAGTGACCAAAAGTGTTTTATGGTCAGTCTTGGCACATCTTCGTGTGAAAGACAAAAATCCCAACCGGATGAGTCAATACACGGACTATGAATATGGGCTCAACGTGAACAATATCTCCTTTCCAACACATATACGAGAAGTACCAAGCTTGAGAAAAACAACCAATTATCCATAAATGTGTTTGGGTATGACAATAACAACGTGATACCTATTTATTTGAGTAAATATAATTACGAGACACAAATTAATTTATTACTCATCAGCAAAGGGAGAGCACAACCAGTATTGTTTGATTCTGGATTTTTATATGCTGATGCACAAACGCACGAAACATAAAGGACGTATGCATTACTGCTTCAACTGTCTCCAATCATTTATTCGACAGGATTTCTTGAATGAGCATAAGCTAGTCTGCATGAAAAATCTAACACAACAGCAACAACGATTGACTTTTCCTGAGAAAGTAGAAGATTTAGTTATTCGATTCAAAGGCATTGCAAAGCAGCAAAAGATACCATTTATCATCTATATAGATTTTGAATGCTTTACGGAAAAAGAAGAGGATGGTGTCTAGTATCAGCATCATAAAGCCAACAGCTTTTGCTTACGTTGTTGAGACCAGCGTTTACACGTAAACTGTATAACTCCTCCGTTTTTGGGACGATTTCGTTCCCCTTAAGCAAAAATTGTTCTTATCTGAATCTCTATTCGGGTTGGGCTTGACGTTACGATTTTTTAATTTTTGACGCTTTGGCGGCATTCAAAAATGCTAAAAATTACTCTCACATATAAGGAAAAAATGTAAAAAAATGTTTCTCGTCCTACAATTTTTGTCTAATTGTCCCCAAACTTTATATACGCGATCAGCATTCCAGTTGGCATTTGGGTTGTGCTCGTTGTAAAGATCATCGATGTTTGATTTTTGCTCCATTTTGAATTTTTTGGTGTTTTGATGATTTACTAAAGTGTGTCTGAACTACATTAAACAAAGTTATGTTTAAATTCTCATTGTGACAATATAGATTGAAATATTACAGTACACTTTACTGTAGACGTGTCTGACCATCGAATGCAGGTGTTCCACTCGTATTCTAACAAAAAACTAGACATGTTCACCATCGAGTCCGGTTGTAGGCCGGTTTATAACTAGTAGTTTCTACATTTAGTACATAAAATCTGTAAACAGTACCTTGCGTGAGGGGTCTAAATACATAACATCAAAGCTAGAAAAGCTAGCATAGTGTACGTAAAATTCGCCATGGTATAAATTAATACAACTTTTATGGTAACGATTTTATTTCTTCAAATATTACTGGTGCTTGCTGTTGAATTATCAGAATTCAGTGGTTGATGTTATATATAATTCACTATCATAAAATAAGTGCTACGAAGCGTGCAGAAATATTGATATCGGTAAGTGTCTGTCAGTATGTGTGTCTGTCAGTGTTTGCCTTGTAATTTGGTTTCGATAGTCATTGGGGATAAATAAGTTTAATTAGTCCAGATGCACATCCAAGTGCGCATCTGGATGCACATCCAAGTGTACGTCCAAGAGCACATCCAAGTGCACGTGCAATTGCACATGCAAGTGCACGTGCAAGTCCACATGCAAGTACACATGCAAATACACATCCAACTACACATCCAACTATATATCCAAATGCACTCGAAGTGCTCATCCAAGTGCCCATTCAAGCACACGCAAGTACACATCCAAGTGCACATGTAAGTGCACATCCAAGTTTACATGCAAGTACACATCCAACTGCACATCCAAGTGCGTATGCAACTGCACGTCCAACTACATATCCAAGTGCACATGTAAGTACACATATCCAACTTTTTTGTTTATCGTTACTTTACAATAAAGCTTTCTATACTCTATACTTCTATACAACTCTAAGCCACAGGCTTATTCCTTTTACTTGTGGCTTAGAGTTGGCAAAAGGTGAAACCTCAGTTTTGACCACGATGGCTGAGGTGGATTTGAGGCGACGCCTGAGCACACTGGCCTGTACTGTCTTGTTGCGGTCCTGTACGGTTATTGAAAGTTCAAAACAAGCCGCAACACAAGTGAGCAAACAAAAGGTGCATTCATACAAACGATTCTCACGAGCTAAAACTGAAAACAGCTTGAGATAAAGAAAAGCTTTCCTTAAGAGTAACATAACGTACTTCCTTAACCAAAATCAGATTTGAGATCAATTGTAAATTGCTTCAAGGTGCCTGGCAAAAATTTGAGAAGCAGAGCTGCGTTGCAGAGCGAGCAGAAGAAACAAGGCTGTATTAAACATAAGAAAATTAAATGCCATGTTATTAGCTGACGTGTTTAAAAATCTTGTGTTTAACCACTTATGCATTGGATCCAACACATTGTTATGCAGCTTCCGGTGTGATAGTAAAAATTGCGCCCTATAAAAACTGCCCGGGGACTTTTTTTACTTGAAATGAATGCCCCGGGGGCATTTAGTACTTAGTAATAGATGCCCCCTACAGTTAAAAGTGCCCAACTTATTTTCGTGCACAAATCAATGCGATGTACTAAAAACCAAATAGAAGGTATATATATTTCTAAAATACATAATTTTATTCCACATATCTGTTACTGTAAAACATAAAACTTTCACTTATTTTCGTAAACAAATAGTTATGGAAATGTCTCTAGACTGCTAAAATACAGTACATGCTAAATTTACAATTAGATTGCATAAACAGGTGTGAAATGATCATTCATGATGCAGATGTGTAGGTTTTTTCCTGATTTCTAAAGCTTTCCAAGTGGCTTCAGTTTGCTGTAGTCGGCCCTGTACGTAAGCAACTTGAAGGTGTCCTTGCCACACGACGAAAATATCACGATGTTCATGTGGAACATAGCTGCTGTTGTCGTGATTTCCATTTCTGTCGTCCAAACTCCAGAGTTCATAATCTACCGAAATTCGCAAATTTTTAAAAAGAATAATGATAAAAGTGAAGAAGTGAAGATTATATTGAATTGCTCGTGTCACATCTATGATTAAATGTGTCTATCAAAGCTATAATTAATATTTTGTTTCAATACATCACACACATACAGCCAATTGCAATCAACAACCATGTGATGGCTGATGATCTCATCAATGCGATTAATACATTTCATCAAAGCTGTATTTAATATTTTCTTGCAAACCATGACATACACATACCGAATTGCAATCAACTACCATGTGATTTCGATCTGATCGATGGTATTTATTCATTTGATCAAAGGTCTGATTGATATTTTCATATCTTGTCATTTTACGTACTTAATAAAAACATAAATTGGCCAGGTTTGAAGATAAAAGCTAATTTCCTTTTAAAACTTATTTTTCGATGAGAGGCATATTTTACTAGAGGGAGGTATATTTTAATAGTAAAAAACGCTCCGGGGGCATTATAACTAGTATTAAAAGCCCTTACCAGGACACCGGACGCTATGCTTCGTCATACAGCTGTTGCATAATCTGCTATCAATGACATTGATATGTATCAAATGATAGAGCAAGGCGTCCGTGGTGGAATCTCAATGATAATCATAAGTACGCCAAGGCAAGTAATAAATATTTAAGTACTCATGACCCACCCAACCAGGCAGTTAATCATGTATCTGGATACCAATAATTTATACGGTTGGACAATGAGTCAGCACCTTCCAGAAGACTTGGATTCTATTAATGTTTTGTATATCCCGAAAGATGGAGACACGGGTTATATATTGAAAGTGGACTTAGACTATCCAGATCACCTTCATGCTCTTCGCAGTGACTACCCAGTAGCTGTAGAGTGACGATGTGCTGAAGTAGTAAAGAACTCAAGAACGATTTAAACTTGAAGGGGAAACCATGTGAGAAACTGGTCCGTACTCTATATTCCAAAACAAGATATGTTGTCCATTACCGGAAATTACAGCAGTATTTATCATTAGGTTTGACATTAACAAAAATCCATCGAGCCCTCATGTTCACTCAGAGTAAATGGTTAGAACCATACATTACCCTGAATACAGAGAAGCGCAAAGAAGCGAAAAATCCGTTTTATAAGGATTTTTACAAACTCATGAACGGTGCAATATTTGGGAACACAATAGAAAATATGCGTAAACGTATTCAATTGGAATTGGTGACTAATGAGAGACGGTTTAAGAAGCTCGTAGCAAAACCAACATTCCGTCGTTTCAAAATATTTAACGAGCACAATGCTACAAATACAACTACAACTACAGCTCGCTTGAAACAGGTTGAACTGTTGATGAACAAACCAGATTATGTTGAATTCAGCATTTTAGATGTCAACAAAACGTTAATGTATGACTTTCATTATCTGTACATAAAAGCCAAGTACCCCACAGCCAAGAAACTGTTGTTCACGGATGATATTGAAAACGCATTCGATTTTGACAATTCCGCAAATTTATAAGATAAAGAACACTTTCTTTTGAATTTCGATGCAGTTAGTGAGGAAACTGTGGCTAAAATTATAGCAAATTCAAAATCAGCATCATGTGAACTCGACCCTATCCCTACGTTTTTAGAGAAACAATGCGCCACGGAACTTGTTCCTGGCATTACCAGAATTGTAAACCTTTCTCTCAGGAATCATACTATGCCTGAGACTTACAAAAAGGGTATGATACGTCCTTTGCTGAAAAAGCCCAATCTAGACAGGATTTTGAAAAACTATCTTCCAGTCTCAAATCTACCGTACATTTCTAAATTGATAGAACAGTTCGTCAACATGCAGCTTACAAAACACTTGGAGCAGAATGGACTACATGAAGTTCTTCAGTCGGCATATCGTGCCTATCATAGTCCAGAAACGGCTTTGGTGAAAGCTTTTGATAATATTCTGGAACAATTAGACAATAGACAAGCCGTATTTCTCATTTTGCTGGATTTGTCGGCAGCCTTCCATACGGTGGACCACGGCATTTTCCTGCGAAGGCTGAAGCAAACTCTATGCATAGATTATCACGCCCTTAAATGGTTTCGTTCCTATCTCTCTGGTCGTTCAGTCTGCATGTGCGTTGATGGCCCTTATTCAAAGGAGTCTTCAGTTGATTGTGCTGTACCACAGGGATCTATTCTTGACCCTCAAAAGTATCTTGGATACACAATTCCTCTTGGCACTCTCCTTCGGATTCTAGAACTGCTTTTCCATTTCTTTGCCGATGATTCACAACTCTGAAAATCAGTAAACCCGAAATGTATCAACAACCAGTTATTCTGTGCCAGACACCTTCAACATTCCATCAACACTGTGGCGACATGGATGTTTAACAATAAGCTGCAGCTCAACAAAGAGAAAACCGAATTCATTGTCATCGCAAGCGCAAAAAAATCAAGGCTTAATTGGTGTTGACCATCTTGACTTAGATGGTGACATTGTTAACGCAGTCTCAAGTGCTCGAAACCTGGGTGTTGTGATAGACAATTCCATGTCCGTACTTCACTACATTAAACAATTACATTCATAAGTGTGAAAACATTAAATATATTACTTCACTACATTTAACAATTACATTAATGTTTTCATTCATATGTTAAACATATATGTAAAATAAAATTGAATGCATATTTGAATCTGTTTTATTTATATGAGTTTGAAATAAAAGTCTACTTTTTTATTTTTTTTATTTAAGCAACAAACACTTGAATTACAATTCATTTTTAACAATACTTAACTAATGCTTAACGAACAAAATTTAACAAATACGTAATGAAGAATACTTAACTAACAACTGCTTAACGAACAAATATTTAACTAATACTTAACTAGCTAATACTTAACGAAGATCATTTAATAAAACGAAGGTTTATAGCGATCATAAATCATATGTTTTACAATAAAATCACTGTCACTGTTTTTAAGTAACTCTAGAATGTCTTCTACACTCACACCTCGAGCCCATTGTAAAATATATTACACACAGTAAAATCCACATGCATTTGTGATTTCAACAATCTTATCAAACGCAGCATAAATGATAATATTTGTCGGATGCCGCAGTTCTTCAGCAAAATTCATCTCCAGCCTTAAATTTCCATGTTTTACAATACCATAGTGGCCATTTTCAGCATGGTCTGGTGTTAAGTCAAAGGAAAAGAGTGCATAGCCTTTATTCCAGTTTTCAGACGATACAGCTCTTGTCTCCATCCAGCCTATCTAATTCTCGAAACAATGTTTCATAGCATTGTAAATAAGCTTTTTCACCCATATTCGGCTGGAGAGGTTTGGTAGCTACAGGCTCATCATCTGTGTGCAGATGGATGAAGTTAATGTGGAGAAAATTGTAAGGATTCTTATCTCCTCTTCCAGAAAAAGCTGAACGTTCCACAATACCTATGACAACTCGTTTTGGTAATTGCCCAAGAAATATGTTATCTTTCACAAATGTGCGAAATCCAGTCGGTACAGCAACTACTTTACCTTCTTTACGTGTGATAGGGAATTTAGCTGGCATTTCCAATAGTGCTTGCTCGAACTTTTCGGACCATTAAGAAACATTCCATCAAGTCGACTCGATAGTTCTCTGCAGGTGTCATCAACATGTAACTATCCTTTTGTCTATGGAAACAGTTTTACATTTATAACGCCGGGAGGTACCTTTCTTGCTCAAACATATCAATACGTGGTGCGCCCATGACGCTGACCGGTTGACTTGCGTGTGTATATGTAGCGAGTGTGTAAGCAATGGTTCCCAGGGGGGTCAGCAATGGGTTGTCCATTCTCTCCTATGGTGAACGCGGGAATATACTGTAATGGATTAGCCTTCTTCACATTTAAAGAATCTGTTTGTCCTGCCGTATCTTTGTAAATGAGCTGTAGCGTTCGCTCTGACTTGAGGCTTTCTTCCGAGTTATGAATGAGGTGTGAAATAATGCTTGTATACCCATGAGTGTTGTTGCTATGTGAAATAAGACGATTATTCAGAAACAGTTCCACATTGCTCCATAATCCACTAAATATATCGTTTCTGAGAGCCACCTCATCGTCGGTCCACAACTAGCTCCTGATGTCTTTACAGTCCTAAAGGTAACGTGAAGTTTAGAATTTTTTAAATCTGAATATTCTTCTGTTATTGCTGGTATGTAGAATTCTACCGGTGCACTTGGTCTAAGAGCAGTAAAGGGCTGGTATTCTACATCAGATTTTTTCATCTGCTGTTTATGTTGGTAAAATGCGAAATCATTCTAAAGATGAAGTACTACATTCACATGATGGATCATGAATAAGCAACATTTTCTAAATATCTTTTGATGTTGAAGCTTTGACTCTTTTTCGTTTGCTGACAGGTTTAAGTGCTTGATTAAGCCTTTTACCATTTGGTATAGCGCCTACAAGTCCTGTTGTCACTTCCTGAGCTACTTTTCCAGTGACATCTTAAGCAATACCTCTTAGCGCTTTTTTCAAATGAGGAGCAACCATTTTTTGCACCAGATGCAAGCAGTGGTACACCCTTTCTAGCCAATGCACTCAGAAAGGAACCAATACCTTGTCCATTTTGCATTCGAGTGCCTCGCAAACCAGGTAGTGCCCGCCCCACTTGGTATTGATAATGGTTTCGATAAATATTTGGATTGTAAATATAAGGCTTCATATTGCTTTTTGTCTAAAATGTCCCCTGTGCCGTGACATTGATTTCAATGGTATCTGCAGAAACATAATGTGGTTCTCCACATGTTTTAGTCATTACATCACCATCTTTTCCTTGAACAGCCACTGCACGTAATAAAAGGACATAATAATCACCAACAACTTGAGGATCACAAATACTACAATATATATACAAAGTGTAAAATCCATGTGTAATGTCAGAGGTATAGTACGATTGGATATTTGTTCGCTGCCCACGTCAGATATAAATATGCCTTCGTCGCGAAATCCTAACACGTCAGCTAAACCTCGACTAAGAGTAAGTTGATGCCCATTTTTCACAATAACTCAGGTGCGTCGTGTGATGGTGTTGTATTTGAATTTTATTTGTAATGCTGTAATCGTTGTTGTATTAGTTTCTATAAGCATCTGCCCATTCAACATATCTACTAGTTCGTCTGATGTACTATAATGTCCTCGAGGAACATGAATTTTAAGTACCTCTTCTGTACCATATCAAAGGGAATAATCTGCATCCTTTTTAAATGGGGGCCAGGTATTAGGGTATTGACTTTCTGCTAATGCTACTTCAAATTTGTATCTTAAATAAATTGTTTTTGGCACACGTATTTGAAACGTGGAAGCCGTATTATGCTCGGTTATGTAAAAAACTTGTTGATTCCATGACGTCTAAATTGAAAATGACCGTTTATGCAGTTGTAGTTTCGTCGGCTGTACCTCCACAACACCCACTTAAGCATCGTACTTTGTGAAAGGTTTTCATGAAACGTAATGAAGGTAATTTAATACATTTCCCATTCAAGCTCATGTTGACGGGCTTTTTTGATGTCTTGTGTGATCGTGCGTTTTGTAAAAATAGTTAAGGGAATATAAATGTTTCTTTCCATCCAACGGGTACACTTTCACGTTCTTTCTTTCATGACCCCACCAGTACGTCTTTCAATAAGTCAAAAATATTTGAATTAGAAATGACTTCACTCGTACTTAACACAAGTTCTTTCTGGTCAGTTCAATGTATTCCATTGTCTTTCAGTTCCTTTAACACTAAAGTCACCTTCTAATGATATGTAGGTGGACAATACTGTACTATATTTATTTTTTTATCTGGAGGTGTACAATGTTTTTGTTTGTAGCGTATATATTCTCCCACCAGCTGTGAACTTTTTTGGCAGCTTCATGATTCCTTTCACCTTTCAATATGTTTTATTTTACTTGTCAAATCACTCTCCTTAGACTGAAACTTTTGTAGCTCTAACAACATATAATATTCAGATTCTGGAATCAAACCTGCGCGGATTTGAGCACACAAACCGGAAGTAACGTCTTAATTCTACTTCCGGAAACGGTGCTCAAACCCGCATTCTTACACTACCACTACCAATAAATTAAAAAATACCCCCCCCCCCCACCCCATATAGCCAAGTTTTGGTGAAACGCCAAAAAAGTAACTTTCAAAAGAGAACCGGCCAGGGAACGCTTATGCAAAATATGAAGGCAGTCTGGTTCAAATGATGGAAGAAAAACCTTTTTGAAAATTGGCTGCCGAAAAATGCTCCCCTACCCAATTTAGTTAATTTTTAATGGATCGCCAGAACGTAACTTCAAGAGATGACAGGCTAGTAAACACTTAGGCAATTTGATCAAAATTGTGGAAAAAAACCTTCGCAAAATTGGCTACCAACAAATTTTAAAATGATCCCTCCTGCCATCTAGCAATTTTTTGATCGCCAAAAAATTTCTAAAGAGGCCTATCCAGTAAACATTCGCACAAAATTTGACAAGAATCCGATCCAGATTTTAAAAAATGCTCCCCTACCCCCGCATCCTATTTGACCACTTTCATTTTGGACCAAAAAAAGGAAAAAGAGAGAAAAAGCCTAATGAATATTTATCCCAAATTTGAAGGCAGTCCGATCAAAATCGTGGAAGAAGCAGTTTGAAAACGGACTACCAATAAATAGAAAAATGCCCCCCCCCTCCCCCTTTGGCCAATTTTTGGTACATCGCCAAAAAAGTGATTTTTCAGGACAGGCTTTCCTAGTTAACATTTATGCAAAATTGGAAACACCGTACCATATAAAATACGAATTCTGAAGTAAATAAGAAACGAGATATTTTCTGGTAGGATATTCTGGGTACAGGACAACTACCGCCGAAACCAAAATTAAAGGGATTACTTCCCCATAGCTGAGGTTCTTTTGATTGGCTTTTTGCAAACATAACGAGCAATTAGAGTTCCTTTTATTTATGATCACAGATCCTTTGTATTAGTAATCACAGATCATTGTATGGCTGATTACAGTTTATGAAGTGCAGTTACGAGAGCCGTGTGAATCTTGACCCTCCGTTTGAATTACAATTAAGATTTCTGTGATGGATTAGCTTCCTTAACAAGGTGTAATTAAGATTTCACTGATGGATTAACCCCGATAACAGTCACACAAACTTGTGGCGCTTCTAAGGGGTTCTGAAAAAGGAGCAGGGCCTCAGCAATGTGGTGATGACACAAATGGAAGGGGGGACACGAGAATTCTTACGATTGTCAATGACTTCCAGAACCGGAACATTATCGATTACCTGGGATTTCCCACAATGTCCACTTGTAGGAATCGTAAGTGACACTAAGACTGTTTTTTATTTCAGTAATGTTTTTCATTTCAGTAACACTTCGGAGAGGAGTCTGAAGGGACGCAGCGGTGACAATTGTCTCGATTTTCAATGACTTGAAGTGAAGTCTTCTAAAGCGTTCTCATTTGAGGTGTGATCAGTGAAACTAGCATTTTTCAAGTAGCTGTGTAGCTGATAGTCTGGCTGGAACATCTCTAAACATATGTAATAGATCTATTTCGAGTTGTTTCCTTTTTATTGAGGAAGGGTGGGGGGGGGGGCAGTATGGATTTTCGGCGGCACTTGTCCGAGCGCCAACTGATATTCTTGTCTTATAAATGGAAAAATATCAAAGAAATTTAAAACAGAAAGGACATTTTTAATGTTTAAAATTTCAATAGGTAATTCAACACTGAACTCCCGACATTTTAATAAATAGCCACATGTAAATTCAATTTTTCAATTTTTTTACTTCTCTTTCGACAAAAGAAAGCAATTTACATTGTTCGCCTTATTTTCACTCTTTGGTATAAGAAAACTGATTTCTGACATTTGAATTATGGGTAGTCTGTTCCGGAATAGACTACCAAAAAATGTTTGGTTTCTTACTTGCTTTAGAATTCTTATTTTAAATAATAGTGTTTTGAAGAAAAAATTGTAGAAGCATTATGAAAATTGGCATGGAAAAAATTTTAAATGACCACCATTTGGCCAATTTGGTGGATTGTTGAAAAAAGTTTTCAAGAGAAGCCTACCTAGAGAACATTCGTGCAAAATGTGAAACGAATCCGATCAAAAACTATGGGAGAAGAAGTATTTCAAGTAAAAGTTTACAAACGTGCATATGTAGTCGGCTGGTGTAAAAAAAAGGTCGTTAAATGAGCTTGGGTGAATGATACGATACTGGGGTTGACATTTTCTTGAAGAAATACGGCATTAGCTTGTGTCCTTAATAGTTTTGAATACCTTTCAGCGGATGTCAAAATTCCTGAGACCTGAAAGTAGCCACTTTATAAAGCTGCTAAAAATTTCTACAAAGCGGTTCTTTTAAGTTGGTTAGTGAATCAACGACTTTACAAAGCCGCTGAAATAGCAACAACAGGATTATTTCTTTACAAGTCCTTGATTTGACAGATTTGATGTTGCAAACCTTTCGAGGCTATTTAAGGTGTTTGATTGTTTTACAAGAAAGGATTCATACGGTCTTCAGTTTTCTCCCAACTTTAAAGAAATCATTGATTTTTCAAATTGTACAATATATTCTTTGAAATAAAACTGCACGTCCGATTGCGGTTTTAACGGGCAACTGCAGCATTTCGCCACTCGGTGTGGTGACCAGGCGCGGCAAGCTTTGCTAAGTGATGTCAATGAAACAATTCGATTCGTATATGCAATTTATGTCAAAATATACACGGCTTAATTGACAATTTTAAAATTCCTGGTTTTTCTTTGTCCATTACAGTTGATCCAATACCACAATAAAACTCGGACGATTCAACGGTAACAGAAATTATCCAACAACTCTGAATTCAGTGGCCCCAAAAAAGGTTTAAAAAAGACATCACACCGTCTTTGTAAGGATATAACTGAATAGCTAAATGCAATATCTGGATCTCAACCGAACACGTGACAGCCTGGATCGTCTGGTCAGCAGCAACAACAGGATTATTTCTTTACACTTCCACGGCAACAGAAGTTTGTGTGAAATTCATGAATTCAACATTTAGAGTTAATGGTCAATGAGAGTTACATTAATGTAATATCATAAACATCATTTGTCGCTTTGAAACGGTATAACAGCCAATGAATGAATGCCGTTAATTAGCGTAAGGACCAGGCACTTAACCCAAGTGGCTAACACTTACGACGCACTCTCCAAGCTGCTTCAATTCCCACTTCGCCAGTGACTGACACGCGACAAAGAAATTTAACAATGCAACAGTTCGCACTGAGAAATAACTGCGCCGCATACAAGGTCAAATAACTTGATTTTAATATCAATGCTTTTCTCAATCTCTAATCGATTTGACAACAAAAACCTAGGCGGCATCCCTGGTGGCATAATATCTGAATTTCATTAACAATTTGCGAAAGTAACAAAAAATAAAATTTAAAAAAAGGAAATAAAAAATAATAATAATAATTACAATAATAACCAAGTGCAATTCAACATGAAGAATAGACTAAGTGCATTCAAATGCTATTCCTTAATTTCCCCTTTAAATTCCGAAGTTTCTCTCTCTTTTCACAGATGATTTCAGCACAGTTTTCTATGTGTACTGCAGATTTTAATACCGTTTGAGGTGTACTGCTCGGGTTAAATGCAGGTTCTAAGAAGTCTTAGTGTTGTTTTCTCAGGCTAAATACAAAGTTGAACACGGTTCAGTGTTGCCCCTTTCTCAGGTCAAGTCTAGATTCTAACATGGACCTGGGCGCGCCTTTCACGTCTTTACGTGCAGATTCTAACATGGTTTCCCGTGCGCCAGATCTCTCCGTCATCCTGCAGATCTTTCAGCGCATCATCAAAGCCGTCTTTTTGTGGGTACTGCAACAAGCAATTTCAGTTGGTAAAAACCTTAATTGATTTTAAAATTTTTTTAAACAAATACAGTTTTATTTTTCAGTTTCAACTATTATTGCATTTTTTAATTAAATGTTGCTCGAATCGCCATTTTTTATTTAATTAGTCTTTACATCCGTGCAGTATACCAAATATCAGGCAAACACTTGCATATAGGATAACTTACTTTTTCGATTTCTTTCTCGATGAGCTTCTCCCTGAATTCCTCCCACAGCTTGGTGTACTTGAGCGTCACTACCTTGCCCTTGCCCTTTATTAGATCTTTCAGGAGCTACAGAACACAGACACCGAGTTGACATAGCCGCATGGTTCCAACACAACATTCCTTTAACATCTTTTTGCTGAATATTTCTAACGATTCTAACGTACACGAAAAAAATGGAACAGGCCCGTTATTAAAGATCAACACCTCCAAAGTTGAAACTGTAAAGTGAACGTAAAATGTGCAATAAAGTCATTTTACTAAAAATAAATCAATTATAAATATAAATTACAACAAGACCGTGAAGTGCCGGTGCCCAGGCGCCGTTAGAGGGACAAGGCACGAACGGGTACGGCAACAAAAATACGCTGCTGAAAGTTTTATTTTCATTGTTAAATATTACGCAGCCTCAACAGTAATTTCGTTTCGGAGTGGAAATTCTAGTTTGCGTTCAGTCCATCGATATCATAACTGAATAAGATGCAGGAGTGCACAGTCACTTTCACTTTATGTTTACATGAAGTTGCACTGTGCACAACGTAATGTTGTGGAAACGCACACTAAAAACAGGTGCTGGAAATAAGTCACACTACTGATGCCAAAGCGCTTTAACCAGTTCATTGACTTTGGTCCCTATGCAAATGTTCCAGGAAATTTCCACACATAACACACAGAAAGGAACATATCAGTCATTATCTGGGCTCACAGATTCTGACAACTTGTCTGGACAAACTGAGAGTCCTGATAGAGAATGTAAAAAAACTCTATCCGTTTTTGACAACTACCGATCCCTCAATGTTCGCTCTATTCGGAAATAATTCGCTGCACACCTGCAATATATACGGTTTTACTGTGTAAAGTTTCTTAAGGCTGGGCCTCAGGGTTTGTTAGAACACGGGACAAAACTCCAAGTCTGGATTCTGTAAATTTGCAATTGTTAATCCAGTCATAACACGCGGAGTCTTTTCACTCGGCATGGGCGCGGGCGTCTTGATCGCCCCACGCTATCCACGCTGTTTTCATGGTAGCCATGTATCACGCGACTGTTTCCGGTCATTGGTACACCAAAGCAGAAAAGGCGAGAGAAAAAGGCACCTAAACTTGGCGCACCGCCAAAAAATGGCGAATCCCGAAAATAAAATAAGGGGCATTTGTCTCCCTAAGTGGACCATGTTCCCACAATATTTTACTGCGATTCGACGAAAATTGAAAGAGCAGCAGCAAAAAATGAAAGTTTTCAGGCGGACGGACATCTGGACGGACGCTCGACACAGCCCACACTTGTGGGCATAGCCCGAGTCGCCCAAGGCCATCTGAGCCAAAAACTAGTAAAGCACTTAAACAAAAATGGAGCGAAAGTGTCAATGAGGATTTATTTGGGCTCATGGGGTTACCTGAGCGCGTTCGGCGCGCTGCTTTCGCGCGGCTCCGCTGATACCCGTCGTCAGAATGGAGATGTCTATTTTACCAGTGGTTGGATCCACGGCCGCCTGCTTCAAAGCCTCACGCTGCAGTCTGCAATAAAACGGTACCCTTTGTTGACAACGAGTCGCCAGTACTATAATATCACCTCAAGCCTTTTATAGAAAGCCTTGTTGTGGAATCATTGGACAGTACGCTGACAGTGCGGACAGGACAAGCGAAGAATTACCAAACGACGAATCATTTATCGCCATCCATCATATGACTGTAAATTCTACTTTTACTCATAATCCGATTTCGGTCCGCGAAACCTCCTTCAAAATGCACATAAAACCTACCGGCGTGCTTCATCCACATCCCCCACCTCCACCACATCAGACAGCCTCATTTTGGCATGAGCCTCAGCCAATCGGATGAGCGATTCCAGTTGCCTTGGATACGCAGAGACCTGGCCACGCCCACTGCCAATTTTACGCATCTCGACGTAGGCCTCAATCAAGGCTTGGCCTGCGTCCTCGCTTATCTTCGGGTGTACGTAGGTACGAGCGTAGCTCATGTAGTCTTTCAGAACATCCATTTCCTGTTGGAGTATGAGACCGCAGTCGCATGAAAAAAGCTTAACACGTACTCGGTGCCTTTTCAGTTACTACCCGTATACAAATTATTTCCTTAATATTAAAACACATTTTTGATTATAAACTATATAATTCAAGCCTCGACCGAATAAAAAAAGCGAACCCCGAACCGAAAATTTTGGCAATTGCGATCCCTAAAGTTAATACATGCAGGGCAGTGGAAGAGAATAAACAAACAGATGCCAATGTCGTTCCACACAGGAAGACATCTATTGAAGTAGATGAGAGATATCTATCAAATTGATTACGGGGTGTCTACCAAAGATAAGGATATCTAATAGACAAGCTTATCTGAGCAACACTCACGATATTCTCCTGGGCAATGTCGTCGGCGCCCTGGTAATAGAGCGACACCAGGTGCTTGGCCAGCTTCCGGTCGTATAGCTCGTCCTGCGGGTCGAGGATCAAGAAGATCAGGTCAAACCTGCAAACATCAACAATATCCGGCATCAACTTGACCTGCCCGCTTGGTAGAGTGGCTATGATCCCTGTTCGGGAGCGCTACAGCCTGTGTAGATTCCCGGCCAAGGCAGTGTCATTTTTGGCCCAACCAGCCAAGCAAAGAACGGGCAGCACTTGGGGGTAAGGCGTACTTTGTGGGCTCCTTTTTTTAATGAGTTTCACAAAATCGCAAGCTAAGAAGTAGTTTATAGCATGGACATGACACAATAACAACTTAACGAATATTCAAAAATGAAATGTGGGGTAGTCGTTAAGTTTGCATTGATATAATAATAGTACATGGCGCTGTCCGGTTCGTTCACAGACCTGCCCCACGCAGCCGAGTCCAATACAGGGCACACGAGTGACGAGCCCCAAGGGAAGTGAGACAGACCTTGACAGAAGCGTGTGCGGAAGCTGGATGTTCTCTATGATCGTCTTGTTCTTGTTCCACTGCGATTCGATGGGGTTGGCGGCGGCCAGGACCGAGGTCCTCGCGTTCAGCTGGCAGATGATGCCCGCCTTGGCGATCGACAGCGTCTGTTGTTCCTGCATGGCAACAGCAAAACCATCACTCTCAATGCTACCATTACAAGCATTCCGTTTTACCAGACCGATTGAAAGGTTTTTAAGTATTTAAGTGTCGTGCTGGGAAAATGACCAGGTCAGTTTAATTTATCTATTAACTAAGTATTACTGACATTACTGTTATTCGAAAATTTGTTTTTTTTTTAACTTTTACAAAAAGGTGACGAGCATAAAATCAGCAAATGTAAGAGCGGATGGGGTGAGGTGGTGGCGGATGGGGTGAGGTGGTCGCGGATGGGGTGAGGTGGCGGCGGATGGGGTGAGGTGGTGGCGGATGGGGGTGAGGTGGTGGCGGATGGGGGTGAGGTGGCCGCGGTGGTGGATCATATCAACAGTTCATTTATGTTGGTGCAAGGCTTACCATAACTTCGTGTAAAACAGACCGTGTGCTTTCGTTCATTTTGTCGAATTCATCAATACAACAAACGCCATTGTCGCTCAAAACCAACGCGCCCCTGAAAAATTTTCCCCCGCAATTTTTCAACCAATTTATTCGCCTTAAATCATAATCAAGCTTAAGATTCTAGACAACTGCTGTTTTTTCCTGACAGCAATCTCCTTTTTCATCTTTCATTATTCCCTACTTGCAGCACTACCAATTCAATCGTGCCTTTAAAAGCATCATCGACACATCATGTCAAACAATATAACGATTGCGCTGTGCTTACGTTTGTAGGACAAGCTGCCTAGTTTCGGGATCCTTGGTCACATAGGCCGTGAGACCGACGGCCGAGGAGCCTTTGCCGGAAGTGTACTGGCCCCGCGGCACCAGGTTATACACATACTGCAGCAGTTGCGACTTGCTCGTACCCGGGTCGCCGCACAGCAAGATGTTTAGATCTGACCTGGAAAGGAAGTAACAGGGAGACCAGATCAAATCAGCTGCATTCAAATCTCGTGAAGAATTCTGCATGACTGTTGGCAGATGACTTCTCCAAAACACGCCATCAAATGACATGACGTCACGTGCATTGTGTTTTATATAAAAAACCCCAGAAGTTGCATCACGAAAGGAGTTGAGCCTGGTGCTTGTCTCACCTGAATTTTCCTTTGCCAGCGTTCGAGAAATCCTTGCGAGTACCACCAAACAATTGCAAAAGAATTCCTTTCTTAATATCCACATTTTCGTATATGCTTGGAGCTGTAACAAATAAATAAATCAACTGTACAATGTCCTATTATGTTGATGCTTCATTATATATTTATTGACAGCGGTTCTTACTTTAATCCCCCCGCCCCTCTCCTCGCAATTTCACATACACCATATTGTCAGTGGGGTGAAATGATGCACGTCGATTTTGAAGCAACAAGCATCAAGGAGTCCACCAATTGCTTTTGCATATTCTAATAAGGTCTGCTCAAAAATGTATTTCTGACAAACCATGAAGAAGTAAAATATGCATATATATAAAAAATAATAAAACAAATAAATAAATAAAAAGCTAAAGCAAATAAATGAAAAAATGTAAACAGTATTTTCTGATTTCAGTAAAACGGTACAGCGTGATCTTTTACGTCAAAAACAAACCATCGGGCTTAGAGCCAATGCTGTTTTTTTAAGTGCAGAATAGTGAAAATTGTGACTCTACACTAACCAAGTGCGTTGGCGAGAATTTCATAAATGCCTTTCTTTTTGGACACATCTTTGATGATCTTGATCCTCTCCTCCGGCAGAGCGCATGGCTTCCTAAATCGTCATGGAAACGAATCAATTAGCTTAATTTATTCATTTACTTTCATTCGCATTTCCATTCGCTTCACTTTGTTTAACATTTAGGTGATATCCCTTTCTAACAAACTTAAATCAAGCAGTTAATATGTTTGTTAGAGTCAACAAGCGCAATCAGTCATAACGCGAAACAGCTAAACTTTCCAGGCATTGCGCGTAATGCCCGTGACCTTCAGTCATAACGCGAAACAGCTAAACTTTCCAGGCATTGTGCGTAATGCCCGTGACCTTCAGTCATAACGCGAAACAGCTAAACTTTCCAGGCATTACGCGTAATGCCCGTGACCTGCAGACATCACGCGAAACAGCTGAACTTTCCAGGCATTGCGCGTAATGCCCGTGACCTTCAGTCATAACGTGAAACAGCTAAACTTTCCAGGCATTGCGCGTAATGCCCGTGACCTGCAGACATCACGCGAAACAGCTGAACTTTCCAGGCATTGCACGTAATGCCCGTGACCTTCAGTCATAACGTGAAACAGCTAAACTTTCCAGGCATTGCGCGTGATGCCCGTGACCTTCAGTCATAACGTGAAACAGCTAAACTTTCCAGGCATTGCGCGTAATGCCCGTGACCTGGAGACATCACGCGAAACAGCTAAACTTTCCAGGCATTGCGCGTAATGCCCGTGACCTGCAGACATCACGCGAAACAGCTGAACTTTCCAGGCATTGCACGTAATGTCCGTGACCTTCAGTCATAACGTGAAACAGCTAAACTTTCCAGGCATTGCGCGTGATGCCCGTGACCTTCAGTCATAACGTGAAACAGCTAAACTTTCCAGGCATTGCGCGTAATGCCCGTGACCTGGAGACATCACGCGAAACAGCTAAACTTTCCAGGCATTGCGCGTAATGCCCGTGACCTGCAGACATCACGCGAAACAGCTGAACTTTCCAGGCATTGCGCGTAATGCCCGTGACCTTCAGTCATAACGTGAAACAGCTAAACTTTCCAGGCATTGCGCGTGGTGCCCGTGACCTTCAGTCATAACGTGAAACAGCTAAACTTTCCAGGCATTGCGCGTAATGCCCGTGACCTGCAGACATCACGCGAAACAGCTGAACTTTCCAGGCATTGCGCGTAATGCCCGTGACCTTCAGTCATAACGTGAAACAGCTAAACTTTCCAGGCATTGCGCGTGATGCCGTGACCCGTCAGACATCCCGCGAAACAGCTAAACTTTCCAGGCATTTTTATATGATCGCTGAATTCACCACATTCGGTTCTCTTTAATGCCGGTGCCTTTGTAGCTTACCAATTTTTTTTCTTCAAAATTTTATTTCAAAGGGAAAAAAAATAAAGTGTTTATAAGTAAAAAGCCTAAAATCGCTGAATTACGAAAAATAACCAAAACTTGACTACGTCTCGAGGAGTACGTCTATCCCCCCTGGGGGATATGGTTTGTGTAAGGCTGTTGCGTGTTGACTACGCAAAATTTAAAAGTGGAAGGATAGGTAGACGTAGTGTCTAACATTTAAACGAATCAATCCATTAACCAGTAGGCGCGTGCGACTGTCGTAGGTACGCTAAGTACAGCGCTGATTTTGAAAAATCCGCCATTGTGTCAAGTCCCATCCTGAAAATTCTTGGTCAATGCACTGCGGAAGGTCCCAAGGAACCCGTGTACAAAATATGAAACGAATTCATCTATTAATGTGGCCTGTAGGCGGGTGAGACTGCCGTATATACGCGAAGTCCAGTGCCGATTTTCAAAAGTCCGCTATTTTGTCAATTTTTTTCCCAATCCGGAAATTCTTCATTACTGCACTGTGGAAGGTTCCAGAGAAGCCATGTACAAAATTTGAAACGAATCTGTCTATTACTGTGGTCTGTAGGCGCGTGAGACTGCCGTATATACGCTAAGTCCAGTGCCGATTTTCAAAAGTCCTCTATTTTGTCAATTTTTTTCCGATCCGGAAAATTCTTGGACACTGCACTGCGGAACGGTCCAGAGAAGCCGTGTACAAAATTTGAACCGAATTCATGCATTAATGTGGCCTGTAGTCGCGTGAGACTGCCGTATATACGCTAAGTCCAGTGCCGATTTTCAAAAGTCCGCCATTTTGTCAATTTTGTTCGATCCGGAAAATTCTTACACAGTGCACTGCGGAAGGGTCCACAGAAGCCGTGTACAAATTTTGAACCGAATCCATGTATTAATGTGGCCTGTAGGCGCGTGAGACTGCCGTATATACGCTAAGTCCAGTGCCGATTTTCAAAAGCCCGCCTTTTTGTCAATTTTTGCCCGATCCGGAAAATTCTTGGACACTGCACTGCGGAAGGGTCCAGAGAAGCCGTGTACAAAATTTGAACCGAATCCATGTATTAATGTGGCCTGTAGGCATGTGAGACTGAAGCGTGACAGACGGACAGACAGACGGACGATTTCTGTTCTTGCACTTACTCTTCATCATCGGTGCTTTCTTCAGTTTCCCTCAGGCGCTTCGTGTCCACTTTCCGATAATGCACGACGTCAACATGAGTCTTGTAGACGGACTTGACGTTCCTTTGTCGCGGATTGGCGCGCAGAGGCGTGGCGCGATATATTCCCGTGACGGTGATGCGGTCCCCAGGCTGCACTTTATCCACCAAATCATTGTGGGCGAAGAGCAACACAGTGTGTGGTGTCTGACCAGCCGGCATGTCCTCTGTCCATGTAAGACCACACCAAAATAATATAAGGTTTTTTATGACAGAATTTTGATCAGATAACGATACATGTCACAGTGGGCGCAACGAGAATTTGAACAGTTACACATTTTGCATGTGTTTCTTATTTTTACAAACGAACAGAAAGTTCTGATGACCAGTTAACCAAGCACCAAAAAACCATATTATTTCATGGGGGATGATTAAACACAATTCTAAAACTCTGCGCAATCGTAATCAAAACATAAGCGTCTTCATTTACAGATGTTGATACCTGGCGATTCCTGCAGCTTCACCATTTGCTTGTCACTAAATTGTGACCTGTTGTGGATCAGCTGGAATGAGTGGTTCGTATTGCACGACTGGCAGAGAACGGGTTCAGCAATTCGACCCCGATCAATTTCAACTGCTGTCGTATTCTTGCACACGTGACACTGGAAAAACGCCTCGCGCATTTCCGGCACGAGCGGAGAGAGGCGAATCACCATGCCATTAATTGTTATCAACTGGTCAATATCTGAAAGTAGAAACAGCACACAGAGGTTACTGAGATTCCCGAGGACGAATCTGGCAAGTTCGTGCGAGTACGGAAAATTCCGCCACAAGTCATAAGTTCACTCCCGATGCAAGCGTCTTTTCCAGGGCCAATAACATCTCCTAAATTATTATTACATGGATGATAAATAACAAGCAATCGTTAGTAACGAAGGATTCCACTCACGACAAAAAAGAAAAAAAAAAGATTCACCACAGCGCATGACTTCGCACCCGCCAAAACGCACACTCAGGTGGCAGGGCTTCGCATTAACTGCTGCCCGGGCAGCTAAAATCTCGGCTCCATCATCTGTGAGACCCTGCATGACCACCCGGGCAGGTAGCTTTCTGGCGGGTCAGGAAAAGGTTTTAAATGAATGGTAGGGCAGGTAAAAGTGTGCTAGAAAGTTCATTTAGAAGTTTCACATAGGTATAAAAACTTAAGTGTTGAATCCGTTCGTTTGCATCTTGGTGAATAATATGTCTTATGTTAAAAAAATGTGACTAACCTTCCGGGTTGAGGGATCGCATGTTTTTGGTCATATCGGCATTGTAAGGCCGCACTTGGATCTGGTGCTCGAGCGTGGTGTCTGGGTACCTGCACAACAGTTACACGAATACTTCTCCGTTACTGCCTTCCGCAATACCGTTCGAGCTCGTTGATGGCTAACACAAGATAAGTTTCCATCAATGATTTGAATCAATCTGTACTTTTTTATCCTCTCATGGTTTAGAGCACTCACGTGTCCGTCTTTTTTCGGGGGGTAGGGTCTTCATAAATACGACATACTATCAGAGATCTATTGCTTACTTATCAAAGAACATTTCATTGACGGCCATGTCAAAAGTTGGAATCACTTCCTGTGGGTAATTCACCAGCTGCCTGTAGAGATCCGCGTCAAAGTCTTGCAGATGTTTGCAGTTAAAGTTAAGAAATGGTTCCCCAATCAGATTGATCTGAAAAATACCACGTTTCTAGATAACAATACAAAAACAAGCATGTTCAGGGACACGGTGACCAGCCGTGACCTACAGGATATATATACAAGAATCACAGACAAAATCATGATCAAATTGGCAGACAGCGGTTACGAAAAAAGCCGTAACTGAATGGAGAAAATATTCCCTCACTTGCTCGGTGTAGTTGTGGCTGATGAGGAGTCATTCTTTCAATTCTTTCATAAGGGGACAAAATTAAAAAATGTCCCCCATTTGGCCAATTTTTGGCGGATCGCCAAAATGAGTAATTTTTGAAAATAGGCCTACCTAGGGAGTATTCGTGCACAATTTGAAGAAAATCTGATCAAAATTGGGGAGAAGAAGTATTTTGAAAACTGGCAACCACAAAATTACAAATGTCCCCCATTTGGCCAATTTTTGGCGGATCGCCAAAAAAAAGTAATTTTTCAAGAGAGATCTACCTTGAGAACAACTATCAAAAATGGAACAGGAATCCGATCAAAATTGTGCGAGAAGAAGCAATTTGAAAATTTGACACCAAAAAATTAAAAAATGTCCCCCATTTGGCCAATTTTTGGCGGATCGACAAAATGAGTAATTTTTGAAAAGAGGCCTACCTAGGGAATATTCGTGCAAAATTTGAAGAAAATCTGATCAAAATTGTGGGATAAGAAGTATTTTGAAACTTGGCAACCGAAAATGTCCCCCATTTAGCCAATTTTTGGCGGATCGCCAAAAAAAATAATTTTTAAAGAGAAGTATACCTAAAGAACATTCGTGTAAAATTTGAGAGGAATCCGATCAAAACTGAAGGAGAAGTAGCATTTTAAGTAAAAGTTTACACACGTACATAGAGACGACGGATACCCCTCTATTGATAGGATAAGACCAGCCCGACATAGTCGGCTGGTCTAAAAATACCAGGTTTTTTTCATATCTGTTTACCAGAGAAAATCTGCACAGGGTTGAGACTTTGTACAATTTTCTTGTCGCCCGAAGGGCGACCAACTTTATAAAGTTAGTCGCCCGGCACAAAAGTTAATCGCCCGGCGCAATTTTTGCAAAACTTACCTGAAACTACTCAGAAAAAAGTTAGTCGCCACTCGGGCGACCAACTCGAAAAAGTTGGTCGCCCGAGCCAAAAGTTAATCGCCACGGGCGACCGTGAAATCTCAACCCTGTCTGCAGCATTTACAATTTTCATCCAGTTACTCCGGTTTAGATTAGATACATCTCAACTTTATACGGAAGAATATGTAACACTGTAACACTGAGCGAGCAGGTTGTACACACCTCTTCAAAGCGCTGCAAGTAGAGCGGCTGATCAATGTCCATGCCCGTGACGCGTTCATCCTCAGCCACCTCCGCGTCCACAAACGTCTCGACGAAACGCCGGAACTTGTCCTTACAGTGGCTCACCACCACGTCCGTGCCCCAGATGACGAGCTGTGGCCCGGCTGCCGCGTCGCTCGTCACCTCACTCGTCATGGCCGCCCCGTCCTGTGTGCGGCGCGAGTAGAGAAACAAGTCACGCACAGCATGCAGAAATAAACACATTCTACACCCATTTTCACAAATTTGGTGAAAGATTACGCATTCCAACTCCATTATATACTGAAATATGTTAGCAGTTTAGCAGCTTAATGCTTACCGTCGGCTCCAGGTTCACTGTTCTCATCTTTCGTTGGCTCCGAACATCGGGCCTTGCCCTAATCGGCGTGCCCCCGACGCCTGGGGTTCTCGGTGTAATAGGACCCCCTATTCGGGAACTTGGAGTGCCATAATTAAGAGGAGAACTAAGGTCTATCTCACTTGTACCTATTTAATGAAATGATTATACAATAATACCCCTGTATAACACAGTTCATTCTCAAAGTTGTCAATTTTACTTTCTATTTTTCTTTTTTTTTTTAGCTTCATAGTTTTTTTTGTGCTATGTCCACATTTGTTAACACACTGGCACATAAAACAAGGCAAGCCACAACTGTTTATTTTCTTTTACTCAGGAAAGGGTACTCACAATAAATAAATAAATACTTAATAAAAATAAACACGAAACGCCAAAGTACTGGTCAACTCCAACAGCAGCTTCCATAGCGGGGACAGTCATAAAATTTCAAACAATGAAAATGGCAATTTCAGCGACAAGAGTAAGGCAGACCTTGAGGATTGCGGCCCTGAGGACTGGAGAAGAGATCGCCCTGACTGGTCGGATTGGGCGGAGAGGACGGCATCGGCGCCAGCTCACTACTGTCCTCCACCCTCCTCTTCTGGGAGGGGGGAGATGTGACGTCATCACCCCCGCGACGACTGCTTCGCCGTGACGACGCTGGAAGGACACAATATCACGATTTTTAAAAATCGAAAAAAAAAAAAAGACAGTGAACACTTCTTCAGTCTACAAAGCACAGCATTTGATATAAGGAGAATACTTTTTCTGAGTGTACATAACGGAATGAACACTCTCAATGCTCAGCTTCAGTGAAAGCTCGGAGACAAGCACAAACAAGTTAAACTGCATTGAAAAATAAGGCACATACTCTAAAAGAATTAAGAATAAATCAAATTAATTATAATTGCTAAGCAACAAATGCATGCTTCTTGAACCAAATAACAGTTTTGGAACAAAAAACACCGACCGATAAACAGGAGAACATCTTTTTACACGAGCGATACGCGACTTACGTGTGGAGGCAGCACTGGATCTGCCCGACCTCCTCGGTGTACCCTGCCTATCGGTGTCCTCGCTTGGAATAGTCGGGTCATCGTCGCTACGACCACGCTTGCTGCGTCTCGGTGTTGTTGCTGGTGAGGACATGTCTTATTATGTTGAATGTGCGTCCTATAAGATATGTCAAATGGTCACTCATTTATCGCATAATTACCAAATGAAAACAAAATTTTAAGTAGACATCATCTTGAAGGTCTTTGGACAACTCGGCCCATTACCAACTCGGCCCACACAAAAGACGACTCGGCCCAACTTTTGAACAACTCGGCCGATTCGTGAAAGACGCCTCGGCCCAAATTACCAACTCGGCCCAAAACATTTTTATCGAAAATTTTCTCCAAATATATGAGTTTTTTTGGTGTCTTGTGTGGAAGAAATGTTAGAACTTTGTCCATTGTCGATTATGCATGTGTCAGGAGAACAAACCACTTCTAATTGTGGATGGCAGTATGAAATTATTACACAGAAAAACTTTTTACCAGGGATATGGACAAGTCGGCACCTGAGTCGGCACGAAACATTGTCGGTAGTTTTTGGTCAAGTCAGCGCCACTTTCCATTGCCAAGTTGGTACCACCTTTGGAAGTCGGCACCAAACATCAAAACATTTTTACACACCATTTTAATTGTGAAAAAAATAATTCGTAAGGTTCCCAGCACCAATTTTGAAATCTCGGTACCAAGAATCACGGGTTTTAATGCAATCAAGCAACTCTTGCTCATGACAATAACAGAATTATTTAGACGCAATTTATAAAAAAAAACATAATTTACTTATGTACTCTGTGTGATTTTAAGATGAAAGATGTTTTGTTCAAAACAGTAACAGAGTTCTTTTGACACCTTTATGTGCTCTGTGATTGTTAGATCAAAGGTTTGACTGCACATCAAGGGAGCTTGAGTGCTACCTTTGATTGAAATGAATCGCAATTATTGTTGGGAACAATTAATTGCATTTACAATATAACACTCATGAGTAAAATCAATTGCAAGTCGCTCATTAAATTCGGTTATTTTGGTTGAGAGTGATGGGATTTAATTGTAATCTGTACCAGTCTACGCGACCACGTGAACAACATTAATTTAATTGCAATTATTGCAATTTTTAAGTACCAAGCTCGAAGAGTGCTGAAGTGCAATTTTTGGTGTGTAAAATGACCCAATATCACCATAATACATGAATTGCATGGCGAGTGATATTTGTGTCCGCATCATAAACCGTAAAATGGTGTGTTAAATGGGTATTGTAATATTTGATGTTTGTGACATTCAGACTCCTTTCAGCCATCTCTGTCATTGTGAAAAACAATACTGATCATAAGAAATGCAATCGAAGGCAGCAGAAATTGCAGTTGAGCTCAATAGCACCGGAGTATTCATTAGTTGCAGTCATCCCTGTCATCGTGAAAAACAATGCATATCATAAGAAAAATTTACCGCCTTTCATAAGCTCATGTAACAAATGTCTCCAGTCTTTCAATGTTTGATTAACTCGTATCAAAAATCAGAACTGTGTCACAAAAGGGCTGCTAGTTCTAATCAAAATCAGCAGTAAAAACTCAAATAGGAAATAGTAAAGTGGCAAAAAAAATGGGCCGAGTCGTCTTTCACAATTGGGCCGAGTCGTCCAAAAAGGTTTGGGCCGAGCTGTCCAAAGAGGGCCGAGTTGGTAGTGGGCCGAGTTGTCCAAACCCCATCTTGAAGGGTGTTTTCTGGTTGAAAACGGGTTCGCAATCGGTGGCCGAAAAAAACGGTCACCGACCGAAACTGTCGGTGCTCGAAACACACACACCGGTTATTTCAGTTAGTTCAGTCACAAAATTATGTACGATTTGACTTGCTACCACCTAAGATTCACTTAAAATCGTTGGATTACACTCTACATTGCCTTATGCTGTATATTATAAGAACTACAGGAGTAAGTAAAGTGCTAATCTGTTATCATAGGCGCCTGTCTGATTGAGCAAACAAATACAGTTATTAAACTAGAGCAGTATGGATAGCCCACATGTTCCCCACCGGCCCCCCATCAGTTAAACATCGCCATCAATAGTCAATCAAGAGCTGAAATTTTCCAAGTCCAGTTGATGCATTTTCCTTGGAGGAACCTAGCCGATTTACAATACCGATCTGTGTTTGTTCCCATAAAAGCTACATACCAAGTTTCATTAAAATCTCTGCAGTTGTTCTTGAGATATCGTGTTAAAAAACTCATTCCGATGCCAAATAATTTGCAGGATATGGTAAATTTCAGTCCATTTGTCCATTTTCCTTGTTCCAACCTAACAAATTTACAATTCCGATCCTTATTAGTGTCCATAGAAGCTACACACCAAGTTTCATTAAAATCCTTGCAGTTCTTGTGATATCGTGTTAACAATAGTCAATCAAGAGCTGAAATTTTCTAAGTCCAGCTGGTGCATTTTTTTCACGAACTTGACCCCTTTACAATACCGATCTGTGTTTTTTACCATAGAAGCTACATACCAAGTTTCATTAAATTCCTTGCAGCAGTTGTTAAGTTATCGTGTTAACAAGCTGTTGATGACAGACCGACACACGGTCGATCGCATATATTCCCCACAGGTTCTACCTGTGGGGAATAACAACGGAGGACCTGTATAGAATGTTTTGCAATACATAATAAGATCCTGTTTTGGGGATGGTGGTACGATTCGTGCGAAATTACCAGGACACAGACGGAAGTCTGTTGACCTACACCACAAATATAGGTCACCGACCGACAAGCAATCCTCGGTAATCGAAGCCGAATGTTTTCTAACATTACGAACTCTATTTTATACTCATCATGGTGATCTGATAGTTTAAGCGCATTTTTGCACTGGAAAAGTCGGGAATTTGCTTATAAGTTTTGTCACATCTGTGTGTTTATAGTGTTTATATGCGAAGACAATTCCTGACCATACACCAACATCAGAGCAGCAGACAGCCTATTCAATTGCAAGGCATAACCCACCCCCCCCCCCCACCCCCAAATTGTTTTGGTAGTAATGTACTTAATGACTCTTTTTCGCAAGTCCAGCGGACCCTTTCTATCTTCCTAGGACAGAAAGGCATAGGAAGACCGCAAGAGTCATCTAGGACTAAAGTTTGGTTCGTCTAAAATAATACGCCGTGATACTCGAATTCGTAATGATATTTGTGATATTTGTGTCCGCATCATAAACCGTAAAATGGTGTGTTAAATGGGTATTGTAATATTTGATGTTTGTGACATTCAGACTCCTTTCAGCCATCTCTGTCATTGTGAAAAACAATACTGATCATAAGAAATGCAATCGAAGGCAGCAGAAATTGCAGTTGATCTCAATAGCACCGGAGTGTTCATTAGTTGCAGTCATCCCTGTCATCGTGAAAAACAATGCATACCATAAGAAAAATTTACCGCCTTTCATAAGCTCATGTAACAAATGTCTCCAGTCTTTCAATGTTTGATTAACTCGTATCAAAAATCAGAACTGTGTCACAAAAGGGCTGCTAGTTCTAATCAAAATCAGCAGTAAAAACTCAAATAGGAAATAGTAAAGTGGCAAAAAAAATGGGCCGAGTCGTCTTTCACAATTGGGCCGAGTCGTCCAAAAAGGTTTGGGCCGAGCTGTCCAAAGAGGGCCGAGTTGGTAGTGGGCCGAGTTGTCCAAACCCCATCTTGAAGGGTGTTTTCTGGTTGAAAACGGGTTCGCAATCGGTGGCCGAAAAAAAACGGTCACCGACCGAAACTGTCGGTGCTCGAAACACACACACCGGTTATTTCAGTTAGTTCAGTCACAAAATTATGTACGATTTGACTTGCTACCACCTAAGATTCACTTAAAATCGTTGGATTACACTCTACATTGCCTTATGCTGTATATTATAAGAACTACAGGAGTAAGTAAAGTGCTAATCTGTTATCATAGGCGCCTGTCTGATTGAGCAAACAAATACAGTTATTAAACTAGAGCAGTATGGATAGCCCACATGTTCCCCACCGGCCCCCCATCAGTTAAACATCGCCATCAATAGTCAATCAAGAGCTGAAATTTTCCAAGTCCAGTTGATGCATTTTCCTTGGAGGAACCTAGCCGATTTACAATACCGATCTGTGTTTGTTCCCATAAAAGCTACATACCAAGTTTCATTAAAATCTCTGCAGTTGTTCTTGAGATATCGTGTTAAAAAACTCATTCCGATGCCAAATAATTTGCAGGATATGGTAAATTTCAGTCCATTTGTTCATTTTCCTTGTTCCAACCTAACAAATTTACAATTCCGATCCTTATTAGTGTCCATAGAAGCTACACACCAAGTTTCATTAAAATCCTTGCAGTTCTTGTGATATCGTGTTAACAATAGTCAATCAAGAGCTGAAATTTTCCAAGTCCAGCTGGTGCATTTTTTTCACGAACTTGACCCCTTTACAATACCGATCTGTGTTTTTTACCATAGAAGCTACATACCAAGTTTCATTAAATTCCTTGCAGCAGTTGTTAAGTTATCGTGTTAACAAGCTGTTGATGACAGACCGACACACGGTCGATCGCATATATTCCCCACAGGTTCTACCTGTGGGGAATAAACAACGGAGGACCTGTATAGAATGTTTTGCAATACATAATAAGATCCTGTTTTGGGGATGGTGGTACGATTCGTGCGAAATTACCAGGACACAGACGGAAGTCTGTTGACCTACACCACAAATATAGGTCACCGACCGACAAGCAATCCTCGGTAATCGAAGCCGAATGTTTTCTAACATTACGAACTCTATTTTATACTCATCATGGTGATCTGATAGTTTAAGCGCATTTTTGCACTGGAAAAGTCGGGAATTTGCTTATAAGTTTTGTCACATCTGTGTGTTTATAGTGTTTATATGCGAAGACAATTCCTGACCATACACCAACATCAGAGCAGCAGACAGCCTATTCAATTGCAAGGCATAACCCACCCCCACCCCCCCCCCCCCCACCCCCAAATTGTTTTGGTAGTAATGTACTTAATGACTCTTTTTCGCAAGTCCAGCGGACCCTTTCTATCTTCCTAGGACAGAAAGGCATAGGAAGACCGCAAGAGTCATCTAGGACTAAAGTTTGGTTCGTCTAAAATAATACGCCGTGATACTCGAATTCGTAATTAGAGGTGACGTTTCGACCGTAATTTTATGAGTATTTCTCTAGAAAATGGAATTTTCTTGATTTTGTGCAATGTTTTTCTTTTTTTTTTTTTTGTTAATTCGGTCGAAACGCCAAAATTTTTTACGAAAAATTTCTATGAATCCGCTTTACCATCTCACGCCAGCGACAGAAGTCCATATTCTGACCCTCAGCTATTGCATAAATTTTGTGACCGACCCCAATCTACGGATTAAATCAAAACTGGAAATAAAAATCTGCTCGATGTGCTATGCTACGAAGGCTGCCAATTTGAACCCTGCTGCCCTGGACTGTGCACCGAAAGATTCATAATATGAAAACCGAGATCTATGGCTGTTTCAATTGGTCGGTCAAAACCTTCGTCTTGGAAAGATACGCCTAATTACAATGGGTGGTTCGAATAAAATGCGCAAGAATTTTGCATTTCGACTGCAAGGGAGCCAGACAAAAGTGAAAGAGGTTACAGAAGAAATATCACAAAAACATCTCACATTTGGAACATAAAGAAAAGGAAACTCAAAAATATTGGTTCAAACTTTTTTTATACTCCTAAAAAAATCACGATAGCTCTTTGATGCAGAGAATTTGATATTAGTCAAAATCTATTTATATTTCTCTCATTTCACCCATTTAGTTTATAATCAAAATGCAGAAGTTTCGCGCATTTTATTTGGAGCATATACGAGTAAACTGAGTGTGATTTCGCTTATTATGAGAAGAAAAGGACGCTGCGACTACTACTCGTACCGTATGTTAGTGGCCAGTGCAAGAACTGCCCAAATTAACTCCGACAAACTATTAAAACACTATATAACAGATGTTCAAATGTGAATTAAACGTGTTATTCTGCAAACCTTAATGTGACTGTTATCATACAACGTCTAAATCGCCTAAATAGTTAACGCTATGTGCAACATTACCTTTTTTGTCCGTTCCCGCCAATTCATATGTACGATATCATGTGATCAAAACAGGAGCGTTCGATATAACAGAAATTTTCTTTGATTTTTAAAAACTAACCTTTCACTGTGTTCAAAACAAATTTTGTGATTTTTAGCAATAAACGTGAAGTTCACGATGTAAGAATAACAGTTAACAATGGTAGAAAGAAAAGGTGAGTGTTACAAAAAAAATTTTAAGTGTACTAGTCATGAAATATTTAGCTGGACTGAACAAATTAACAAGGTTCGGAATAAACAATCCAGATGTTCAGCGATATTGTACAAGGTTAAAGATTTGATAAGTAAAGAAGATCTGCTCATTTTGTATAATTCCCTGCTTTGTCCATATTTGACCCATTGCTCAGAGATTATGAAATTTTAGGTGTACTTATCGATGAAAAGCTTAGCTGGACTGATCAAATTAACAAGGTTCGAAATAAACTATCTGGATGTTTAGCGATACTGCACAAGGTTAAAGATTTGATGAGTAAAGAGGGCCTGCTCATTTTGTATAATTAACTGTTTTGTCCATATCTGACCTATTTTTCAGAGAGGTCAAATATATACAAAACACAATTGGATCAAATATTTATCATGCGGAAGAAAGCAATAAGAATTATTTTTAATGTAAATAGATTTGAGCTTGATGTATTAAAATTCACAAAAATTACAGCCAAACTTGCAAAATAAATTTCAAAACAAAATCTAATCCTAGATATATAACTCAACACCAAGAAAAATTCATAATAAGCTATGCAAGAACTAGTCTGAAAGCCAACTACATATCTAGGAAACACACTAAAATTTGGAATAGCCTGCCAAAGCATATAACAGAAAGTAAAAACAAAATGAATTAAAAAGCAGTGCAAGAAAAACATGCTAGATAAATATGTGGAAGTTTAATAGTTTAACTTCTTATTCAGAATGTATAAATATAATTCATCAGTATTCCTTAATGTCCTTAATTTTGTTCGTTTGATTAATGGTGATTGATCAATGGTCAACGTTGTAGTTAACAGAAATGAGCGAAGAGCTTTGACAGGAAAAATAAAATTGCTGTTACGAAAAACGTTACCATGTTTAATCCCTTATTTTTAATCCTTCGACACCAGCACATGTTCAAAATACAAACAACCAATTATACAAATGTCGGAAACCGACCTTTTTACGGAAATAAGAGCAGTTAAAGGGTTCCTTTAACTGAGGTAAATTTGTGTATATTTAAATGTTGTATGTTATATTAGATTTGTTGACACCAAGCATTATCATTAAGTTAAACGTGTTATTTATCAAACAGTGTAGCTTATCGCCTATTCACCATGCCCCTTTGATATTTAAACAGTCCATACGAAACCTTGTGTGATGTTAAGTTTTCTCACAACTGGACATCTTGATTAGCTGTTTTATCCGGGATATATTTCATTACGTGTCAGGACCACTCTGCTCCAATCTGACCAAACTGATACCATGTGTTCAGTCACTGTTGACCACAGTGCTAATTATGGGCGATAAGGCTAGTTATTTTAGACTCTTGAATAACAGATAATGTAGCTTCAAAGAACATAGTATCGAGTCTTTGTTTGGACCAGTTAATATAAAAATCCGTGTAAAATACAGGAAAGGGAGAACGGGTCTCGGGAGCAACGCAGTAACATCTCTCCGCGAATAAAGGAACGGTCTGTCGGAATTTACTTAACTAGTTACAAGAAACTTATGACATGCAAAAGGTATTTATAATTAATTGGTTATAAATTTTATTTATAGTTAAATACTTGTGTTTTATTTCTGTGTTACTCACAATTCCCGGTAATGGATTAAGTCGTAAAATCAACTACACACACCCTCAAAAGTTGGTTACGACACAAACAAGGTAACATGAGATTACTAGCAAATACTACTTTATATTTTAAAAAAGGAACGAAACTGATCTATCGATAATTTTAGATAAAAACAGCAATGGACTGAAATTTACGCAATAAGAACACTGGTCTAAATTCTTAAAACTCTGTTTATGTGTGAGCCTAAGCATTACTGACTCAGTACTAATTAAGGTTAAGACCGCCCTTGGTATTAAAGAAAGTACTAGGATTTACACTGGTGCCAAGTTTGAGAAGTTGCTTTGTGTAGAGAGATCTTCAATATCTCCGAAGCAGTAGATAAGCTCAGGGATTATTATAAACCTGTAGCTCAGAAAAGTTAGAGGCAACCCTTGGCATTAACACTGTTCAGGAGATTATCCTTGTAGCAGAGTATTAAATTATATGAACTAGCCATATGTGGATTGATATGGGATGAACCCCAGAGTTAACTCTTAAACTTCTTTAAAATTCACAGTGTTTTGCTTTTAAAATCTTTTGTTACAGTGGGATTGAATCATTGTAACAGTGAATTGAGAATTTATGTCATTTTTAACATTTAATATTTGAATTAATTAATTAACATATCTTATTAAATGATAAAATCCTTACAAAAACTAACATCCTCCAACAATTTTACCAATTTTCAAAGTAGACAAATTGACACATTCTGTCACGTTCTCCCCCAGGTACTTTTTTCTGGGTACGTTCTGTCCCACACTGAGCTCTGTTCACTTCCATTTGCCTTCAAGCAACAATTGGCTACATTTCGATATAACAAGGAAACATTCAACGGGTTGTGCTTTTGTAACTGGGATTATACTGGCATTGGGTTTCACACTCTTCATGTATTTGGAAAGAAGCTGAAATTCAAGATTTCAATGCTTGATAAGACCTTGAGAATGGCATTTCAGGCATATTTTTTATTGGCATTGAAGAATGTCGTTAAGAGATTACGAGAAACATTTTTGTGTTGTTCGATAGAGCCTCGACATAGAAGAATATTATCCACCTGTTTTTTTTTCAGCATTTTCAAAGTGGTAGCAAGTGCATGCTGCTAGAACTTAAGAACATTGAGCCCATTCTCATCCATAGATAAATAAACAAACAAACTAGAGAATCGTTTTTAACTTCTTCCACTTGATCTTATAGGTACTTTTGCACGCAAACTCACGAAAACAAGCGTATTCTGAGATAGGTAGTTTGAGTTCTTAGATGTCCGTAGATTTGACCTTTCCGGGACATGGATTATGAAACTTTTAAGCGTTATTGTACATATTTTTTAACATGGATGGGACACATTTGTGATGTTTTCAAATGCTAAAGCGAATGATTACGCTATATTTCTCTTTTTGCTAACAGGAAGCATATTACATTTTGAAGGGTGAAAAGTGTGCCCAACTTTCTAGTCCATTTTTTGAAGGGTATCAATACTAATGAGGAAACGTCTGTTCAAAGCACATTGGTATAAATGATAGAGAAAAAACTCCCCGGGGAGGTAAGGTAGAGAATTAATTAGTATTTGGCTGAGAAGAGCGATCCAAAAAAACTTGGAGGCTTGCTGGAAACAGAAATGTCGAGTCATTTGTTGTGTCATAATTTGCGCGAGCTCACAAAAACGTCATAGAGGGACGAAACGTCATGGAGTTGAAAACGAGATAGTAAAAAGGAATTTCCGTTTTTGTTTTTTTTTTTTTTTTTTGCTTCTCAAACTCGCCAGCCCAGGTTGTAGTTTTTCTGACCCGGTAAGCGGTTTACTTCTTGGAGTTCATGCTGTAAATTAAACTGTTTAAATTCTACAAAGATGGTTGCCACCAAGACTCGGTCGTTCTGTGACAAACTGTGCCTCTGGTACTGTTGAGGCCTCAGAACTACTTCACTTCTTCCTTCCATCTCTTACATGTGTTACATTAAACGTTTTAGAAACAAACTTAACGGCATTGCATTCAGTTAAGCAAAATAAACTTTAGAAAGCTCTCACAGGGGCTAAATGTCACAGAGGATGAAACACTAAAGCAGAAAAAAGGAGAGTGCACTTCCGCTTTTTGTCTTCTTTTTCTGTGTTTTTTACCACAATAATATTGCTCATCTTGCACAGTGTAGTAGCCCTAGAGAGACAAATGTTTTTTTTTGCACTTTGGAAAATGTCTGTACATTATCAAGATGCTTTTGTGTAGTCACTGCGGTAAACGACTGCACACAAACACCTTGGTAGTGCATAGACATTGTTCAAAGTCCAAAAAAGCATAACATTTGTGTGAGGCAGCAGCTTAAATATTTTAAGGGCTACCACTCTGTACAAAATAAGCAATATTGTTGTGGTGATAACACACACACCCACACCCATACATAGGCTCGCGTCGAATCCAGCCCGAAGGCGCAGATGGAGCCTGAGTTCTAAAATCGTTATTTTTGGGTGTATTCCAAAAATGATCAAATACAATCTTGGCCGAATTTTTTTGCCGTCTCCTATTTAATGGGCTTAAAAAAATATTGTTTAGATCTCTCAATATTCAGTAAAAACTGCAAAACATAATTCCAGCCAACTTGGACAGTGTGTGTAAGAGAAAAACGGCCTTTTAAACGTAAGCTCAAAGTGAATGTAGACCTTGCACGTGGTCTTTTTAGGTCATTTCCATAACAAAATAAACAAAGTTTTGTTTACAAATACACGTGGTTTTGTTTACAAACAGAAGTGTATCCGTTAGTCGGTGCATAACATCAAGTCATAAAAGAAAGGCGTTTCTAGACTTCCATTCCAAAATTATTATTACTATTATTTTTCCTGACATTTGAAATATACGTGTCAAAAATATCATGCGAATGCATGTCGGCACGTCAAATTCCAGAGTACGTAGACGGTTTACCCTACTGCGAAACAGTCTGTTAAAAAGGAATTTTGTAACTGCGAAGAAGTTTCTATTAATATGTTTTAAAATAAACTCTCAAATATATTGTAATGGTCTACGTTTCCCGTTAGAGACTGTTTCACAATGGGGTAAACAATGTATTTATGTTTGAATATCAATTAATACCTCGTAACCAGACCTTGAAATAAAGAAGTGTGGATGCCGAAACTATAGTCCGACTAGCCCATAACTGGTTGTGGAGGCTATGTATATTCTACATGTGAAGAAATTGTTCTATTTACATATTTATCTTTTTGAAGTTTTGGGTCCAACAACAATTAAATGGCGGCACTTATATTTTTGAGCATAATTTTCAACATAGTTCAGTTTCTTGCACACAACATGTGCAATCTTTGGAAAGAATAAAATAATGGGTGTGACCTTTTATTTGACTTTTTTTGCAGTTATTATTTTGAAACACTGACGTTAAATACCACTGTGTTCATACCTCTTTGGTATGCACACAGTGGTATTTTTTTTTGTCAATGTATGATGGGTGGATTCGACTGAATCTTAAATTCGTCTAATCATTTCTAGAGGAGTGTGGATTCAAAACAATGCATGCAGGGAAATGGCTTTCGTTTCTCATAGATTGCTATTTTCGCCTGAAACTGCGGTCCTTATAATTAAACATTTATTTTGTCTATTTCTATTAGCTCAGTTTGTCCGTAAATTTGGCTAGAATTGCTTTGCTTTTTTAAATGATAGATCTAATATCGCTTGTACGATGGCCTGAATTTTTTTGTACTTAAGTCTTAAAGCTTCTTCAACCTTGGATTTTATGTGAGGAATAAGATAAACTCAATACTTTCAATGTCGTGCAACGGAAATTCACAAACCCGTTGAGAAAATGCTGGTTACGCCAAATATTCCACCTTGTACTATTTGAGTAATATTGAATTCAAAAAAAAAATACTTTCAGATCTGGTTACACGGTTTCTCTTCTCTCTGTTAAAACTAGCGGTCTGTGTTGCACCTGATATTAGAATTTTCTAATTTTCTATTTGAAATGATGGGCCCAAAACCGCTAGGAATGATTGTCTTTATGATCTTTTGTAATATGATCTTAAACGCTTCAATTTTCTACAACTGCGTGGTCAAATCTCTTATATGTGTGTTTTATTATTTTTTTCGTTAAGAGATAGGGTCTGTATAATCTGGAATGTTACATTTCTCTGAAGTTTTTTGTTAGGACTAAGTGTAACTGCTCGATATATTGTCATTATTTTTCTGATTGTACAGACCAAGGTCTGATGAAAGTGAAATTGTTATTGTTTATGACATAATCCTTGAGGCCATCCCGTCTCCTCTTGATATTTCTGCTTTTGAGAAAGAAAAATATATTCTTAAAAAAATCGTGAAAGGGGATCCTTAGAATAAACCATCTTAGGTTTGGCAACATTGATATGGACTGCCTTGAAAAAGTGGGTCAAATATACTTTAAATCCACCCCCCTCCCTACTCCCACCTACCCCGAGAACCAAGTTATCTATGCGGAGACATTTGAAACAATACTTTTAATGTCACGCAACGGAAATTCACAAACTTCTCTAAAAAATGCTGGCTACGCCCGATTTTCCATGTCGTACTGTTTGAGTGACATTGAATTAAAAAAGGGACTTTTAAGATCTAGTTACAAGGTTTTAAGTGGCATAAAAGTGTTACACATTTACAATTCAGCATTTATACAATTGAAAGAAAAGAGAACAACAACTTTTTATGCTTGTAATGTGTGGTAAATTCCGGTTTTCAAACTGGAGAAGCTTACTCTAATAGTTTGCAGGCTGTTTTTCATATTTACATGTTATTTTACACAGTTTATCTGAATGTGCTATAGACGACGTTATACATTTATTTTTCTCTTATCTCTGTTAAAATTAGCTGTATTTACACATGCGGTTAGAATCTTCTAATTTTCCTTTTGAATCGATGGGCCCAAAACCGCTGCGAATGACGGACTTTATTTTCTTTTCATTGGTGGTATGATCTTAAAACGCTTCAATTTTCTACAATTGCGTGCATAAATCTCTTATGTGTGCGTTTTATTATTTTTTTCGTAAAGAGATAGGGTCTGTTTACTCTCGAATGTTACACTTCGCTGAGGAATTTTGTTTGAACTAAGTGTAACTGCTCGATATATTGTCATTGTTTTTCTGATTGTACAGAACAAGGTCTTCTGAAAGTGAAATTGTTATTGTTTATGACATAATCCTTGAGGCCATCCCGTCTCCTCTTGATATTTCTGCTTTTGAGAAAGAATATTACATTCTTAAAAAAATCGTGAAAGCTGATCCTTACAATAAACAATCTTAGGTATTGCAACATTGATATGGGCTGCCTTGAAAAAGTGGGTCAAATATACTTTAAATCCACCCCCCTCCCTACTCCCACCTACCCCAAGAATCAAGTTGTTTATGCAGAGACATTTGAAACAATACTTTTAATGTCACGCAACGGAAATTCACAAACTCCTTGAAAAAATGCAGGCTACGCCCGATATTCCATGTCGTACTGTGTGAGTGACATTGAATTTAAAAAAGGACTTTTAAGATCTAGTTACAAGGTTTTAAGTTGCATAAAAGTGTTACACATTTACAATTCAGCATTTATACAATTGAAAGAAAAGAGAAAAACAACTTTTTATGCTTGTAATGTGTGGTAAATTCCGGTTTTCAAACTGGGAAAACTTACTATAATAGTTTGCAGGCCGTTTTTTTTTTTATATTTACATGTTATTTTGTGCTATAGACGACGTTATACATTTATTTTTCTCTTATCTCTGTTAAAAATAGCTGTATTTACACATGCGGTTAGAATCTTCTAATTTTCCTTTTGAATCGATGGCCCAAAACCGCTGCGAATGACGGACTTTATTTTCTTTGCATTGGTGGTATGATCTTGAAACGCTTCAATTTTCTAGAATTGCGCGCACAAATCTCTTATGTGTGCGTTTTATTATTTTTTTTCGCAAAGAGATAGGGCCTGTTTACTCTGGAATGTTACATTTCTCTGACGAGATTTGTTTGGACTAAGTGTAACTGCTCGATATATTGTCATTATTTTTCTGATTGTACAGACCAAGGTCTTATGAAAGTGAAATTGTTATTGTTTATGATATACTCCTTGAGGACATCCCGTCTCCTCTTGATATTTCTGCTTTTGAGAAAGAATATTACATTCTTAAAAAAATCGTGAAAGCGGATCCTTACAATAAACAATCTTAGGTATTGCAACATTGATATGGGCTGCCTTGAAAAAGTGGGTCAAATATACTTTAAATCCACCCCCCTCCCTACTCCCACCTACCCCAAGAATCAAGTTGTTTATGCAGAGACATTTGAAACAATACTTTTAATGTCACGCAACGGAAATTCACAAACTCCTTGAAAAAATGCAGGCTACGCCCGATATTCCATGTCGTACTGTGTGAGTGACATTGAATTTAAAAAAGGACTTTTAAGATCTAGTTACAAGGTTTTAAGTTGCATAAAAGTGTTACACATTTACAATTCAGCATTTATACAATTGAAAGAAAAGAGAAAAACAACTTTTTATGCTCGTAATGTGTGGTAAATTCCGGTTTTCAAACTGGGGAAACTTACTATAATAGTTTGCAGGCCGTTTTTTTTATATTTACATGTTATTTTGTGCTATAGACGACGTTATACATTTATTTTTCTCTTATCTCTGTTAAAAATAGCTGTATTTACACATGCGGTTAGAATCTTCTAATTTTCCTTTTGAATCGATGGCCCAAAACCGCTGCGAATGACGGACTTTATTTTCTTTGCATTGGTGGTATGATCTTGAAACGCTTCAATTTTCTAGAATTGCGCGCACAAATCTCTTATGTGTGCGTTTTATTATTTTTTTTCGCAAAGAGATAGGGCCTGTTTACTCTGGAATGTTACATTTCTCTGACGAGTTTTGTTTGGACTAAGTGTAACTGTTCGATATATTGTCATTATTTTTCTGATTGTACAGACCAAGGTCTTATGAAAGTGAAATTGTTATTGTTTATGATATACTCCTTGAGGACATCCCGTCTCCTCTTGATATTTCTGCTTTTGAGAAAGAAAAATATATTTTTAAAAAAATCGTGAAAGCGGATCCTTAGAAGAAACAATCTTAGGTATTGCAACATTGATATGGGCTGCCTTGAAAAAGTGGGTCAAATATACTTTAAATCCACCCCCCTCCCTACTCCCACCTTTCCCAAGAACCAAGTTATTTATGCGAAGACATTTGAAACAATACTTTTAATGTCACGCAACGGAAATTCACAAACTCCTTGAAAAAATGCTGGCTACGCCCGATATTCCATATCGTGCTGTTTGAGTGGCATTGGATTGAACAAAAAAGGACTATTAAGATCTAGTTACAAGGTTTTAATTGGCATGAAAGTGTTACACATTTACAATTCAACATTTATACAATTGAAAAAAAAGAGAACAACACTTTTCTATGCTTGTAATGTGTGGTAAATTCCGGTTTTCAAACTGGAGATGCTTACTCTAATAGTTTGCAGGCTGTTTTTCATATTTACATGTTATTTTACACAGTTTATCTGAATGTTCTATAGACGACGTTATACATTTATTTTTCTCTTATCTCTGTTAAAATTAGCTGTATTTCCACATGCGGTTAGATCTTCTAATTTTCCTTTTGAATCGATGGGCCCAAAACCGCTGCGAATGACGGACTTTATTTTCTTTTCATTGGTGGTATGATCTTAAAACGCTTCAATTTTCTATAGTTGGGCGCAGAAATCTCTCATGTATGCGTTTTATTATTTTTTTCGTAAACAGATAGGGTCTGTTTACTCTGGAATGTTACATTTCTCTGACGAATTTTGTTTGGACTAAGTGTAACTGCTCGATATATTGTCATTATTTTCCTGATTGTACAGAACAAGGTCTTCTGAAAGTGAAATTGTTATTGTTTATGACATAATCCTTGAGGCCATCCCGTCTCCTCTTGATATTTCTGCTTTTGAGAAAGAAAAATATATTCTTAAAAAATCGTGAAAGCGGATCCTTAGAATAAACAATCTTAGGTATAATAACATTGATATGGGCTGCCTTGAAAAAGTGGGTCAAATATACTTTAAATACGTCCCCCTCCCTACTCCCACCTACCCCAAGAACCAAGTTATTTATGCAGAGACATTTGAAACAATACTTTTAATGTCACGCAACGGAAATTCACAAACTCCTTGAAAAAATGCTGGCTACGCCCGATATTCCATGTCGTACTATTTCAGTGACATTGGATTAAAAAAAGGACTTTTAAGATCTAGTTATAAGGTTTTACGTGGCATGAAAGTGATACACATTTATAATTCAGCATTTATACAATTGAAAGAAAAGAGAACAACAGCTTTTTATACTTGTAATGTGTGGTAAATTCCGGTTTTCAAACTGGGGAAGATTACTATAATAGTTTGCAGGCTGTTTCTCATATTTACATGTTATTTTACACAATTTTTCTGAATGTGCTATAGACGACGTTATACATTTATTTTTCTCTTATCTCTGTTAAATTTAGCTGTATTTAGACATGCGGTTAGAATCTTCTAATTTTCCTTTTGAATCGATGGGCCCAAAACCGCTGCGAATGACTGACTTTATTTTCTTTTCATTGGTGGTATGATCTTAAAACGCTTCAATTTTCTACAGTTGCGTGCACAAATCTCTCATGTGTGGGGTTTATTATTTTTTTCGTAAAGAGATAGGGTCTGTTTACTCTGGAATGTTACATTTCTCTGACGAGTTTTGTTTGGACTAAGTGTAACTGCTCGATATATTGTCATTATTTTTCTGATTGTACAGATCAATGTCTTTTGAAAGTGAAATTGTTATTGTTTATGACATAATCCTTGAGGCCATCCCGTCTCCTGTTGATATTTCTGCTTTTGAGAAGGAAAAATATATTTAAGAAAAGGCGTGAAAGCGGATAATCAGAATAAACAAAAATAGGCATCGCAACACTGATATGGGCTGCTTTCAAAAAGTGGATCAAATATACTTTAAATCCACCCCTTCTGCGCCAAGAACCAAGTTATTCATGCGGAGACACTTTAAACAATACGTCTAATCTCATGCAAGGGAACTCACAAATCCCTTGAGATAATGCTGGCTAAGACCGATATTCCACGTCGTACTATATGAGTGATATTGAATTTAAAAAACTTACGATCTGGTTACAAGGTTTTAATTGGCATCAAAGTTTTAAACTTTTCAATTCAGCATTTTTACATTTGAAAGAAAAAGAACAAGAACTTTTTATGCTTGTAATATGTGTAAATTCGTGTTTTCAAAGTGGAGAAGATTACTATAATAATTGGTAGGCTCTTTCTTACATTTACAGGCTTTTTTCATATTGTAGTTGTAATTGACCTGAATGTGTTATAAACAACACCATACATTTATTTTTACTTATCTCTGTGAAAATTAGCCGTCTTTGTTTAGAATTTTCTAATTTTTCTTTTTGAATTGGGCCCAAAACCGCTTCAGTGACTGTCTTTATGCTCTTTTTATTGATGTTATGATCTTGAAACGCTTAAATTTTCTACAACTGCTTGGATACATCTTACATATCGCGCTGTAGTTTTTATTTGGTGAAGGCATAGGGTTCGCATACTCTCCAATATTACATTCTTCTGAAGCTTTTTGTTCAGACTAATTGTAAATATTCTATAAATTGTCATTGAATTCCGGATTGAATGCAGTAAAGTCTTCTTCAATTAAAAAAGTTGCAATAGTTTATGACCTAATCCTGTTCAGATTACTGCTTTTGAAAGAAGGTCGTTAGAATAAAAGAAACATAGGCATCGGAATATTGATGTGAGCTGCTCAGATAAAGTGGATCAAAGATACTTTTACCCCCCCCCCTCCCCACAAGAACCACGTTATGGATGGGAAAACTAGTCCCACCAGCCCATAACTGGTTATGGAGGCTATGTGTATTCTACATGTGAAGAAATTGTTCTATTTACATATTTATCTTTTTGGGTCCAACAACGATTAAATTGCGGAATTAATATTTTTTAGCATAATGTATTAACTTTATTCTGTTTGTTGCACACAATATGTGCAATTAAGAAAATAATGGCTGTGACATTTAATTTTACTTTTTTTGTACTTTTTATTTTGAAACACTGACGTTAAATAACACTGTGTTCATACCGCTTCGGTATGTACACAGTGTTATTTTTTTTGTCAATGTATGGTGGCTGGATTCGACTGAATTTTAAATTCGACTAATGATTTCTAGACATGTGGGGATATAACACAAAACATGAAGAGAAATGGCTTGCATTTTCCATAGATTGCTTTTTTTCGCCTAAAACTGCGGTCTTCATAATTAAACATTTATTTTTTTATCTCTATTTCTATTACTTCAGCTTGTTTGCTTAGAATTGCTTTGCTTTTTTTAAATGATAGATCTAATATCGCTTGTACGACGGCCTAATTTTTTTTGTACTTAAGTGGTAAAGATTCTTCAACCATGGATGCTATGTGAAGGTTGTATTGTATTGTTCTTTAGATCGCAATCAACTATGGTCATATCGGGATCCCCCTGCCACATTATACTGAAATGGGGCATTCCAGCCATCCTTCTAACCCTTACATGTGGATTGCCTCACAGGGTAGCAAGGAGGAGTCAAAGTTTTAAAGTCTTAGGTATGACCCGAACGGGATTCAACCCAAGATCTTCCAGTCTCGAGGCTATGTGAAGAATAAGATAAACTCAATACCCTTAATGTCATGCAACAAAAATTCACAAGCAAATTCTATGTCGTACTGTTGGAGTGACATTGAATTAAAAGAAAACTTTTAATATCTAGTTACAAGGTTTTAATTGGCATCAAAGTTTTACACTTTTCAATTCAACACTTTTGCAATAGAAAGTAAAGAGAACAACAACTTTTTATGCTTGCAACGTGCTGTAAATTCCAGTTTACAAAATAGGGAAGAGCAATATAATAGTTTTCAGGCTAATTCTCACATTCTATTTGTTATTGACCTGAATGTCTTATAAACGAGACTGTACATTTATTTCCTCTTATCTGTATTTCCTTTAGCTCAGTTTGGCCATACATTTATTTTGAGAATTATTGGGTCTGACAACGCTTAAGTGACGGTCATAATTGCTTTACAATCCCAATATGGGCGCGGGTAGCAAGTTTTTGAATGTGTGCCAATTTCAACTGCACTTAAGCTACAAGAAGTCAGCATAGAAAATAGCGTGCACATACATGAATACTTTCGGGAAACATATCTTAACACATATCAGGATATATAACAATTCCTGTCAAAGGTTCTTGAACAATTTCACTAAATTTACGGTTTATTTATATGAACTAAGTTTGCCAGCAAATATGGTTCCTCTGTAAATTCCACCTCATCAATTGTTTCAGTAACTGCGTCGTATATGTTGAACAAGTAACCATTTATCTTTAAGTTGTGAAGTCAAAGCGCCAAATACTATGCACATAGTTGGTTCATGGTCACGTTTCTAAATGTGTCTCTATTACAGTACACCAATTTCGAACTCTTCAACTGTTTCTTGCCCATCAAAAACACAAAGTACATGAAAACTTGTTTCGAACATATGCGTATAAGTATCTGAATCCAAATCATGTCTTTTGAAAGGTTCTTGGTGCTTAATTTTCCAAAGTTTACGGTTAGTCAGAAAAACTAAATATGCCAATAAAGGCGGATCCTCCGTAAATTCCATATCCTGGATCGCCTCAACAACTGCCAAGTATAAAACATGCGCGAAAACACTGTCTTCCGTTAACAAATACATCAAACAGTCTTTTACGTATGCCTGGTCTCCATAGATAACCTGTCCTAGGTCATGGCTTAATATAAACCTATTGTCAACTACATCAAGTAATTTATTTAAATTTTTCTCCTCAAATGACGGCTCCATTTTGTAAAGTTCAGAATTTCTGGGAATAGCGGTTATGCCTTACCGGTAATATTGAACTTGTGACATGAACGCATCCGTTGCGCATCAATGGGTATATGCAACAACACGTCTGGCCATGTTGAAACATGTATCTTCCTGCACGGTGCATACAAACAGCTATTTAAAATTCAAGCGTTTCTAAATCTTTTTTTAAATAGAAAAGTTAACGAATCGAATCATAAAGGGAGTAAATCCCACACATATTTTAAAAAAATCGAGAACTTTCAGTGCAGGCGCTATACTTTTTTGCAGAATAAAAATAGTGGAAATGGAGGCAATCTTTCAAGTGTTTCTGCCCTACGAGTTAGTTATGCGCTGTGTTTAAGGACACGGTCAACCCTTTGCGGGCTATATTGTGTCTTCAGCGGTTCAAAACTGTCACACATTTAAAAAAGTGCGTGAACTGATATATTAAATGAGTTAACTTTATCCGACAAAAACTATTTTGACACAATATTGAAGTTAACTTTATCCGACAAGAATTATTTATTATCGCAGACTGGTAATTTGCAAAGGTTTTTGCACTGAAGTGGGAAACATCTGACTAGACGCTAGAACAGAGAAAACACCCAACAATACATTCTTTTTGCGCTTAATCAAAGTGCAAGGAGATCTAATTCGGTGACATCACTCGAGCTTCCATATCACGTTTTGCACTTCTGTAAGAAGCACACACTCAAGAGATTCCAAACAGCATTCTTTATAAAAAAAGGTCAACTATTTTTTTTCATCCAAATATTAATCGTATCTTTTAGCAAGGTCTCATTTCAGTATGCTATATAACTGAATGTCAACCAGAAAAAATTGAAGTGAAAATATGAACTAGATCCAGAAGCTCTGAAAGAATGTAAAATATAAAAGGATACAATTAAATTGGACATATATCCCTACACTAATACACTCGATACACCAGGAGCCGTATTCACACAATTTATGAATACAAATAACTTGAAGTATATGCACAGAAAATTTTCAGAAATGTACTTATAAATGTAACATTATCAAGTAATAAATTGACCTAAAAACTAACCTTGTAATTTATTTTGGTCATGGAATTTGTGTCGTGAGGTGTACAGATGACTGCGTAGTTAACCGAGGTTAATACGGCGCTTCAGCTAGCGTTAGCAAATCCTTTCAAGTTTTATTACAGGGCAACAGTTTGCCCACTTGGAACACGCTCGAATAAACCACTTACAGAACTCTTGAATAAATGTCACTGGTAAAGGTATACTTTAAGTAACCAAGCTTTAATTTAAAATTTCATGTTGGGTCGGGTCAAATACGGTTATACTTATCATGTCAAATGCGAAATAAATACTCGTCTATCTAAGGTTTTCTTGGTCACTTAAAATACACCTTTACCATGTAGCAAACCAACTCTTAAATATATCGAAATGAATATTTACACCGTGATGATAGCATGAACACAAATAAACTTAGAGTATATGCCAACACTAACATACTCTCGATGCACAGTACAGCACCCGTATTCGCTGAAGTTAACTGCACAGTTGACTGATTCGATGAACAGAGCCCGTAGCACACAATTTTCAGAAATGTCTAATAAATGTAACATTATCAACGAAATAAATTGACCTAAAAACTAACCTTGTAATTTATTGTGATCATGGGATTTGTGTCGTGAGGTGTACAGATAACTGCGCAGTTAACCGCGGTTAATACGGCGCTTCAGCTAGCGTTAGCAAATCCTTTCAAGTTTTATTACAGGGAACAGTTTGCCCACTTGGAACACGCTCGAATAAACCACTTACAGAACTCTTGAATAAATGTCACGAAGGTTTTTCTTGGTCACTTAAAATACACCTTTACCATGTAGCAAACCAACTCTTAAATATATCGAAATGAATATTTACACCGCGATGATGGCATGAATACAAATAAACTTAGAGTATATGCCAACACTAACATACTCTCGATGCACAGTGCAGCACCCGTATTTGCTGAAGTTAACTGCACAGTTGACTGATTCGATGAACAGAGCCCGTAGCACACAATTTTCAGAAATGTCTAATAAATGTAACATTATCAACGAAATAAATTGACCTAAAAACTAACCTTGTAATTTATTGTAATCATATTATTTGTGTCGTGAGATGTACAGATAACTGCGCAGTTAACCGCGGTTTATACGGCGCTTCAGCTAGCGTTAGCAAATCCTTTCAAGTTTTATTACAGGGCAACAGTTTGCCCACTTGGAACACGCTCGAATAAACCACTTACAGAACTCTTGAATAAATGTCACTGGTAAAGGTATACTTTAAGTAACCAAGCTTTAATTTAAAATTTCATGTTGGGTCGGGTCAAATACGGTTATACTTATCATGTCAAATGCGAAATAAATACTCGTCTATCTAAGAAGGTTTTTCTTGGTCACTTAAAATACACCTTTACCATGTAGCAAACCAACTCTTAAATATATCGAAATGAATATTTACACCATGATGAAAGCATGAATAGAAATAAAATTGGAGTATATGCCAACACTAACATACTCTCGATTCACATTACAGCACCCGTATTCGCTGAAGTTAACTGCACAGTTGACTGATTCGATGAACTGATCCTGTAGCACACACAATATTCGGTAGTGTTTCATAAATGTGGTAGCCTTGTAATTTAGTTAGAACATGGAGTTTGCATCGTGAAGTGTACAGTTAACTGTGCATTAATCCTCTGCGAATACGGCCGCATCAGCTAGGGTTGGCATATCTTCCATGCAAATTGTCCTTGCATGCAGTGCAACACTCTTGACGACATCGAAATGTACATTTGCTCCATGATCAAAGCACCGCTTTCGACTAAATAATAATAATAAAAAAGTGGAATGGAAACAAATAAACAAAATAAGTATATCCCGACATTAATACACTAGACACACACACCACCCAGTTAGCAAATCTCTGTAATTTGCTAACTCTAGAAAAGAATTGTATAGGGTATTTTTATCGGATTAATATCAACCACGTTTAAGTGAAGGGGCTAACACGAAGAGGCCTAAAGCCCTAATAAATCAAAGAATTTTTAGACTTGTCAAAGACAAAAAAAAGCCCAAAAGGAACCCGATCATTACTCTGTTCTGATTTAAACACGCAAAAAAATGACGGACGGGTACAAGATCCGTAAGAGCCGTAAGGCTAATCACTTCCATCGTTATTTTTACACAACCGGCCCTTGCCCCATGAATCTCAAACATCGGCGTCACGTACCCGTTTTCCATGAAAAGGCAGCCTTTGGCTCACCTTTGCTGTGTCAAAAATAAAAAAAAATAGGAAGACAAAAACTGCTTAAGCAGACTATCCAAACTATATCTTTTGCTAATGTATCCATTAAGACCAATCTAACAAGAAGCAAAAACCGAGACACACACCACCCACTAGGGTTAGCAAATCTTTGTCATTTGCTAACTCTAGAAAAGAATTGTATATGGTATTTTTAACGGATAAATACCAACCACGTTTCTGCCCCTTTAAGTGTAGGGGCTAACACGAAGAGGCCTAAAGCCCTAATAATTCAAAGAACCCATACAATTTTAGACTTTTCAAAGAGAAAAAAAGCCCAAAAGGAACCTGATCGTCAGTCTGTTCCGATTTATACACGCAAAAACAGTAACGGCCTGGTACAAGATCCGTAAGAGCAGTAAGGCTTATCACTTGCATCGTTATTTCCACACAACCGGCCCTTGCCCCATGAATCCTATAAACATCCGCGTCACGTACCGTTTTCCATGAAAAGGCAGCCTTTGGCTCACCTTTGCTGTGCCAAAAATAAAAAAAATAGGAAGAAAATAGTGCTACAGCAGACTATCCAAACTATATCTTTCGCTAATGTATCCATTAAGACCAATCTAACAAGAAGCAAAAACCGAGACACACACCACCCACTAGGGTTAGCAAATCTTTGTCATTTGCTAACTCTAGAAAAGAATTGTATATGGTATTTTTAACGGATAAATATCAACCACGTTTCTGCCCCTTTAAGTGTAGGGGCTAACACGAAGAGGCCTAAAGCCCTAATAATTCAAAGAACCCATACATTTTTAGACTTTTCAAAGAGAAAAAAAGCCCAAAAGGAACCTGATCATTAGTCTGTTCCGATTTATACACGCAAAAAAAAGTAACGGCCTGGTACAAGATCCGTAAGAGCAGTAAGGCTTATCACTTGCATCGTTATTTTCACACAACCGGCCCTTGCCCCATGAATCCTATAAACATCCGCGTCACGTACCGTTTTCCATGAAAAGGCAGCCTTTGGCTCACCTTTGCTGTGCCAAAAATAAAAAAATAGGAAGAAAATAGTGCTACAGCAGACTATCCAAACTGTATCTTTAATACATTAAAACGAGACACCTATTGCCAATGCCTGTAAAATCCAGTTTCACCACGGTTCTAAATTCCGATCTTCGCAACATGTTGACTATTTTAAACATTTGGGTGCCACTTGCGAATGAGGTATGTGTTTATAAAAACAATTTTTGGTACACACTGCTAAAATCTTTTTTTTTATTTTGTTACTCAATTTAAACATAGGCATCGGACATGCAGAGCCCTCAGCCAATAGCAGTAACATCACTGTGGGCGAGTTACCTCTTTGAGATACCGCACGGACAACAAAAAGTTTTAAAGTGCGACATACGGACAAACGGACGTACAAATGACAAACTGAACCCCTCCCCCACCTCCATTGCACATCTACACTATACATACTTTTTTCTTGTAAGGTTTGGTGAAGATCCGATGAATAGATTTTTAGAAATCGCCCGGACAAAAAAAGTTTAAAGTGCGACGGACGGACAGATGGACGTACAAGTGACAAACTGAACCCCTCCCCCACCTCCGTTGCACATCTACACTATTCATACTTTTTTCTTGTACGGTTTGGTAAAGATCCGATGAATAGATTTTTAGAAATCGCCCGGACAAAAAAAGTTTAAAGTGCGACGGACGGGACAGATGAACGTACAAGTGACAAACTGAACCCCTCCCCCACCTCCGTTGCACATCTACACTATACATACTTTTTTCTTGTACGGTTTGGTGAAGATCCGATGAATAGCTTTTGAAATATCGCCCAGACAGAAAAAAGGACAGACGGACGGGCAGACAGACCGATAGCAATAGCCTTCAGCAATATTGGCCGAGGGCTAAAAAGGCAATATCAAGAATCAATCGCGTTAAGTTACTTGAACATAAAAAGACTGGAAATGTGTACCAAAAATAATGTTCCCACACCAAACATTGCAGTGTTTTTATACAAGTCGAACACATCGAATACTACAAGTTAATACATTGAAAGTGAACCCACAAAAAAGTCAATTTCTCACAATTCTGGAATTTTTTGAAATATATTTTTTTCTTAACAGAAATCGCATTGACTTTTTAAAACCGTTTCTTTTTCTATTTACAATAAGGTTTTGTATAAAAGAGGAAAAATCAAATTAATTTACAAATTATGTGCATGCAATTTCTGCCAAGTAAAAGTATATTGAACCGGTGAGTTGCAACCTTGTTAAGACGCGTGAAATGTTACTTTCGAAACATCTTCAGTTCTTTCCTTTTGTTTGCTTTAATTTTGTTGACGATATGTGATTTGACAGTCACAAAGTCCCTGTGTTTCAAGTCTGGTTCCACTGCTAATACTTTGTCTATTTCTAGTTTTCCGGGTGTTGCCCCTCTCTCTATGTGTTTCACAAAATGCTTCTCGATGACGGCTACTTCTTTTTGCGTCCACATGCGTTTCTGACCTTTAAAAGTTAAAAAAAAACATAAGCCTTCAATTCATAATAAAACTAGAGCAGTGTGCATAGCCCACATATTCCCCACAGCCCTCCTCCCCCCACCAGTTACACACGACCATCAACAGTCAATCAAGAGCTGAAATTTTCTAAGTCCAGCTAGTCCATTTTCCTTGGACGAATCTGGCCCATTTACAATACTAATCTAGGTCTGTTTCCATAGAAGCCACATATCAATTTTCAGTAAAATCCTTGCAGCACTTTTTAAATTATCGTGTTAACAAGTTGTTGATGACATACCGACAGACCGACCGACCAACAGACCGACACACGGTCGATCGCACATATTCCCCTCCCCCCTTTTGCGGAAAAAATAATGAAACTTCGTACATTGAATCAATAGCTTTAAAATAACACACACTCCAGGGACACATCTACTTGCAATTAATATAGAGCTAAATCCCCATTTTATGCAAAGGTCTGATTTAAAAGTTATAGATTACACTGTTTCAAGTGTAATAATTGCTATATGTATTTACATGGAGCTCGACGACGTGGTTCTTCGGCCTCGCTTTCTGGATCTTCTCGGCGCCTTTTCACTTTGTGCTTTTTGCTGTGCTTTTCCGATTTGATCTTCAAGCTTCTTTCTTTTATCAAATTCGTCAAGCATTTTTCGACATCGTCTGGAGCAGTAACTGTTAATACTTCCGACTCTCCAATTTTCTCCATGATGACTTCCATTGATGGCAAGGAACACTGCTTGATCTCGGTGTGGAACTTGTCTTTTATCGCAGCGATTTCAAGGTCAGACAAATCCAAACGTCTACTCCGGCTTTTTTCTGCAAAATTAATTGAATTATATGGAGTCTCAGCAAACTAAACAGTGTATGCACATTGTAATTTAAACGTTATACTTATTATTCAGTTGAATGCAACATAGTACTAGTAACATTAAAAAATTGAAAAACTTACAATACCTTTCATTCTCGACCTATGTTTAACAGTAAATAATTAACCCACTTGATCCACACATGATTTATATTCCTATTAAAAAGTTAATAATTAATGTATGAAACTGTCTGACATAACTGGATTGAACCACCAGGAGCACAGTGGGTGAAATTGTGAAAGCCATACATGAACCCGATAAAGAAACGCGTGACGTTTTCGAAGCATTTTTTTACTGCAGAAATGAACGGAATTCACCGTGAACTCAAACTCTTGGTGACAGAATAGTTACGACATAAAAGAAATTACTGAGCACTGTGCTGACGGACAGACACGTCAAAGTCATAAGTTAAAGCTTACCATCGTCAGAATCCGAGTGACACTCAAATTTAGGTTTTCTCCGTTTTTTGGTAGCTGTTGGCACACTTGAAGTAGCAGCTTCATCTTCCGGCTCTTGACACTCCTCATCTTCCGACTCTGTTTTAAAATAACCATAAAACCAGACCTTTGAAACATATTGTTCTTTAATTTTCTAGTTTTTCCTTTCTACTGAATGTTACATCTGACAGCAAAGCCTGTTCCATTTCGCCCGATTCATTTACTGACTTGCGCTTCTCTGCTACTTGTACTGTCCCATTTCACCTGATTCATTTACTTACGTTTTCAATAACTGAAGTTTTTATTTACTGTCCAACTTCGCTCGATTCACTTACCTGATTCTATAATAACAACTTCTCCAAACGTTGGGTCTTCTCTCATTTCTGTGTAACTCCTGTTGTTAAACATGTCTCGAGGCTTTCCGCTGTTTATGGCCATAAGTATCTGCAGGACTTTACATTTCTCAATCAATGAAACGGGCAATCTGTAGTAGTCTCGATGAATATTGAGGTCATGTCCCATAAATTCTGCCAGAATATCTTGTTGAAATTCCCCTACAGCCAAGACTTGACTCATAGTTGCGCAATGCTTTCGCAGACATGTCGATCGGAATGCATCTACGTTGGTTACGCCTGCTTCCGCTGCTACCTCTTTCATAAACTTGTGGCCTACTTGCGGAGTGTTGCAGTTACCAGGCCTAGCAAAAACGAAAGTGCATTCGGCATCGACGTACTTTGACCGCAGTTCCAACATTTCTAGCAAGCTTTTCTGCATTGAACTCGTTAATAAAATCGCCACTTTTCGAGCTCGCTTTCCCAGGAATTCCACGCGTCTAACTCTTGTTGATAGGAATTTTTCATATTCATCGAGGCTGTCCATCACCTCTTGGTCAGCTTGACCTGTGCTTCCTAGACCGTCCATTAACATTTGCAGCTGCATGCGCTCCACTTCTCCGCTTCTTTTCCTATTAAACATAATGATTTTACACATGTTGTACTTGGTCGATTGCACATAAGCATCTTCTCCTTCCTTTCCTGTCAGCGCTTGTAATTTGTTGTCTATGTGTGTCATAACTGTCTCGATATCCTTGAATAGAGGCATTATTTTATCTTTGTTGAATCTTCTTTTCTTCAAAATGAACAACGCCTTACTGCTTTCGAAGGTGTACTCTTTCTCCATCAACTTTGAGAAGGCTGCAACTTTTTGCACTTTTTCAAATTCACCGGTTTTGTACAGATGGTTAGTATACGCAGAAGCCACATCTTTGATGTAGTGGCCTAACTTCAACACCACGGAGGGGGTTCTCATGTGGGTCGCGTCCTCGGTTTGAAAGTGGACCCTGACGCATCTCATAAAAATATCAAAATTCGCTGGATTGAGGATGGACAAGAAGTCTTTCAGCTGTTCCGGAAAATGTTGTCTGCAGGTCATCAGAAATTTAGCAAGCTCTCGTGTATGTTGTGAAACTCTGTTGTCGTTAATTTCAAGGAATCCATACTTCTTGCAACGATGCTCGAAAAAAATCATGAGAAGGAAATCTTCAATAATGACGTTGTATACTTCGTCTTGACGCATTTTTGATAAAATTCTTTGACCGGCTTTCAAATCGGTTTGGCTTGCCATAAACCTTTCTCTGGCTACTTGAACCACATTTTTGGGGCGTGCCATTTCTTTGGATTGTTGAGCCTCCTTGTTTGGGTTTAATATACAATTTAATTGGTGTTTCCACAGGTACTCCTGACTTAACATCGCACTGCAGTACAAGCAAGGTAAAAGTACTTTCTCTTTTGCACCTTTCTTTCTTCCATGAGGGTTGTTATATTTCTCTATGATCTTCTTTATTCCCATCTTTTTTGCCTTTACGTTGTACCAAAAATCTCCCTTCGCTTTCAGTGCTTGCCACAATCGCCGGCGGTTAAGTCTTTCGTTTCGAGTATCCTTTGGCAATTTTTTCCGTGGAGTTAAGTTGCGTTCAGAAGAGTGGCGGCGCCTTTTTCTCTTTAGAATTGTGGTGGGTGCAGGAGAGGTGACCTCGGATTCTGAAATATCATAATCGGGATCTTCTTGCCCATGGTCGTCGCTTGACGAATCTGTGTATACCACGGCTTTTCTGGTCTTGCGTATTGTTTTTCTTGGTTTGCGAGTGGTGCCTATTAATTCGTGTCGTGAAAGTTGTCGGCTTATTGAACTCATTACACTTTCAGGGAGTTCGATATCGGATGGGCCGATCACTTCAGGATCAGAAAAAGCGGGGTCCTCTAAATGTGGCTCTAAACTTATGAGTTGCTGTGGTTGCCCGGGGTCACATTCTACTTGTTGGATCGATTGCACCTCAACGGCAGGTGTCGTCAAAATTTCAGGGTGGAGTGTTTGGGTTTGTACAATTGTACCTATAGGGGATGGCCAAGTAGTACTTGGAACTGATTCTTCAGCACTGGTAGCAGCGTCGAAAGCAACACTTGCACTTGCACTTGGTAAACGTGTTATAGATGTTATATATGGTGTTCTTGCGTTAAGTTTACGTTTGCGACTTTCATCAATTTGCACCAGTTCTTCGCCCCCATATTCTGATGAAAAGAAAAAGAAAAGAAAAAACAAAAAAATTAGATAAGCCATCGTCGAAGGCGCAGACCCAAACCGGACACAATAATCAGTGTCAAGCGCAAAAAAATTTCAAAATTTCCGCATTTTTTGTAATTTTTCGAGAAATCCAAAAACAACGCTTCGCCGCACAGCTCCACTACTTGGTCTTTCTGTGTGCAAAAGGAAATTAAAATCGGTTGAACGGTGCCAGAGATATAGCGCGTACAAAGATCGAACGGACGGACGGACGGACAGAGACAGAGGTCAATACTGTAGACCCCTTCGGGTTCACCAGGTTGGGGTCTAAAAAGAGATAGACTATGCATCGTTTTTTCAGCTATGAAGCACAATTATCCAGCAAATACGACTCTCAATAGTGTTACTATCACCATTTCCTACTGATGAAACTAATTTCTCAAGAAAGTTAAAATACCCAGACGTTAAAAATGGCCAAATGTTCAGTTCTGTAGACAGAACTGCATTAAACTGGAGAGTTGTTGTTTGTTGTTTTTTTTTTTTAATTACAGACCTTCAGCCATATAATAAAGAACATTAAATACATTAAGGAAATATCCATGCACTCACACACAAAACCCCAAGTACACATTTACAACAAACGTAAACCCTTCGTGTGTAGGAATACCATTCCCCCGAATATGAAACCAAGACGCACTAACTTTTAGATAACTGAAATAGCAACATTTAAGCAATACTCACGCTGAACAAGGAAGAGAGGCATGGGTTTCGTTGAAGTGGCACCGGTTTCAAGCTTTTCGACGGTGGCTGCGCCTCCAGTTACTGCTTGTGGACTTGTTTTTGGAACTTCAAATAAAACGCCGACATTTTCTTTTCTTTTACCTGATGTAATATCTGCAGCACCTACAAGCAAGACAACAATAAAATAATGGTGTTAGTTTTATCGTTCTCTGATCATACAAAAAAATTATCTGGATTATAAACATTTCTTAAACATTAAGTTCATTAATTCCAGTTAAAGCAGTCCTATAAGGGTCCGAAATAACACAAAAACAACATAGAAATCATAACAAAATTAACTGGAGCAGTGTGCATAGCCCACACATACCCCACAACCCTCCCCCCTACCCACCAGTTAAACACGGCTATCAATAGGCAATCAAGAACTGAAATTTTCTAAGTCCAGCTGGTCCATTTTCCTTGGACGAACCTGGCCCATTTACAATATCGATCTGTGTTTGTTCCCACAGAAGCCACATACCAAGTTTCAGTAAAATACTTGCAGCAGTTGCAGCAAGTTATCGCGTTGACAAGCTCTTGATAACAGACCGACAGACCGACCCGCGGTCGATCACATATATTCCCCCTGTGGGGAATAAAAAAATGACAATTAAATTCCCCAAATCCTTTTAGACAAAGGAAGAAATGCTGGTAAAAAATCCAATTCATACGTACTTTCTGGTGACGAGCCATGGATAAATCGAACCCCTCCCGGCTTCACTGCACTGGCAACCCCAAGTAGAGTCCCAAGTAGACTTCTATTTTAAAACTTGGCTTGTGCTCTTCTTCACCTGTAGAATAACAGGCAGAAAAATTTGTACTCGTGCACAAGTTCGATTTACGCATCTAGAAAGCGTTACTGGTCACATAATTTAACTACCGTCATTAGTGTTTGATTTCGACTGTCACACTACTTTACCGCTTACACTCCAACTGTTTTTAATTCAGAAATTGTATTTTTATCAATGTTTTGAGTGAAATACGGTTTCGCCAAACATATTTTGGAGATAATATTTTGGTATTTAGACTCAATCAGGCACCATATTTTATAGAAAAAAACCTTTACTTGACACCAAAAGCAATACCAATACTTTCGTCACTTAAAATTTACTTGAATGCGTTCTTACTCTCTGACTGGAACAGGTCTTCACTTAAGGCGGTTTGGGGTCTGGATGCTTCACTGGCACGCGTTTGATGTTCTGCAGTGTTTGCATATTCACCGCTCTTCTCTGGGTCTCCTTTTATTGCGAGTACTTTTCCTTGTGTAGGTTCGGTTCGAATGTGAATGACACTGAATTCTGACACGTCTTCCACAGCAGCGGCAATCGGCGCCTCTTCAGTTGGGCTTGTACTGAATCTAAACGCTGGTATCCATTTCGGTTTACTTCTTTGCACACCAGGTTGAGATGCACTAGGGGGAACTTCAGTTGTACTTTGACTAACAGGAACATCTGGCGCCAGGGGTACGCTTTCAGCACTTTCCGCAGCAACTCTAACTGCACTTTGACTAGCAGGAACATCTGGCGCCTCGGGTACGCTTTCAGCACTTTCCGCAGCAACTTCAATTGCACTTTGACTAGGAAGAATATCTGGCACCTGGTGTACGCTTTCAACACTTTCCGCAGCAACTTCAATTGCACTTTGACTAGCAGGGATAGCTGGCACCTGGTGTACGCTTTCAACACCTTCCGCAGCAACTTCAATTGCACTTTGACTAACAGGAATATCTGGCACCTGGGGTACGCTTTCAGCACTTTCCGCAGCAACTTCAATTGCACTTTGACTAGCAGGAATAGCTGGCACCTGGTGTACGCTTTCAACACTTTCCCCAGCAACTTCAATTGCACTTTGACTAACAGGAATATCTGGCACCTGGGGTACGCTTTCAGCACTTTCCGCAGCAACTTCAATTGCACTTTGACTAGCAGAAATAGCTGGCACCTGGGGTATGCTTTCAGCACTTTTCGCAGCAACTTCAATTGCACTACAACTAGTAGAAACTGGGCTTGGTGACGCGTGTGATACCGTTTCACTGGCGCGTGTTTTCCGCCCTGTCTGTGAAGTTTCGCCTGTTTATGTACAATAAATAACAGAAGACACTTATTTCCAGTCCTTACAAGTCCTTACAATTACATTTCTAATGCAAGTTTTAAACTTTTGTGACTCTCAACTTTCAATGCAAGCACGTCAAAAGGAGATGAGTTCTCAAGTTTCTGGTAGAGTCCACATAAAACGGTCTTGAGCGATTTCCCAATATTTAAGTGTACATGATAGAAACTTGACAAAAAAATTCCTCCATCTTCATAGGATCCACATAAAACGGTCTTGAGCGTTTTCAAAATATTTAACTGTACATGACAGAAACTTGCCAAAAAAATCCTTTTCTGTCTTGGGGACTATCTCCTTCTTCACCTCTGGGATTTCCTCCCCCATGAATACAACATCACTGTCTGAAGTTGTTTCAACGTGTGCTTGCGTGATCAATTCTGATTAAAAAAAATTAACTTCAACTTATGTTTTTGTCTGTAAAAAACTGATCTTACAGATTTCAAGTGAACTTTTTTCGCCGGTAAACATATTTAACTGTCAAAACATGCTACTTTTCTTCGAAACCAGAACTTCAGCCAACATGTCATATTAATTATTCAACCAGAAAGTAATATACAGGGTTCATAGCGAAAACCAGACGTCAAATTCCAAGATTTTCAAGGACATTTGGAGGTAAAATTCCAGGATTTTCCAGGATTTCAAGGATCGCTATGAACCCTGAATATAATAAATTTAATACCGATAAAAAGTGTGAAACAAACTAAGCACACCATTACATGAAATCTAAAACCCATCTCCGAGGGCAACATAGAGGTGACTATGATCCCTCAAGGCATGCTTGCGTCGGGCGTGCGCCCATACCGTGCGGTAGGTGCCGGTGGGTCTTTTGTTCACCTTGTCTTTAAAATAACAATAATTGTACCTAGATTAGATAGATGCGCAACTAGTCGTTTTCAATAACAACATATGCATTATGTCCTTAGTCTCCATTTTTTACTGCGATTTGAGGCATTGCTCTGCCGCATTTAAGGTATAAGGACCACAATGAATGACAGGAGGCAAAGAAACTGAAATTTGACGAAGACTGTCAAAGTTTTTTTTTTCCGAACACAGATTCTTGTATTGTATTGTTCTTTAGATCCCTTTCAACTGCTATGGTCATATCGGGATCCCCCTGCCACATTATACTGAAATGGGGCATTCCAGCCCTCCTTCTAACCCTTACATGTGGAGTGCCTCACAGGGTAGCAAGGAGGAGTCCCAATTTTAAAGTCTTAGGTATGACCCGACCGGGGTTTGAACCCACGATCTTCCAGTCTCGAGGCGGACACTGTCAAAGTTTTTTTTCCGAACACAGATTCTAAAAATTATATTTCACATTCAATTTAAAAAAAAACCTCTTTAAATCAACATAAAAATACATATTTCTTGTGTAATAAAGGAAGAATTAGGACAATTTCAAAATATAAAAGTTAAAATTGGTCCTTGGAATCCTTACACCTTAAATGATTTACTGGTCGGTCATGCAAAAATAAAACCTCGTACATAAAAAGTAAAATATTTTATCGCACAATGCAAAGATATTGCAAGTTAAAGAAAAAAGAAAAGGGGGAGGGGCTACAAACAAAGGGAAAGCAAGGGTTTAACACGTTGCATATCTACTGTAAATCTAAAGATTCGAGCATGGGAGAAAACTGTACATAACACACCAGGGCTGAGGCAGGGTCACCGTCTGCTCGGGATTTTTAGTACCACCAGTGATGAGGTCCCGAAGTGGCACTGAGGAAGCGAACTGGGTTCTCAGTGCAGGGGGGGGTGGAGGGAGTGGTTTCAGTGACAGCACTCGTATTTTTTTTAGAAATACAACTTCACTTTTGTTATTGTTCCATCAAGCTCCAGTTTTATCGTCACCCCTGGTCCTTCACCGCTCGAGCACAAAAAAGTAACATAGGCGGCAACATAACTTGTATGAGAAAATGCGCTGCACCGCGGCTTGGGAAGGAGGGGGCGGGGGAGGAAGAAGCAGCGATTTTAAGACACAATCAAAGATGGGTGGGGGGTGGGGATTTGATATGAAAAACTTGTCGGGTCCTCAGTGCCACGTCGGGACCTCCGTACCTAATGGTACCGAGGTCCCGAGCAGACGATCGGTCAAGAACGATTTTTCCGGAGAAGAGGGAACAGACATTAAGCTCCACTCCTGTACACTACAAGGGTTATAAACTATGAAAAAAATGTAAAATACAACTACACACAATCAAAAACGTCTCAGGCAAAAGAAACAATGAAACGAACTTCATCTTAAATGGGCTTTAGAATAAATGGGAAAACACATCACATTCGAAACATTATGCATCTCAAATGAACTGTTACTCTAATAAGAACGATCTAGCTTTGACTAATATTCTTACAGATATCCATATCGCTTGGACATGGTTTCACCAGTCTGGGTTTTGTTACGACGTGAGTGAGATCCCTAATAAAAAGCATTATGAAACAATATACAAAGCTAACACTTCAAATCCTGCAAGAACATTACACATCAAAACACCACCAATCTTTACATTGAAAGCAGAGCTTACTGGCAAAGTATAAAACACACAAATAAGACGATGCAGGAAAAGAATGGACAAAAAAAATTAGTGCCTACACATGGAAGCTGAAAAGAAATATTTAGAACAACGCAAAATTAATAAAAATGACATCACTGCACAACATTAATCCATGCAGGACAATCTGAAATAGATAGGAAAGTTGCTATAAAAACTTGTGCACTTACCCCTCTTCATAGCCAATGTACTGCACAGTCATGATACCCCCCGAGGCTTTTGTAACTTTGACCGGCCACCAAACCGCCTTCCTTTGGAACAGGATGATGTCCCCAACCTTGTATTCCTCTATTTCGAGGTGGTGGGCCTTTGGTTGCCTCTTGAATCCTTTCTTTTTTGGCATCTGAAAGAAAATGTATATTTTGCACACAAATATACTTTTGTTTGTGATAAGGATACATATATATATAGGGCGAATTAAGACCCAAAAGTAATTCCTGGTTTAAAAGAAAGCACCGTTCCAAAAATGAAACAAATGTTCAAGAACCCTTTTTGGCAAACAATAGCAGGGTTCGCGCTGGGTTCTCAGGAAAGTGAATTAAAAAAGGAAAGTGACTCGGTTTGGTCCAGAGTCATTTCTTTTAAAAAATGCCCAAAAAGTGAACAAAAACCCCGCCAACGCGAACCCTGAATAGAATATAAAAAAAAATGCAGGTGATATCAAAATCTCTCCAAAAAGGAAAAAACTAGTTGCAACCCTTACACAGCCACTGTATATGGCCTGTTTATGCCAGTTCCATGCGAAAGCCGTGAGGTCTACTTTCAAAGAATATATAAACTTTACACACATTGAAACAAAACACAACCCTCTTTAATTATTCCAAAAATGCATAGGTAAGCGAAAAAAATCCGCTCCAATTGGACCCCAGGAGAAAGGGTTTAAACAATTTACAAAGATAATCAAACCACTCCTAATCAAGTCCTGATTGCAGTAATTGACAAAGAACATAGTACAGCCATCTGACTGAATGGAATCAGGATTACAATTAACTACTTTGCACACGAGTCCAGCAAAGAGGTTTAAGCTCAACATTCGCCGCCCTGCCATATAAAACACAGAGAAATCACACACACAAAAAAAACACACACACACACCAGGGTTTGCGTTGACGGGGTTTTTGTCCACTTTTTGGGCATTTTTTACGAAATGATTCACTTTTTCGGAACCCACCGAGTCTTTCTGGACCCAATTTATCCATACTTTTCTTTTTTTACGCACTTTCCTGAGAACCCAGCGCGAACCCTGACACACACAAGGGTCAGAAATCATAGTCGGAACGGGCAATGGGTTTTTAACTTATAGCACGACACTTTCCTCCAAAACTCTGCCAAAAATAACTCCAAGCTGAGTCTAGCCCTTTCTTTTTACAAAAAAAACTGATATAACTGCGCTGCTTGGGAAAAAGAAGAAATACAACACATAAGAGGGAGATAACTTTTTCTTGGGGGGTGTCATTTTAATCTCAGCGAACCTGGACTTAAGAGAACTTTGTGAATTAAAGTATAACCATAACCACAATAAAAAACCTTGCCGTATAATTCATTGCTCATATAGCATTAAAATTACAGAAACAATTTGCGGATTTAAGAAGAAATTAGATCTGAATCCGACATTTCCAAAGTCACTCTTATGCAAAAAAAAATACGGCTTTGAACAGCGTTGTTTTAAACGTGTACGCAATTGTTATTAACAACATTAACAAAGGAAAAAGTCCGGTGATAGTTCTCAATTTAGTGAGATATTTCAAAAGTTTCCACCGCAAACATTATCAAAGGTAAAATACCACTTTTACTGCAAAAAAAAATAAAAGAAAGACAAATTCAGTGCACTTTCACTCTTATTACTTACCTTCAGTATGATATTTTATCCACACAACACTTCCACAATAAACTATCCTTATTTTGGTAAAAAGTTGCGTCTTTCCAGTCTTGATGGCGCCGAACAAAGGATGCAAGCCACGCTAGCCGGCCCACTAACATCATTAAAAACGCGGCATCCGGACACCAAAATAGTTCTAAAATCTCCTTTTAAGAGCTCATCTTTCAAGCTAAAAACAGTTATGTGATCAAAATTTCACTGTATCTGAACAATAGTAAAACAAAACACACAAAGAAATAAAGAAAATAAGTACTTTGATGGGTCTTGTTTTCGCGCGTTAAAATGACTTAATCCCGTCGCATAGAATATGCAGCATTTTCTGAGTTTCAAAGACGCTGATTGGCTGGCAAATTCAAGTCTGACATCACTTGCTTGCACTCAATCCATATTCATGCGCATAAGCTGCTGTCAATTAACCATCCCCCCATGCATTGCACTGTCTCTCTATCACTGCTTCCGCAGCACAAGAACCACAATCAAAGAAGGCAAACACATTTTCAAAAGAAATTCAACTTCACACTTTTAATTACGTGCAATGCGGAAGCAAATCTGAACAATGACTGTCACCAGTGGCGGAAACAAAGGGGGGGGGTTCAGGGTTGCAACCCACCCTAAATAATTTAATTTAAGAAGACTTTGCTCCATACAATAAGGAAATCAATGGCAATTTATACAATATTTACACTAAGTCTGAACCAAAAGCTTCAGAAAAATGTAATATTGCAGAGTATCCGAACCTCATGCCTTAACCAAATAAAAACTACAGCGCGCATGTGTAAGATGTATCCATACAGTTGTAGAAAATTTAAGCATTTTAAGATCAAAATATAAGCAACAAGATAATAAAGACAGTCACTGAGGCATTTTTGGGCCCATCAATTCAAAAACAAAAATTAGAAAACTCTAACCACACGTGCGACAAACACAGCTTATTTTAACAAAGACAACAGAAAAAAATGTAAAATGTGAAAAATAGTGCGTAAATGTGAGAACCAGCCTACAAACTATTATATTAATCTTCCCCACTTTGAAAACCAAAATTTATCACACAATACAAGCATAAAAGGTTGTTCTCTTTCCTTTCAATCGTATAAATTCTGAAATGCAAAGTGTATAAGATTTAAGGCCAACAAAAACTTTGTAACTAGATCCTAAAATTCCTTTTTTTTAATTCAATGTCACTCAAACAGTACGATATGGAATATCGGGCGTAGCCAGCATTTTTTCAAGGAGTTTGTGAATTTCCGTTGCGTGACATTAAAAGTATTGTTTCAAATGTCTCCGCATAAATAACTTGGTTCTTGGGGTAGCTGGGAGTAGGGAGGGGATGGATTTAAAGTATATTTGAACCACTTTTTCAAGGCAGCCCTTATCAATGTTGCGATACCTAAGATTATTTATTCTAAGGATCCGCTTTCACGATTTTTTTAAGAATATATTTTTCTTTCTCAAAAGCTGAAATATCAAGAGGAGACGGGATGGCCTCAAGGATTATGTCATAAACAATAACAATTTCACTTTCATCATACCTTGGTCTGTACAATCAGAAAAATAATGACAATATATCGAGCAGTTACACTTAGTCCAAGCAAAACTCCTCAGAGAAATGTAACATTCCAGAGTAAACAGACCCTATCTCTTTACGAAAAAAATAATAAAACGCACACATGAGAGATTTGTGCACGCAAATGTAGAAAATTGAAGCGTTTTAAGGTCATACCACCAATGAAAAGAAAATAAAGTTAGTCATTCGCAGCGGTTTGGGCCCATTGATTCAAAAGGAAAATTAGAAGATTCTAACCGCATGTGGAAATACAGCTAATTTTAACAGAATTAAGAGAAAAATAAGTGTATAACGTCGTCTACAGCACATTCAGATAAACTGTGTAAAATAGCATGCAAATATGAGAAACAGCCTGCAAACTATTATAGTAATCTTCCCCAGTTTGAAAACCGGAATTTACCACACATTACAAGCATAAAAAGTTGTTGTTCTCTTTTTTTTTTTTGAATTTTATAAATGCTGAATTGTAAATGTGTATCACTTTCACGCCAATTAAAACCTTATAACTAGATCTTAAAAGTCCTTTTTTTGTTTAATCCAATGTCACTCAAACAGCACGATATGGAATATCGGGCGTAGCCAGCATTTTTTCAAGGAGTTTGTGAATTTCCATTGCGTGACATTAAAAGTATTGTTTCAAATGTCTCCGCATAAATAACTTGGTTCTTGGGGTAGGTGGGAGTAGGGAGGGGGGTCGATTTAAAGTATATTTGAACCACTTTTTCAAGGCAGCCCTTATCAATGTTGCGATACCTAAGATTATTTATTCTAAGGATCCGCTTTCACGATTTTTTTAAGAATATATTTTTCTTTCTCAAAAGCAGAAATATCAAGAGGAGACGGGATGGCCTCAAGGATTATGTCATAAACAATAACAATTTCACTTTCATCAGACCTTGGTCTGTACAATCAGAAAAATAATGGCAATATATCGAGCAGTTACACTTAGTCCAAACAAAACTCCTCAGAGAAATGTAACATTCCAGAGTAAACAGACCCTATCTCTTTACGAAAAAAATAACAAAACGTACACATAAGAGATTTGTGCACGCAACTGTAGAAAATTGAAGCGTTTTAAGATCATACCACTAATGAAAAGAAAATAAAATCTGTCATTCGCAGCGGTTTTAGGCCCATCGATTCAAAAGGAAAATGAGAAGATTCTAACCGCATGTATAAATACAGCTAATTTTAACAGAGATAAGAGAAAAATAAATGTATAACGTCGTCTACAGCACATTCAGATAAACTGTGTAAAATAGCATGCAAATATGAGAAACAGCCTGCAAACTATTATAGTAATCTTCCCCAGTTTGAAAACCGGAATTTACCACACATTACAAGCATAAAAAGTTGTTGTTCTCTTTTTTTTTCAATTTTATAAATGCTGAATTGTAAATGTGTATCACTTTCATGCCAATTAAAACCTTATAACTAGATCTTAAAAGTCCTTTTTTGTTTAATCCAATGTCACTCAAACAGCACAACATGGAATATCGGGCGTAGCCAGCATTTTTTCAAGGAGTTTGTGAATTTCCGTTGCGTGACATTAAAAGTATTGTTTCAAATGTCTCCGCATAAATAACTTGGTTCTTGGGGTAGGTGGGAGTAGGGAGGGGGTGGATTTAAAGTAAATTGGACCCACTTTTTCAAGGCAGCCCATATCAATGTTGCGATACCTAGGATTGTTCATTCTAACGATCCGCTTTCACGATTTTTTAAAGAATATATTTTTCTTTCTCAAAAGCAGAAATATCAAGAGGAGACGGGATGGCCTCAAGGATTATGTCATAAACAATAACATTTTCACTTTCATCAGACCTTGGTCTGCACAATCAGAAAAATAATGACGATATATCGAGCAGTTACACTTAGTCCAAACAAAACTCCTCAGAGAAATGTAACATTCCAGAGTAAACAGACCCTATCTCTTTACGAAAAAAATAATAAAACGCACACATGAGAGATTTGTGCACGCAAATGTAGAAAATTGAAGCGTTTTAAGATCATACCACCAATGAAAAGAACATCAGGTCAGTCATTCGCAGCGGTTTTGGGCCCATCGATGCAAAAGGAAAAGTAGAAGATTCTAACCGCATGTGTAAATACAGCTAATTTTAACAGAGATAAAAAAAAATAAATGTGTGACATCGTCTACAGCACATTCAGATAAACTGTGTAAAATAGCATGCAAATATGAGAAACAGCCTGCAAACTATTATAGTAATCTTCCCCAGTTTGAAAACCGGAATTTACCACACATTACAAGCATAAAAAGTTGTTGTTCTCTTTTTTTTTCAATTTTATAAATGCTGAATGTAAATGTGTATCACTTTCATACCAATTAAAACCTTATAACTAGATCTTAAAAGTTCTTTTTTTTTTTGTTTAATTCAATGTCACTCAAACAGTACGACATGGAATATCGGGCGTAGCCAGCATTTTTTCAAGGAGTTTGTGAATTTCCGTTGCGTGACATTAAAAGTATTGTCTCAAATGTCTTCGCATAAATAACTTGGTTCTTGGGGTAGGTGGGAGTAGGGAGGGGGTGGATTTAAAATATATTTGACCCACTTTTTCAAGGCAGCCCATATTAATGTTGCGATACCTAAGATTGTTTATTCTAAGGATCCGCTTTCACGATTTTTAAGAATATATTTTTCTTTCTCAAAAGCAGAAATATCAACAGGAGACGGGGTGGCTTCAAGGATTATATCATAAAAAATAACAATTTCTACTTTTAGAAGACTTTGGTGTGTACAATCAGAAAAACAATGGTAATATATCTCGCAGTTACAATTAGTCCAAACAAAAAACTTCAGAGAAATGTAACATACCAGAGTATACAAACCCTATCTCTTCACGAACAACTAATAAAACGGACATATAAGGGATTTTTCCACGCAGTTGTAGAAAATTGAAGCGTTTTAAGATCATACCACCAATGAAAAGAAAATAAAGACAGTCATTCGCAGCGATTTTGAGCCCATCGATTCAAAAGGAAAATTAGAAGATTCTAAAAGCATGTGCAAAGACAGCTAATTTTAATAGAGATAAGAGAAAAATAAATGTATGATGTCGTCTACAGCACATTCAGATAAATAACAAGTAAACTGTGAAAAATAGCATACAAATATGAGAAACAGTCTGCAAACTATTAAAGTAAACCGGAAAACCCAAATTTACCAGGAATTACAAGCATAAAAAGTTTTCTTTCAATTGTAGAAATGCTAATTTGAAAGGTGTGAGACTTTGACGCCAACTGTAGCCTTGTAACTAGATCTTAAAAGTTTTTTATTACAATATTACTCTAACAGTAACATTTAATAACGGGTGTAGCCAGCATTTTCTCAAGCGGTTTGTGAATTTCCGCTGCATGACATTAAAAGTGTTAAGTCTATCTTATTCCTCACATAAAAAAAATCTAAGGTTGACGAATGTTTAGTATTTAAGTACAAAAAAAATTAAGGCAGTCATACAAGCGATATTAGATCTATCATTGAAAAAAAAAGCAAAGCAATTCTAACCAAATTTACGGACAAACTGAGCTAAGAGAAATAGAGACAAAAGAAAATAAATGTTTAATTATAAGGACCGCAGTTTCAGGCGAAAAAGAGCAATCTATGAGAAACGCAAGCCATTTCTCTTCATGTTTTGAGGTGTATCCAGACTCCTCTAGAAATCATTAGAGGAATTTAAAATTCAGTCGAATCCAGCCACCATACATTGACAAAAAAAATACCACTGTGTGCATACCAAACAGGTATGAACACAGTGGTATTTAATATCAGTGTTTAAAAATCACTACTCGAATAAAGAGAAAGTAAAGTTCACAGTTTGAAACCGTTAAAACAAATCAAGTTAAAACATTAACCTAAAAATATATTCAGATCGGCACTTACATAAAGGACAATTAATGCCGTCAGTCAAGCATTTTTGGACCCATCATCAGTTCAAACACAAAAAGTAAATTCCAAGAAAAATTACCGCCAAACACAGCTAATTCTAATGGAGATAAAATAATATTTTTAACATATATTGTAAAAGAAAGTACAATGGAAATAGCTTAAGCTGTTGATAATTTGAAGTTTAAAAAGGAGGACAATGCAAAGTTATAGAAAAGGTACACACACACCGTGAAAACGGACATTTCACAATGTGGGTGAAAGCCTTGAATGTAACTATTGTAAAATATGCTTTTGTATAAACCAAGTAAAAGGTTGTAAAAAAAACACTGTTTTACAGAAAAATAAACACCATTTATCACTTTGCTATACGTTTATGAGCTGCTACAGGGATAACAAGCTGCTAGGACTTGTAAAATTTTGTAAACAAAAAAGGTGACACCCCCCATATCTCATGAAGTCGCCCAACACGTGCTTTTTCAAGTGTTCTTCATTCATTGGTCGAGAAAATAGGCTCAAACCATGTGGAAACCACTTGATTGGCCAAGTTTTAATTAACCTGCCATGTGCTCGCTCACGGTGGGTCTCCCCCTATTGGGAAGTGTATAAACTAAAAAAACCAAAATTTTGCCCCAAAAATACACCAGGCGTTTCTGGACACCCCTCTCATATGAAAGCCCATCTCTCAATATAAATCATGGTTATCATAACTCGGTTTTTGAATGTAGACCCTGGGTTTTGGGTCCGGTTTCACAAAAAAGCTCCAGTTTCACTTTGAGCTTACGACCACAGGCTCTGACTTCGCCGTGAAGACAGGAGCACACACACACACACACACACACACACACACACACACACACACACACACACACACACACACACACACACATACATAGGCTCGCGTCGAATCCAGCCCGAAGGCGCAGATGGAGCCTGAGTTCTAAAATCTTTATTTTTGGGTGTATTCCAAAAATGATCAAATACAATCTTGGCCGAATTTTTTTGCCGTCTCCTTTTTAATGGGCTTAAAAAAATATTGTTTAGATCTCTCAATATTCAGTAAAAACTGCAAAACATAATTCCAGCCAACTTGGACAGTGTGTGTAAGAGAAAAACCTTGCACGTGGTCTTTTTAGGTCATTTCCATAACAAAATAAACAAAGTTTTGTTTACAAATACACGTGGTTTTGTTTACAAACAGAAGTGTATCCGTTAGTCGGTGCATAATAGCAAGTCATAAAAGAAAGGCGTTTCTAGACTTCCATTCCAAAATTATTATTACTATTATTTTTCCTGTCATTTGAAATATACGTGTCAAAAAATATCATGCGAATGCATGTCGGCACGTCAAATTCCAGAGTACGTAGACGGTTTACCCTACTGCGAAACAGTCTGTTAAAAAGGAATTTTGTAACTGCGAAGAAGTTTCTATTAATATATTTTAAAATAAACTCTCAAATATATTGTAATGGTCTACGTTTCCCGTTAGAGACTGTTTCACAATGGGGTAAGCAATTTATTTATGTTTGAATATCAATTAATACCTCGTAACCAGACCTTGAAATAAAGAAGTGTGGATGCCGAAACTATAGTCCGACTAGCCCATAACGACTAGCCCATAACTGGTTGTGGAGGCTATGTATATTCTACATGTGAAGAAATTGTTCTATTTACATATTTATCTTTTTGAAGTTTTGGGTCCAACAACAATTAAATGGCGGCACTTATATTTTTGAGCATAGTTTTCAACATAATTCAGTTTCTTGCACACAACATGTGCAATTTTTGGAAAGAATAAAATAATGGTTGTGACCTTTTATTTGACTTTTTTTGCAGTTATTATTTTGGAACACTGACGTTAAATACCACTGTGTTCATACCTCTTTGGTATGCACACAGTGGTATTTTTATTGTCAATGTATGATGGCTGGATTCGACTGAATCTTAAATTCGTCTAATCATTTCTAGAGGAGTGTGGATTCAAAACAATGCATGCCGGGAAATGGCTTGCGTTTCTCATAGATTGCTATTTTCGCCTGAAACTGCGGTCCTTATAATTAAACATTTATTTTGTCTATTTCTATTAGCTCAGTTTGTCCGTAAATTTGGCTAGAATTGCTTTGCTTTTTTAAATGATAGATCTAATATCGCTTGTACGATGGCCTGAATTTTTTGGTACTTAAGTCTTAAAGCTTCTTCAACCTTGGATTTTATGTGAGGAATAAGATAAACTCAATACTTTCAATGTCGTGCAACGGAAATTCACAAACCCGTTGAGAAAATGCTGGTTACACCAAATATTCCACCTTGTACTATTGGAGTAATATTGAATTCAAAAAAAAAACTTTCAGATCTGGTTACACGGTTTCTCTTCTCTCTGTTAAAACTAGCGTTCTTTGTTGCACCTGCCATCAGAATTTTATAATTTTCTATTTGAAATGATGGGCCAAAAACCGCTAGGAATGACTGTCTTTATGATCTTTTGTGGTATGATCTTAAAACGCTTCAATTTTCTACAACTGCGTGGTCAAATCTCTTATATGTGTGTTTTATTATTTTTTTCGTAAAGAGATAGGCTATGTATAATCTGGAATGTTACATTTCTCTGAAGTTTTTTGCTAGGATTAAGTGTAACTGCTCCATATATTACCACTGTTTCTCTAATTGCACACAACGAGGTCTTCTGAAAGTGAAATTGTTATTGTTTATGACATAATCCTTGAGGCCATCCCGTCTCCTCTTGATATTTCTGCTTTTGAGAAAGAAAAATATATTCTTAAAAAAATCGTGAAAGCGGATCCTTAGAATAAACAATCTTAGGTATGGCAACATTGATATGGGCTGCCTTGAAAAAGTGGGTCAAATATACTTTAAATCCACCCCCCTCCCTACTCCCACCTACCCCAAGAACCAAGTTATTTATGCGAAGACATTTGAAACAATACTTTTAATGTCACGCAACGGAAATTCACAAACTCCTTAAAAAAAGTGCTGGCTACGCCCGATATTCCAGTCGTGTTGTTTGAATGACATTGGATTAAACAAAAAAGGACTTTAAGATCTAGTTATAAGGTTTTAATTGGCATGAGAGTGATACACATTTACAATTCAGCATTTATAAAATTGAAAAAAAGAGAACAACAACTTTTTATGCTTGTAATGTGTGGTAAATTCCGATTTTCAAACTGGGGAAGATTACTGTAATAGTTTGCAGGCTGTTTCTCACATTTGTATGCTATTTTACACAGTTTATCTGAATGTGCCATAGACGACGTTATACATTTATTTTTTCTCTTATCTCTGTTAAAAATAGCTGTATTTAGACATGCGGTTAGAATGTTCTAATTTTCCTTTTGAATCGATGGGCCCAAAACCGCTGCGAATGACGGACTTTATTTTCTTTTCATTGGTGGTATGATCTTAAAACGCTTCAATTTTCTACAATTGCGCGCACAAATCTCTTATGTGTGCGTTTTATTATTTTTTTCCTAAAGAGATAGACTCTGTTTACTCTGGAATGTTACATTTCTCTGACGAGTTTTGTTTGGACTAAGTGTAACTGCTAGATATATTGTCATTATTTTTCTGATTGTACAGACCAAGGTCTTCTGAAAGCGAAATTGTTATTGTTTATGACATAATCCTTGAGGCCATCCCGTCTCCTCTTGATATTTCTGCTTTTGAGAAAGAAAAATGTATTTTTAAAAAAAATCGTGAAAGCGGATCCTTAGAATAAACAATCTTAGGTATGGCAACATTGATATGGGCTGCCTTGAAAAAGTGGGTCAAATATACTTTAAATCCACCCCCCTCCCTACTCCCACCTACTCCAAGAACCAAGTTATTTATGCGAAGACATTTGAAACAATACTTTTAATGTCACGCAACGGAAATTCACAAACTCCTTAAAAAAAGTGCTGGCTACGCCCGATATTCCAGTCGTGTTGTTTGAATGACATTGGATTAAACAAAAAAGGACTTTAAGATCTAGTTATAAGGTTTTAATTGGCATGAGAGTGATACACATTTACAATTCAGCATTTATAAAATTGAAAAAAAGAGAACAACAACTTTTTATGCTTGTAATGTGTGGTAAATTCCGATTTTCAAACTGGGGAAGATTACTGTAATAGTTTGCAGGCTGTTTCTCACATTTGTATGCTATTTTACACAGTTTATCTGAATGTGCCATAGACGACGTTATACATTTATTTTTTCTCTTATCTCTGTTAAAAATAGCTGTATTTAGACATGCGGTTAGAATGTTCTAATTTTCCTTTTGAATCGATGGGCCCAAAACCGCTGCGAATGACGGACTTTATTTTCTTTTCATTGGTGGTATGATCTTAAAACGCTTCAATTTTCTACAATTGCGCGCACAAATCTCTTATGTGTGCGTTTTATTATTTTTTTCCTAAAGAGATAGACTCTGTTTACTCTGGAATGTTACATTTCTCTGACGAGTTTTGTTTGGACTAAGTGTAACTGCTAGATATATTGTCATTATTTTTCTGATTGTACAGACCAAGGTCTTCTGAAAGCGAAATTGTTATTGTTTATGACATAATCCTTGAGGCCATCCCGTCTCCTCTTGATATTTCTGCTTTTGAGAAAGAAAAATGTATTTTTAAAAAAAATCGTGAAAGCGGATCCTTAGAATAAACAATCTTAGGTATGGCAACATTGATATGGGCTGCCTTGAAAAAGTGGGTCAAATATACTTTAAATCCACCCCCCTCCCTACTCCCACCTACCCCAAGAACCAAGTTATTTATGCGAAGACATTTGAAACAATACTTTTAATGTCACGCAACGGAAATTCACAAACTCCTTAAAAAAAGTGCTGGCTACGCCCGATATTCCAGTCGTGTTGTTTGAATGACATTGGATTAAACAAAAAAGGACTTTAAGATCTAGTTATAAGGTTTTAATTGGCATGAGAGTGATACACATTTACAATTCAGCATTTATAAAATTGAAAAAAAGAGAACAACAACTTTTTATGCTTGTAATGTGTGGTAAATTCCGATTTTCAAACTGGGGAAGATTACTGTAATAGTTTGCAGGCTGTTTCTCACATTTGTATGCTATTTTACACAGTTTATCTGAATGTGCCATAGACGACGTTATACATTTATTTTTTCTCTTATCTCTGTTAAAAATAGCTGTATTTAGACATGCGGTTAGAATGTTCTAATTTTCCTTTTGAATCGATGGGCCCAAAACCGCTGCGAATGACGGACTTTATTTTCTTTTCATTGGTGGTATGATCTTAAAACGCTTCAATTTTCTACAATTGCGCGCACAAATCTCTTATGTGTGCGTTTTATTATTTTTTTCCTAAAGAGATAGACTCTGTTTACTCTGGAATGTTACATTTCTCTGACGAGTTTTGTTTGGACTAAGTGTAACTGCTAGATATATTGTCATTATTTTTCTGATTGTACAGACCAAGGTCTTCTGAAAGCGAAATTGTTATTGTTTATGACATAATCCTTGAGGCCATCCCGTCTCCTCTTGATATTTCTGCTTTTGAGAAAGAAAAATGTATTTTTAAAAAAAATCGTGAAAGCGGATCCTTAGAATAAACAATCTTAGGTATGGCAACATTGATATGGGCTGCCTTGAAAAAGTGGGTCAAATATACTTTAAATCCACCCCCCTCCCTACTCCCACCTACCCCAAGAACCAAGTTATTTATGCGAAGACATTTGAAACAATACTTTTAATGTCACGCAACGGAAATTCACAAACTCCTTAAAAAAATGCTGGCTACGCCCGATATTCCAGTCGTGTTGTTTGAATGACATTGGATTAAACAAAAAAGGACTTTAAGATCTAGTTATAAGGTTTTAATTGGCATGAGAGTGATACACATTTACAATTCAGCATTTATAAAATTGAAAAAAAGAGAACAACAACTTTTTATGCTTGTAATGTGTGGTAAATTCCGATTTTCAAACTGGGGAAGATTACTGTAATAGTTTACAGGCTGTTTCTCACATTTGTATGCTATTTTACACAGTTTATCTGAATGTGCCATAGACGACGTTATACATTTATTTTTTCTCTTATCTCTGTTAAAAATAGCTGTATTTAGACATGCGGTTAGAATGTTCTAATTTTCCTTTTGAATCGATGGGCCCAAAACCGCTGCGAATGACGGACTTTATTTTCTTTTCATTGGTGGTATGATCTTAAAACGCTTCAATTTTCTACAATTGCGCGCACAAATCTCTTATGTGTGCGTTTTATTATTTTTTTCCTAAAGAGATAGACTCTGTTTACTCTGGAATGTTACATTTCTCTGACGAGTTTTGTTTGGACTAAGTGTAACTGCTCGATATATTGTCATTATTTTTCTGATTGTAGAGACAAAGGTCTTCTGAAAGTGAAATTGTTATTGTTTATGACATAATCCTTGAGGCCATCCCGTTTCCTGTTGATATTTCTGCTTTTGAGAAAGAAAAATGTATTTTTAAAAAAAATTGTGAAAGCGGATCCTTAGAAAAAATAATCTTAGGTATGGCAACATTGATATGGGCTGCCTTGAAAAAGTGGGTCAAATATACTTTAAATCCACCCCCCTCCCTACTCCCACCTACCCCAAGAACCAAGTTATTTATGCGGAGACATTTGAAACAATACTTTTAATGTCACGCAACGGAAATTCACAAACTCCTTGAAAAAATGCTGGCTACGCCCGATATTCCATATCGTGCTGTTTGAGTGACATTGGATTAAGCAAAAAAGGACTTTTAAGATCTAGTTATAAGGTTTTAATTGGCATGAGAGTGATCCACATTTACAATTCAGCATTTATAAAATTGAAAAAAAAAAGAGAACAACAACTTTTTATGCTTGTAATGTGTGGTAAATTCCGATTTTCAAACTGGGGAAGATTACTGTAATAGTTTGCAGGCTGTTTCTCATATTTGCATGCTATTTTACACAGTTTATCTGAATGTACTGTAGACGACGTTATACATTTATTTTTCTCTTATCTCTGTTAAAAATAGCTGTATTTACACATGCGGTTAGAATGTTCTAATTTTCCTTTTGAATCGATGGGCCCAAAACCGCTGCGAATGACGGACTTTATTTTCTTTTCATTGGTGGTATGATCTTAAAACGCTTCAATTTTCTACAATTGCGCGCACAAATCTCTTATGTGTGCGTTTTATTATTTTTTTCCTAAAGAGATAGACTCTGTTTACTCTGGAATGTTACATTTCTCTGACGAGTTTTGTTTGGACTAAGTGTAACTGCTCGATATATTGTCATTATTTTTCTGATTGTAGAGACAAAGGTCTTCTGAAAGTGAAATTGTTATTGTTTATGACATAATCCTTGAGGCCATCCCGTTTCCTGTTGATATTTCTGCTTTTGAGAAGGAAAAATATATTTAAGAAAAGGTGTGAAAGCGGATAATCAGAATAAACAAAAATCGGCATCGCAACACTGATATGGGCTGCTTTCAAAAAGTGGGTCAAATATACTTTAAATCCACCCCTCCTGCGCCAAGAACCAAGTTATTCATGCGGAGACACTCTAAACAATACGTTTAATGTCATGCCACGGAACTCACAAATCCCTTGAGATAATTCTGGCTAAGACCGATATTCCACGTCGTACTATATGAGTGATATTGAATTAAAAAACTTACGATCTGTTTACAAGGTTTTAATTGCCATCAAAGTTTTAAATTTTTCAATTCAGCATTTTTACATTTGAAAGAAAAGAACAAGAACTTTTTATGCTTGTAATATGTGGTAAATTCTTGTTTTCAAAGTGGAGAAGATTACTATAATAATTGGTAGGCTCTTTCTTACATTTACAGGCTTTTTTCATATTGTAGTTGTAATTGACCTGAATGTGTTATAAACAACACCATACATTTATTTTCACTTATCTCTGTTAAAATTAGCCGTCTTTGTTGCACCTGTGGTTAGAATTTTCTAATTTTTCTTTTTGAATTGGGCCCAAAACCGCTGCAGTGACTGTCTTTATGCTCTTTTTATTGATGTTATGATCTTAAAACGCTTAAATTTTCTACAACTGCTTGGATACATCTTACATATCGCGCTGTAGTTTTTATTTGGTGAAGGCATAGGGTTCGCATACTCTCCAATATTACATTCTTCTGAAGCTTTTTGTTCTGACTAATTGTAAATATTCTATAAATTGTCATTGAATTCCGGATTGAATGCAGTTAAGTCTTCTTAAAAACTTAAAAAAGTTGCAATAGTTTATGACCTAATCCTGTTCAGATTACTGCTTTTGAAAGAAGGTCGTTAGAATAAAAGAAACATAGGCATCGGAATATTGATGTGAGCTACTCAGATAAAGTGGATCAAAGATTCTTTTACCCCCCCCCTCCCCACAAGAACCAAGTTATGGATGGGAAAACTAGTCCCACCAGCCCATAACTGGTTATGGAGGCTATGTGTATTCTACATGTGAAGAAATTGTTCTATTTACATATTTATCTTTTTGGGTCCAACAAGGATTAAATTACGGAATTTATATTTTTAGCACAGTGTATTAACTTTATTCTGTTTGTTGCACACAATATGTGCAATTAAGAAAATAATGGGTGTGACATTTAATTTTACTTTTTTGTACTTTTTATTTTGGAACACTGACGTTAAATAACACTGTGTTCATACCTCTTTAGTATGTACACAGCGGTATTTTTTTGTCAATGTATGGTGGCTGGATTTGACTGAATTTTAAATTTGACTAATGATTTCTAGAGATGTGGGGATACAACACAAAACATGAAGAGAAATGGCTTGCATTTCCCATAGATTGCTCTTTTTCGCCTAAAACTGCGGTCCTTATAATTAAACATTTATTTTTTCTCTATTTTTATTACCTCAGCTTGTTTGCTTAGAATTGCTTTGCTTTTTTTTAAATGATAGATCTAATATCGCTTGCACGACGGCCTAATTTTTTTTGTACTTAAGTGGTAAAGATTCTTCAACCATGGATGCTATGTGAAGGTTGTATTGTATTGTTCTTTAGATCGCAATCAACTATGGTCATATCGGGATCCCCCTGCCACATTATACTGAAATGGGGCATTCCAGCCATCCTTCTAACCCTTACATGTGGATTGCCTCACAGGGTAGCAAGGAGGAGTATAAGTTTTAAAGTCTTAGGTATGACCTGAACGGGATTCAACCCAAGATCTTCCAGTCTCGAGGCTATGTGAAGAATAAGATAAACTCAATACCCTTAATGTCATGCAACAAATATTCACAAACAAATTCTATGTCGTACTGTTGGAGTGACATTGAATTAAAAGAAAACTTTTAATATCTAGTTACAAGGTTTTAATTGGCATCAAAGTTTTACACTTTTCAATTCAACACTTTTGCAATAGAAAGTAAAGAAAACAATAACTTTTTATGCTTGCAACGTGCTGTAAATTTCAGTTTACAAAATAGGGAAGAGTAATATAATAGTTTTCAGGCTAATTCTCACATTCTACTTGTTATTGACCTGAATGTCTTATAAACGAGACTGTACATTTATTTCCTCTTATCTGTATTTCTATTACCTCAGTTTGGTCATACATTTCTTTTGAGAATTATTGGGTCTGACAACGCTTAAGTGACGGTCATAATTGCTTTACAATCCCAATATGGGCGCGGGTAGCAAGTTTTTGAATGTGTGCCAATTTCAACTGCACTTAAGCTACAAGAAGTCAGCATAGAAAATAGCGTGCACATACATGAATACTTTCGGGAAACATATCTAAACACATGTCAGGATATATAACAATTCCTGTCAAAGGTTCTTGAACAATTTCACTAAATTTACGGTTTATTTATATGAACTAAGTTTGCCAGCAAATATGGTTCCTCTGTAAATTCCACCTCATCAATTGTTTCAGTAACTGCGTCGTATATGTTGAACAAGTAACCATTTATCTTTAAGTTGTGAAGTCAAAGCGCCAAATACTATGCACATAGTTGGTTCATGGTCACGTTTCTAAATGTGTATCTATTACAGTACACCAATTTCGAACTCTTCAACTATTTCTGGCCCATCAAAAACACAAAGTACATGAAAAGTTGTTTCGAACATATGCGTATAAGTATCTGAATCCAAATCATGTCTTTTGAAAGGTTCTTGGTGCTTAATTTTCCAAAGTTTACGGTTAGTCAGAAAAACTAAATATGCCAATAAAGGCGGATCCTCCGTAAATTTCATATCCTGGATCGCCTCAACAACTGCCAAGTATAAAACATGCGCGAAAACACTGTCTTCCGTTAACAAATACACAAAACAGTCTTTTACGTATGCCTGGTCTCCATAGACAACCTGTCCTAGGTCATGGCTTAATATAAACCTATTGTCAATTACATCAAGTAATTTATTTAAATTTTTCTCCTCAAATGACGGCTCCATTTTGTAAAGTTCAGAATTTCTGGGAATAGCGGTTATGCTTTACCGGTAGTATTGAACTTGTGACATGAACGCATCCGTTGCGCATCAATGGGTATATGCAACAACACGTCTGACCATGTTGAAACATGCATCTTCCTGCACGGTGCATGCAAACAGCTATTTAAAATTCAAGCGTTTCTAAATCTTTTTTTAAATAGAAAAGATAACGAATCGAATCATAAAAGGAGTAAAACCCATACATATTTTAAAAAATCGAGAACTTTCAGTGCAGGCGCTATACTTTTTTGCAGAATAAAAATAGTGGAAATGGAGGCAATATTTCAAGTGTTTCTGCCCTACGAGTTAGTTGTACGCTGTGTTTAAGAACACGGTCAACCCTTTGCGGGCTATATTGTGTCTTCAGCGGTTCAAAACTGTCACACATTAAAAAATGTGCGAGAACTGATATATTAAATAAGTTAACTTTATCCGACAAAAACTATTTTGACACAATATTGAAGTTAACTTTATCCGACAAGAATTATTTATTATCGCAGACTGGTAATTTGCAAAGGTTTTTGCACTGAAGTGGGAAACATCTGACTAGACGCTAGAACAGAGAAAACACCCAACAATACATTCTTTTTGCGCTTAATCAAAGTGCAAGGAGATCTAATTCGGTGACATCACTCGAGCTTCCATATCAAGTTTGCACTTCTGTAAGAAGCACACACTCAAGAGATTCCAAACAGCATTCTTTATAAAAAAAGGTCAACTATTTTTTTTCATCCAAATAATAATCGTATCTTTAAGCAAGGTCTCATTTCAGTATGTTATGTAACTGAATGTCAACCAGAAAAAATTGAAGTGAAAATATGAACTAGATCCAGAAACTCTGAAAGAATGTAAAATTTAAAAGGATACAATTAAATTGGACATATATCCCTACACTAATATTCTCGATACACCAGGAGCCGTATTCACACAATTTATGAATACAAATAACTTGAAGTATATGCACAGAAAATTTTCAGAAATGTACTAATAAATGTAACATTATCAAGTAATAAATTGACCTAAAAACTAACCTTGTAATTTATTTTGATCACGGAATTTGTGTCGTGAGGTGTACAGATAACTGCGTAGTTAACCGAGGTTAATACGGCGCTTCAGCTAGCGTTAGCAAATCCTTTCAAGTTTTATTACAGAGCAACAGTTTGCCCACTTGGAACACGCTCGAATAAACCACTTACAGAACTCTTGAATAAATGTCACTAGTAAAGGTATACTTTAAGTAACCAAGCTTTAATTTAAATTTCATGTTGGGTCGGGTCAAATACGGTTATACTTATCATGTCAAATGCGAAATAAAGACTCGTCTATCTAAGGTTTTTCTTGGTCACTTAAAATACACCTTTATCATGTAGCAAACCAACTCTTAAATATATCGAAATGAATATTTACACCGTGATGATTGCATGAATACAAATAAACTTAGAGTATATGCCAACACTAACATACTCTCGATGCACAGTACAGCACCCGTATTGGCTGAAGTTAACTGCACGGTTGACTGATTCGATGAACAGATCCCGTAGCACACAATTTTCAGAAATGTCTAATAAATGTAACATTATCAACGAAAAAAATTGACCTAAAAAAACCTTGTAATTTATTGTGATCATGGGATTTGTGTCGTTAGGTGTACAGATAACTGCGCAGTTAACCGAGGTTAATACGGCGCTTCAGCTAGCGTTAGCAAATCCTTTCAAGTTTTATTACAGGGCAACAGTTTGCCCACTTGGAACACGCTCGAATAAACCACTTACAGAACTCTTGAATAAATGTCACTGGTAAAGGTATACTTTAAGTAACCAAGCTTTAATTTAAAATTTCATGTTGGGTCGGGTCAAATACGGTTATACTTATCATGTCAAATGCGAAATAAATACTCGTCTATCTAAGAAGGTTTTTCTTGGTTACTTAAAATACACCTTTACCATGTAGCAAACCAACTCTTAAATATATCAAAATGAATATTTACACCGTGATGATTGCATGAATACAAATAAACTTAGAGTATATGCCAACACTAACATACTCTCGATGCGCAGTACAGAACCCGTATTCGCTGAAGTTAACTGCACAGTTGACTGATTCGATGAACAGAGCCCGTAGCACACAATTTTCAGAAATGTACTAATAAATGTAACATTTTCAACGAAATAAATTGACCTAAAAACTAACCTTGTAATTTATTGTAATCATATTATTTGTGTCGTGAGGTGTACAGATAACTGCGCAGTTAACCGAGGTTAATACGGCGCTTCAGCTGGCGTTAGCAAATCCTTTCAAGTTTTATTACAGGGCAACAGTTTGCCCACTTGGAACACGCTCGAATAAACCACTTACAGAACTCTTGAATAAATGTCACTGGTAAAGGTATACTTTAAGTAACCAAGCTTTAATTTAAAATTTCATGTTGGGTCGGGTCAAATACGGTTATACTTATCATGTCAAATGCGAAATAAATACTCGTCTATCTAAGGTTTTTCTTGGTTACTTAAAATACACCTTTACCATGTAGCAAACCAACTCTTAAATATATCGAAATGAATATTTACACCATGATGAAAGCATGAATAGAAATAAAATTGGAGTATATGCCAACACTAATATACTCTCGATACACATTACAGCACCCGTATTCGCTGAAGTTAACTGCACAGTTGACTGATTCGATGAACTGATCCTGTAGCACACACAATATTCGGTAGTGTTTCATAAATGTGGTAGCCTTGTAATTTAGTTAGAACATGGAGTTTGCATCGTGAAGTGTACAGTTAACTGTGCATTAATCCTCTGCGAATACGGCCGCATCAGCTAGGGTTGGCATATCTTCCATGCAAATTGTCCTTGCATGCAGTGCAACACTCTTGACGACATCGAAATGTACATTTGCACCATGATCAAAGCACCGCTTTCGACTAAATAATAATAATAAAAAAGTGGAATGGAAACAAATAAACAAAATAAGTATATCCCGACATTAATAACTAGACACACACACCACCCAGTTAGCAAATCTCTGTAATTTGCTAACTCTAGAAAAGAATTGTATTTAGTATTTTTATCGGATTAATATCAACCACGTTTAAGTGAAGGGGCTAACACGAAGAGGCCTAAAGCCCTAATAAATCAAAGAATTTTTAGACTTGTCAAAGACAAAAAAAGCCCAAAAGGAACCCGATCGTTACTCTGTTCTGATTTAAACACGCAAAAAAAGTGATGGCCGGGTACAAGATCCGTAAGATCAGTAAGGCTAATCACTTCCATCGTTATTTTTACACAACCGGCCCTTGCCCCATGAATCTCAAACATCGGCGTCACGTACCCGTTTTCCATGAAAAGGCAGCCTTTGGCTCACCTTTGCTGTGTCAAAAATAAAAAAAATAGGAAGATAAAACTGCTTAAGCAGACTATCCAAACTATATCTTTTGCTAATGTATCCATTAAGACCAATCTAACAAGAAGCAAAAACCGATACACACACCACCCACAAGGGTTAGCAAATCTTTGTCATTTGCTAACTCTAGAAAAGAATTGTATTTGGTATTTTTAACGGATAAATACCAACCATGTTTCTGCCCTTTTAAGTGTAGGGGCTAACACGAAGAGGCCTAAAGCCCTAATAAGTCAAAGAACCTATACATTTTTAGACTTTTCAAAGAGAAAAAAAGCCCAAAAGGAACCTGATCATTAGTCTGTTCCGATTTATACACGCAAAAAAAGTAACGGCCTGGTACAAGATCCGTAAGAGCAGTAAGGCTTATCACTTGCATCGTTATTTTTACACAACCGGCCCTTGCCCCATGAATCCTATAAACATCCGCGTCACGTACCGTTTTCCATGAAAAGGCAGCCTTTGGCTCACCTTTGCTGTGCCAAAAATAAAAAATAGGAAGAAAATAGTGCTACAGCAGACTATCCAAACTGTATCTTTAGTACATTAAAACGAGACACCTATTGCCAATGCCTGTAAAATCCAGTTTCACCACGGTTCTAAATTCCGATTTTCGCAACATGTTGACTATTTTAAACATTTGGGTGCCACTTGCGAATGAGGTATGTGTTTATAAAAACAATTTTTGGTACACACTGCTAAAATCTTTTTTTTTTATTTTGTTACTCAATTTAAACATAGGCATCGGACATGCAGAGCCCTCAGCCAATAGCAGTAACATCACTGTGGGCGAGTTACCTCTTTGAGATACCGCACGGACAACAAAAAGTTTTAAAGTGCGACGGACGGACAAACGGACGTTCAAATGACAAACTGAACCCCTCCCCCACCTCCGTTACACATCTACACTATACATACTTTTTTCTTGTAAGGTTTGGTGAAGATCCGATGAATAGATTTTTAGAAATCGCCTGGACAAAAAAAGTTTTAAGTGCGACGGACGGACAGATGGACGTACAAGTGACAAACTGAACCCCTCCCCCACCTCCGTTGCACATCTACACTATACATACTTTTTTCTTGTACGGTTTGGTGAAGATCCGATGAATAGCTTTTGAAATATCGCCCAGACAGAAAAAAGGACAGACGGACGGGCAGACAGACCGATAGCAATAGCCTTCAGCAAATATTGGCCGAGGGCTAAAAAGGCAATATCAAGAATCAATCGCGTTCAGTTACTTGAACCTAAAAAGACTGGAAATGTGTACCAAAAATAATGTTCACACACCAAACATTGCAGTGTTTTTATACAAGTCGAACACATCGAACACTACAAGTTAATACATTGAAAGTGAACCCACAAAAAAGTCAATTTCTCACAATTCTGGAATTTTTTGAAATATATTTTTTTCTTAACAGAAATCGCATTGACTTTTTAAAACCGTTTCTTTTTCTATTTACAATAAGGTTTTGTATAAAAGAGGAAAAATCAAATTAATTTACAAATTATGTGCATGCAATTTCTGCCAAGTAAAAGTATATTGAACCGGTGAGTTGCAACCTTGTTAAGACGCGTGAAATGTTACTTTCAAAACATCTTCAGTTCTTTCCTTTTGTTTGCTTTAATTTTGTTGACGATATGTGATTTGACAGTCACAAAGTCCCTGTGTTTTAAGTCTGGTTCCACTGCTAATACTTTGTCTATTTCTAGTTTTCCGGGTGTTGCCCCTCTCTCTATGTGTTTCCCAAAATGCTTCTCGATGACGGCTACTTCTGTTTGCGTCCACATGCGTTTCTGACCTTTAAAAGTTAAAAAAAACATAAGCCTTCAATTCATAATAAAACTAGAGCAGTGTGCATAGCCCACATATTCCCCACAGCCCTCCTCCCCCCACCAGTTATACACGACCATCAACAGTCAATCAAGAGCTGAAATTTTCTAAGTCCAGCTAGTCCATTTTCCTTGGACGAATCTGGCCCATTTACAATACTAATCTAGGTCTGTTCCCATAGAAGCCACATATCAATTTTCAGTAAAATCCTTGCAGCACTTTTTAAATTATCATGTTAACAAGTTGTTGATGACATACCGAAAGACCGACCGACCAACAGACCGACACGCGGTCGATCGCACATATTCCCCTCCCCCCTTTTGCGGAAAAAAATAATGAAACTTCTTACATTGAATCAATAGCTTTAAAATAACACACACTCCAGGGACACATCTACTTGCAATTAATATAGAGCTAAATCCCCATTTTATGCAAAGGTCTGATTTAAAAGTTATAGATTACACTGTTTCAAGTGTAATAATTGCTTTATGTATTTACATGGAGCTCGACGACGTGGTTCTTCGGCCTCGCTTTCTGGATCTTCTCGGCGCCTTTTCACTTTGTGCTTTTTGCTGTGCTTTTCCGATTTGATCTTCAAGCTTCTTTCTTTTATCAAATTCGTCAAGCATTTTTCGACATCGTCTGGAGCAGTAACTGTTGATACTTCCGACTCTCCAATTTTCTCCATGATGACTTCCATTGATGGCAAGGAACACTGCTTGATCTCGGTGTAGAACTTGTCTTTTATCGCAGCGATTTCAAGGTCAGACAAATCCAAACGTCTACTCCGGCTTTTTTCTGCAAAATTAATTGAATTATATGGAGGCCCAGCAAACTAAACAGTGTATGCACATTGTAATTTAAACGTTATACTTATTATTCAGTTGAATGCAACCTAGTACTAGTAACATTAAAAAAATTGAAAAACTTACAATACCTTTCATTCTCGACCTATGTTTAACAGTAAATAATTAACCCACTTGATCCACACATGATTTATATTCCTTTTAAAAAGTTAATAATTAATGTATGAAACTGTCTGACATAACTGGATTGAACCACCAGGAGCACAGTGGGTGAAATTTGTGAAAGCCATACATGAACCCGATAAAGAAACGCGTGACGTTTTCGAAGCATTTTTTTACTGTAGAAATGAACGGAATTCACCGTGAAATCAAACTCTTGGTGACAGAATAGTTACGACATAAAAGAAATTACTGAGCACTGTGCTGACGGACAGACACGTCAAAGTCATAAGTTAAAGCTTACCATCGTCAGAATCCGAATGACACTCAAATTTAGGTTTTCTCCGTTTTTTGGTAGCTGTTGGCACACTTGAAGTAGCAGCTTCATCTTCCGTCTCTTGACACTCCTCATCTTTCGACTCTGTATTAAAATAACCATAAAACCAGACCTTTGAAACATATTGTTCTTTAATTTTCTAGTTTTTCCTTTCTACTGAATGTTACATCTGACAGCAAAGCCTGTTCCATTTCGCCCGATTCATTTACTGACTTGCGCTTCTCTGGTACTTGTACATTTTTTACTGTCCCATTTCACCTGATTCATTTACTTACGTTTTCAATAACTGAAGTTTTTATTTACTGTCCAACTTCGCTCGATTCACTTACCTGATTCTATAATAACAACTTCTCCAAACGTTGGGTCTTCTCTCATTTCTGTGTAACTTCTTTTGTTAAACATGTCTCAAGGCTTTCCGCTGTTTATGGCCATAAGTATCTGCAGGACTTTACATTTCTCAATCAATGAAACGGGCAATCTGTAGTAGTCTCGATGAATATTGAGGTCATGTCCCATAAATTCTGCCAGAATATCTTGTTGAAATTCCCCTACAGCCAAGACTTGACTCATAGTTGCGCAATGCTTTCGCAGACATGTCGATCGGAATGCATCTACGTTGGTTACGCCTGCTTCCGCTGCTACCTCTTTCATAAACTTGTGGCCTACTTGCGGAGTGTTGCAGTTACCAGGCCTAGCAAAAACGAAAGTGCATTCGGCATCGACGTACTTTGACCGCAGTTCCAACATTTCTAGCAAGCTTTTCTGCATTGAACTCGTTAATAAAATCGCCACTTTTCGGTCTCGCTTTCCCAGGAATTCCACGCGTCTAACTCTTGCTGAGAGGAATTTTTCATATTCATCGAGGCTGTCCATCACCTCTTGGTCAGCTTGACCTGTGCTTCTTAGACCGTCCATTAACATTTGCAGCTGCATGCGCTCCACTTCTCCGCTTCTTTTCCTGTTAAACATAATGATCTTACACATGTTGTACTTGGTCGATTGCACATAAGCATTTTCTCCATCCTTTCCTGCCAGCGCTTGTAATTTGTTGTCTATGTGTGTCATAACTGTCTCGATATCCTTGAAAAGAGGCATTATTTTATCTTTGTTGAATCTTCTTTTCTTCAAAATGAACAACGCTTTACTGCTTTCGAAGGTGTACTCTTTCTCCATCAACTTTGAGAAGGCTGCAACTTTTTGCACTTTTTCAAATTCACCGGTTTTGTACAGATGGTTACTTTACGCAGAAGCCACATCTTTGATGTAGTGGCCTAACTTCAACACTACGGAGGGGGTTCTCATGTGGGTCGCGTCCTCGGTTTGAAAGTGGACCCTGACGCATCTCATAAAAATATCAAAATTCGCTGGATTGAGGATGGACAAGAAGTCTTTCAGCTGTTCCGGAAAATGCTGTCTGCAGGTCATCAGAAATTTAGCAAGCTCTCGTGTATGTTGTGAAACTCTGTTGTCGTTAATTTCAAGGAAACCATACTTCTTGCAACGATGCTCGAAAAAAATCATGAGAAGGAAATCTTCAATAATGACGTTGTATACTTCGTCTTGACGCATTTTTGACAAAATTCTTTGACCGGCTTTCAAATCGGTTTGGCTTGCCATAAACCTTTCTCTGGCTACTTGAACCACATTTTTGGGGCGTGCCATTTCTTTGCATTGTTGAGCCTCCTTGTTTGGGTTTAATATACAATTTAATTGGTGTTTCCACAGGTACTCCTGACTTAACATCGCACTGCAGTACAGGCAAGGTAAAAGCACTTTCTCTTTTGCACCTTTCTTTCTTCCATGAGGGTTGTTGTATTTCTCTATGATCTTCTTTATTCCCATCTTTTTTGCCTTTACGTTGTACCAAAAATCTCCCTTCGCTTTCAGTGCTTGCCACAATCGCCGGCGGTAGAGTCTTTCATTTCGAGTATCCTTTGGCAAAGAAAGTAAGGCTTTCACTTCGGCATCATTCTTGTGCTTCTGCTTAAAGTGCCTGGCCAGTTTTGGGTAGGGTTTGTGGCAAAGGAAGCAAACATGAACTCTTTTGGCGGTCCTAACATTTTCCAAATTTGGAAGCTCTTCTTGTGTTTCCTGTTGTGTGTCTGTCTCTTCTGTCGCACCAGCAGTGGATGTAGGCAATACTTGTGGAGCCTGTTCTTTCTCACTGGATGATTCTGTGTCGACCTGTAGTTTCCTTTTGGTTTTGCGTGTCCTTGTTGTTTGTTGTACCTTTTTCTTTTTACTTGTGCTAGGTCCGGAATGAGTGGAAGGGGACGATTTTTTCCGTGGAGTTAAGTTGCGTTCAGAAGAGTGGCGGCGCCTTTTTCTCTTTAGAATTGTGGTGGGTGCAGGAGAAGTGACCTCGGATTCTGAAATAGAATAATCGGGATCTTCTTGCCCATGGTCGTCGCTTGACGAATCTGTGTATACCACGGCTTTTCTGGTCTTGCGTATTGTTTTTCTTGGTTTGCGAGTGGCGCCTATTAATTCGCGTCGTGAAAGTTGTCGGTTTATTGAACTCATTACACTTTCAGGGAGTTCGATATCGGATGGGCCGATCACTTCAGGATCAGAAAAAGCGGGATCCTCTAAATGTAGCTCTAAACTTATGAGTTGCTGTGGTTGCCCGGGGACACATTCTACTTGTTGGATCGATTGCACCTCAACGGCAGGTGTTGTCAAAATTTCAGGGTGGAGTGTTTGGGTTTGTACAATTGTACCTATAGGGGATGGCCAAGTAGTACTTGGAACTGATTCTTCAGCACTGGTAGCAGCGTCGAAAGCAACACTTGCACTTGCACTTGGTAAACGTGTTATAGATGTTATATATGGTGTTCTTGCGTCAAGTTTACGTTTGCGACTTTCATCAATTTGCACCAGTTCTTCGCCCCCATATTCTGATGAAAAGAAAAAGAAAAAAAAAACAAAAAAATTAGATAAGCCATCGTCGAAGGCGCAGACCCAAACCGGACACAATAATCAGTGTCAAGCGCAAAAAAAATTCAAAATTTCCGCATTTTTTGTAATTTTTCGAGAAATCCAAAAACAACGCTTCGTCGCACAGCTCCACTACTTGGTCTTTCTGTGTGAAAAAGGAAATTAAAATCGGTTGAACGGTGCCAGAGATATAGCGCGTACAAAGATCGAACGGACGGACGGACGGACAGAGACAGAGGTCAATACTGTAGACCCCTTCGGGTTCACCAGGTTGGGGTCTAAAAAGAGATAGACTATGCATCGTTTTTTCAGCTATGAAGCACAATTATCCAGCAAATACGACTCTCAATAGTGTTACTATCACCATTTCCTACTGATGAAACTTATTTCTCAAGAAAATACCCAGACGTTAAAAATGGCCAACTGTTCAGTTCTGTAGACAGAACTGCATTAAACTGGAGAGTTGTTGTTTGTTGTTTTTTTTTAATAACAGACCTTCAGCCATATAATAAAGAACATTAAATACATTAAGGAAACATCCATGCACTCACACACAAAACCCCAAGTACACATTTACAACAAACGTAAACCCTTCGTGTTTAGGAATACCATTCCCCCGAATATGAAACCAAGACGCACTAACTTTTAGATAACTGAAATAACAACATTTAAGCAATACTCACGCTGAACAAGGAAGAGAGGCATGGGTTTCGTTGAAGTGGCACCGGTTTCAAGCTTTTCGACGGTGGCTGCGCCTCCAGTTACTGCTTGTGGACTTGTTTTTGGAACTTCAAATAAAACGCCGACATTTCCTTTTCTTTTACCTGATGTAATATCTGCAGCAGCTACAAGCAAGACAACAATAAAATAATGGTGTTAGTTTTATCGTTCTCTGATCATACAAAAAAATTATCTGGATTATAAACATTTCTTAAACATTAAGTTCATTAATTCCAGTTAAAGCAGTCCTATAAGGGTCCGAGATAACACAAAAACAAAATAGAAATCATGACAAAATTAACTGGAGCAGTGTGCATAGCCCACACATACCCCACAACCCTCCCCCTCCCCCCCCACCCACCAGTTAAACACGGCTATCAATAGGCAATCAAGAACTGAAATTTTCTAAGTCCAGCTGGTCCATTTTCCTTGGACGAACCTGGCCCTTTTACAATATCGATCTGTGTTTGTTCCCACAGAAGCCACATACCAAGTTTCGGTAAAATACTTGCAGCAGTTGCAGCAACTTATCGCGTTGACAAGCTCTTGATAACAGACCGACAGACCGACCCGCGGTCGGTCACATATATTCCCCCTGTGGGGAATAAAAAAATGACAATTAAATTCCCCAAATCCTTTTAGACAAAGGAAGAAATGCTGTTAAAAAATCCAATTCATACGTACCTTCTGGTGACGAGCCATGGATAAATCGAACCCCTCCCGGCTTCACTGCACTGGCAACCCCAAGTAGAGTCCCTGCCAGGTACGAATCCCTGACTTCTATTTTAAAACTTGGCTTGTGCTCTTTTTCACCTGTAGAATGACAGGCAGAAAAATTTGTACTCGTGCACAAGTTTGATTTACGCATCTAGAAAGCGTTACTGGTCACATAATTTAACTACCGTCATTAGTGTTTGATTTCGACTGTCACACTACTTTACCGCTTACACTCCAACTGTTTTTAATTCAGAAATTGTATTTTTATCAATGTTATGAGTGAAATACGGTTTCGCCAAACATATTTTGGAGATAATATTTTGGTATTTAGACTCAATCAGGCACCATATTTTATAGAAAAAAACCTTTACTTGACACCAAAAGCAATACCAATACTTTCGTTACTTAAAATTTACTTGAATGCGTCCTTACTCTCTGACCGGAACAGGTCTTCACTTAAGGCGGTTTGGGGTCTGGATGCTTCACTGGCACGTGTTTGATGTTCTGCAGTGTTTGCATATTCACCGCTCTTCTCTGGGTCTCCTTTTATTGCGAGTACTTTTCCTTGTGTAGGTTCGGTTCGAATGTGAATGACACTGAATTCTGACACGTCTTCCACAGCAGCGGCAATCGGCGCCTCTTCAGTTGGGCTTGTACTGAATCTAAACGCTGGTATCCATTTCGGTTTACTTCTTTGCACACCAGGTTGAGATGCACTAGGGGGAACTTCAGTTGTACTTTGACTAACAGGAACATCTGGCGCCAGGGGTACGCTTTCAGCACCTTCCGCAGCAACTTCAATTGCACTTTGACTAGGAAGAATATCTCGCACCTGGTGTACACTTTCAACACTTTCCGCAGCAACTTCAATTGCACTTTGACTAGCAGGAATAGCTGGCACCTGGTGTACGCTTTCAACACTTTCCGCAGCAACTTCAATTGCACTTTGACTAACAGGAATATCTGGCACCTGGGGTACGCTTTCAGCACTTTCCGCAGCAACTTCAATTGCACTTTGACTAGCAGAAATAGCTGGCACCTGGGGTATGCTTTCAGCACTTTTTGCAGCAACTTCAATTGCACTACAACTAGTAGAAACTGGGCTTGGTGACGCGTGTGATACCGTTTCACTGGCGCGTGTTTTCCGCCCTGTCTGTGAAGTTTCGCCTGTTTATGTACAATAAATAACAGAAGACACTTATTTCCAGTCCTTACAAGTCCTTACAATTACATTTCTAATGCAAGTTTTAAACTCTCAACTGTCAATGCAAGCACGTCAAAAGGAGATGAGTTCTCAAGTTTCTGGTAGAGTCCACATAAAACGGTCTTGAGCGATTTCCAAATATTTAAGTGTACATGATAGAAACTTGACAAAAAAATTCCTCCATCTTCATAGGATCCACATAAAACGGTCTTGAGCGTTTTCAAAATATTTAACTGTACATGACAGAAACTTGCCAAAAAAATCCTTTTCTGTCTTGGGGACTATCTCCTTCTTCACCTCTGGGATTTCCTCCCCCATGAATACAACATCACTGTCTGAAGTTGTTTCAACGTTTGCTTGCGTGATCAATTCTGATTTTAAAAAAATTAACTTCAACTTATGTTTTTGTCTTTAAAAAACTGATCTTACAGTTTTCAAGTGAACTTTTTTCGCCGGTAAACATATTTAACTGTCAAAATATACTCCTTTTCTTCGAAACCAGAACTTCAGCAAACATGTCATATTAATTATTCAACCAGAAAGTTATATACAGGGTTCATAGCGAAAACCAGACGTCAAATTCCAAGATTTTCAAGGACATTTGGAGGTAAAATTCCAGGATTTTCCAAGATTTCAAGGATCGCTATGAACCCTGAATATAATAAATTTAATACCGATAAAAAGTGTGAAACAAACTAAGCACACCATTACATGAAATCTAAAACCCACCTCCGAGGGCAACATAGAGGTGACTATGATCCCTCAAGGCATGCTTGCGTCGGGCGTGCGCCCATACCGTGCGGTAGGTGCCGGTGGGTCTTTTGTTCACCTTGTCTTTAAAATACCAATCATTGTACCTAGATTAGATAGATGCGCAACTAGTCGTTTTCAATAACAACACATGCATTATGTCCTTAAGTCTCCATTTTTTTACTGCGATTTGAGGCATTGCTCTGCCGCATTTAAGGTATAAGGACCACAATGAATGACAGGAGGCAAAGAAACTGAAATTTGACGAAGACTGTCAAAGTTTTTTTTCCGATTCTAAAAATTATATTTCACATTCAATTTAAAAAAAACTCTTTAAATCAACATAAAAATACATATTTCTTGTGTAATAAAGGAAGAATTAGGACAATTTCAAAATATAAAAGTTAAAATTGGTCCTTGGAATCCTTACACCTTAAATGATTTACTGGTCGGTCATGCAAAAATAAAACCTCGTACATAAAAAATAAAATATTTTATCGCACAATGCAAAGATATTGCAAGTTAAAGAAAAAAGAAAAGGGGGAGGGGCTACAAACAAAGTGAAAGCAAGGGTTTAACACGTTGCATATCTACTGTAAATCTAAAGATTCGAGCATGGGAGAAAACTGTACATAACACACCAGGGCTGAAGCAGGGTCACCGTCTGCTCGGGATTTTTAGTACCACCAGTGACGAGGTCCCGAAGTGGCACTCAGGAAGCGAACTGGGTTCTCAGTGCAGGGGGGATGGAGGGGGGGGGTGGAGGGGGAGGTGGAGGGAGTGGTTTCAGTGACAGCACTCGTATATTTTTAGAAATACAACTTCACTTTTGTTATTGTTCCATCAAGCTCCAGTTTTATCGTCAGCCCTGGTCCTTCACCGCTCGAGCACAAAAAAGTAACCTAGGCGGCAACATAACTTGTATGAGAAAATGCGCTGCACCGCGACTTGGGAAGGAGGGGGCGGGGGAGGAAGAAGCAGCGATTTTAAGACACAATCAAAGATGGGGGGTGGGGAGTTCATATGAAAAACTTGTTGGGTCCTCAGTGCCACGTCGGGACCTCCGTACCTAATGGTACCGAGGTCCCGAGCAGACGATCGGTCAAGAACGATTTTTCCGGAGAAGAGGGAACAGACATTAAGCTCCACTCCTGTACACTACAAGGGTTACAAACTATGAAAAAAATGTAAAATACACCTACACACAATCAAAAACGTCTCAGGCAAAAAAGACAATGAAACGAACTGCATCTTAAATGGGCTTTAGAATAAATGGGAAACACATCACATTCGAAACATTATGCATCTCAAATGAACTGTTACTCTAATAAGAACGATCTAGCTTTGACTAATATTCTTACAGATATCCATATCGCTTGGACATGGTTTCACCAGTATGGGTTTTGTTACGACGTGAGTGAGATCCTAATAAAAAGCATTATGAAACAATATACAAAGCTAACACTTCAAATCCTGCAAGAACATTACACATCAAAACACCACCAATCTTTACATTGAAAGCAGAGCTTACTGGCAAAGTATAAAACACACAAATAAGACGATGCAGGAAAAGAATGGACAAAAAAATTAGTGCCTACACATGGAAGCTGAAAAGAAATATTTAGAACAACGCAAAATTAATAAAAATGACATCACTGCACAACATTAATCCATGCAGGACAATCTGAAATAGATAGGAAAGTTGCTATAAAAACTTGTGCACTTACCCCTCTTCATAGCCAATGTACTGCACAGTCATGATACCCCCCGAGGCTTTTGTAACTTTGACCGGCCACCAAACCGCCTTCCTTTGGAACAGGATGATGTCCCCAACCTTGTATTCCTCTATTTCGAGGTGGTGGGCCTTTGGTTGCCTCTTGAATCCTTTCTTTTTTTGGCATCTGAAAGAAAATGTATATTTTACACACAAATATACTTTTGTTTGTGATAAGGATACATATATATATAGGGCGAATTAAGATCCAAAAGTAATTCCGGGTTTAAAAGAAAGCACCGTTCCTAAAATGAAACAAATGTTTAAGCACCCTTTTTGGCAAACAATAGCAGGGTTCGCGCTGGGTTCTCAGGAAAGTGAATTAAAAAAGGAAAGTGACTCGGTTTGGTCCAGAGTCATTTCTTTTAAAAAATGCCCAAAAAGTGAACAAAAACCCCGCCAACGCGAACCCTGAATAGAATATAAAAAAATGCAGGTGATATCAAAATCTCTCCAAAAAGGAAAAAACTAGTTGCAACCCTTACACAGCCACTGTACATGGCCTGTTTATGCCAGTTTCATGCGAAAGCCGTGAGGTCTACTTTCAAAGAATATATAAACTTTACACACATTGAAACAAAACACAACCCTCTTTAATTATTCCAAAAATGCATAGGTAAGCGAAAAAATTCCGCTCCAATTGGACCCCAGGAGAAAGGGTTTAAACAATTTACAAAGATAATCAAACCACTCCTAATCCAGTCCTGATTGCAGTAATTGACAAAGAACATAGTACAGCCATCTGACTGAATGGAATCAGGATTACAATTAACTACTTTGCACACGAGTCCAGCAAAGAGGTTTAAGCTCAACATTCGCCGCCCTGCCATATAAAACACAGAGAAATCACACACAAAAAACACACACACACACACACACACACACCAGGGTTTGCGTTGACGGGGTTTTTGTCCACTTTTTGGGCATTTTTTACGAAATGATTCACTTTTTCGGAACCCACCGAGTCTTTCTGGACCCAATTGATCCATACTTTCCTTTTTTACTCACTTTCCTGAGAACCCAGCGCGAACCCTGACACACACAAGGGTCAGAAATCATAGTCGGAACGGGCAATGGGTTTTTAACTTATAGCACGACACTTTCCTCCAAAACTCTGCCAAAAATAACTCCAAGCTGAGTCTAGCCCTTTCTTTTTACAAAAAAAACTGATATAACTGCGCTGCTTGGGAAAAAGAAGAAATACAACACATAAGAGGGAGATAACTTTTTCTTGGGGGGTGTCATTTTAATCTCAGCGAACCTGGACTTAAGAGAACTTTGTGAATTAAAGTATAACCATAACCACAATAAAATACCTTGCCGTATAATTCATTGCTCATATAGCATTAAAATTACAGAAACAATTTGCGGATTTAAGAAGAAATTAGATCTGAATCCGAAATTTCCAAAGTCACTCTTATGCAAAAAAAATACGGCTTTGAACAGCGTTGTTTTAAACGTGTACGCAATTGTTATTAACAACATTAACAAAGGAAAAAGTCCGGTGATAGTTCTCAATTTACTGAAATATTTCAAAAGTTTCCACCGCAAACATTATCAAAGGTAAAATACCACTTTTACTGCAAAAAAAAAAAAAAAAGAAAGACAAATTCAGTGCACTTTCACTCTTATTACTTACCTTCAGTATGATATTTTATTCACACAAACACTTCCACAATAAACTATCCTTATTTTGGTAAAAAGTTGCGTCTTTCCAGTCTTGATGGTGCCGAACAAAGGATGCAAGCCACGCTAGCCGGCCCACTAACATCATTAAAAACGCGGCATCCGGACACCAAAATAGTTCTAAAATCTCCTTTTAAGAGCTCATCTTTCAAGCTAAAAACAGTTATGTGATCAAAATTTCACTGTATCTGAACAATAGTAAAACAAAACACACAAAGAAATAAAGAAAATAAGTACTTTGATGGGTCTTGTTTTCGCGCGTTAAAATGACTTAATCCCGTCGCATAGAATATGCAGCATTTTCTGATTTCAAAGACGCTGATTGGCTGGCAAATTCAAGTCTGACATCACTTGCTTGCACTCAATCCATATTCATGCGCATAAGCTGCTGTCAATTAACCATCCCCCCATGCATTGCACTGTTTCTCTATCACTGCTTCCGCAGCACAAGAACCACAATCAAAGAAGGCAAACACATTTTCAAAAGAAATTCAACTTCACACTTTTAATTACGTGCAATGCGGAAGCAAATCTGAACAATGACTGTCACCAGTGGCGGAAACAAAGGGGGGGTTCAGGGTTGCAACCCACCCTAAATAATTTAATTTGCTCCATACAATAAGGAAATCAATGGCAATTTATACAATATTTACACTAAGTCTGAACAAAAAGCTTCAGAAAAATGTAATATTGCAGAGTATCCGAACCCCATGCCTTAACCAAATAAAAACTACAGCGCGCATATGTAAGATGTATCCATACAGTTGTAGAAAATTTAAGCGTTTTAAGATCAAAATATAAGCAACAAGATAATAAAGACAGTCACTGAGGCATTTTTGGGCCCATCAATTCAAAAACAAAAATTAGAAAACTCTAACCACACGCGCGACAAACACAGCTTATTTTAACAAAGACAACAGAAAAAAATGTAAAATGTGAAAAATAGTGCGTAAGTGTGAGAACCAGCCTACAAACTATTATATTAATCTTCCCCACTTTGAAAACCGAAATTTATCACACAATACAAGCATAAAAGGTTGTTCTCTTTCCTTTCAATCGTATAAATTCTGAAATGCAAAGTGTATAAGATTTAAGGCCAACAAAAACTTTGTAACTAGATCTTAAAAGCCCTTTCTTTGTTTAATCCAATGTCACTCAAACAGCACGATATGGAATATCGGGCGTAGCCAGCACTTTTTCAAGGAGTTTGTGAATTTCCGTTGCGTGACATTAAAAGTATTGTTTCAAATGTCTCCGCATAAATAACTTGGTTCTTGGGGTAGGTGGGAGTAGGGAGGGGGGTGGATTTAAAGTATATTTGAACCACTTTTTCAAGGCAGCCCTTATCAATGTTGCGATACCTAAGATTATTTATTCTAAGGATCCGCTTTCACGATTTTTTTAAGAATATATTTTTCTTTCTCAAAAGCTGAAATATCAAGAGGAGACGGGATGGCCTCAAGGATTATGTCATAAACAATAACAATTTCACTTTCATCATACCTTGGTCTGTACAATCAGAAAAATAATGACAATATATCGAGCAGTTACACTTAGTCCAAGCAAAACTCCTCAGAGAATCGAACATTCCAGAGTAAACAGACCCTATCTCTTTACGAAAAAAATAATAAAACGCACACATGAGAGATTTGTGCACGCAAATGTAGAAAATTGAAGCGTTTTAAGATCATACCACCAATGAAAAGAAAATAAAGTCCGTCGTTCGCAGCGGTTTGGGCCCATTGATTCAAAAGGAAAATGAGAAGATTCTAACCGCATGTAGAAATACAGCTAATTTTAACAGAATTAAGAGAAAAATAAGTGTATAACGTCGTCTATGGCACATTCAGATAAACTGTGTAAAATAGCATGCAAATATGAGAAACAGCCTGCAAACTATTATAGTAATCTTCCGCAGTTTGAAAACCGGAATTTACCACACATTACAAGCATAAAAAGTTGTTCTTCTCTTTTTTTTTTCAATTTTATACATGCTGAATTGTAAATGTGTATCACTTTCACGCCAATTAAAACCTTATAACTGGATCTTAAAAGCCCTTTTTTGTTTAATCCAATGTCACTCAAACAGCACGATATGCAATATCGGGCGTAACCAGCATTTTTTCAAGGAGTTTGTGAATTTCCGTTGCGTGACATTAAAAGTATTGTTTCAAATGTCTCCGCATAAATAACTTGGTTCTTGGGGTAGGTGGGAGTAGGGAGGGGATGGATTTAAAGTATATTTGACTCACTTTTTCAAGGCAGCTCATTTCAATGTTGCGATACCTAAGATTGTTTATTCTAAGGATCCGCTTTCACGATTTTTTTAAGAATATATTTTTCTTTCTCAAAAGCAGAAATATCAAGAGGAGACGGGATGGCCTCAAGGATTATGTCATAAACAATAACAATTTCACTTTCAGAAGACCTTGGTCTCTACAATCAGAAAAATAATGACAATATATCGAGCAGTTACACTTAGTCCAAACAAAACTCCTCAGAGAAATATAACATTCCAGAGTAAACAGACCCTATCTCTTTACGAAAACAATAACAAAACGCACACATAAGAGATTTGTGCCCGCAACTGTAGAAAATTGAAGCGTTTTAAGATCATACCACTAATGAAAAGAAAATAAAATCTGTCATTCGCAGCGGTTTTGGGCCCATCGATTCAAAAGGAAAATGAGAAGATTCTAACCGCATGTAGAAATACAGCTAATTTTAACAGAGATAAGAGAAAAATAAATGTATAACGTCGTCTACAGCACATTCAGATAAACTGTGTAAAATAGAATGCAAATATGAGAAACAGCCTGCAAACTATTATAGTAATCTTCCCCAGTTTGAAAACCGGAATTTACCACACATTACAAGCATAAAAAGTTGTTGTTCTCTTTTTTTTCAATTTTATACATGCTGAATTGTAAATGTGTATCACTTTCACGCCAATTAAAACCTTATAACTGGATCTTAAAAGCCCTTTTTTGTTTAATCCAATGTCACTCAAACAGCACGATATGCAATATCGGACGTAACCAGCATTTTTTCAAGGAGTTTGTGAATTTCCGTTGCGTGACATTAAAAGTATTGTTTCAAATGTCTCCGCATAAATAACTTGGTTCTTGGGGTAGGTGGGAGTAGGGAGGGGATGGATTTAAAGTATATTTGACCCACTTTTTCAAGGCAGCTCATTTCAATGTTGCGATACCTAAGATTGTTTATTCTAAGGATCCGCTTTCACGATTTTTTTAAGAATATATTTTTCTTTCTCAAAAGCAGAAATATCAAGAGGAGACGGGATGGCCTCAAGGATTATGTCATAAACAATAACAATTTCACTTTCAGAAGACCTTGGTCTCTACAATCAGAAAAGTAATGACAATATATCGAGCAGTTACACTTAGTCCAAACAAAACTCCTCAGAGAAATATAACATTCCAGAGTAAACAGACCCTATCTCTTTACGAAAAAAATAACAAAACGCACACATAAGAGATTTGTGCCCGCAACTGTAGAAAATTGAAGCGTTTTAAGATCATACCACTAATGAAAAGAAAATAAAATCTGTCATTCGCAGCGGTTTTGGGCCCATCGATTCAAAAGGAAAATGAGAAGATTCTAACCGCATGTAGAAATACAGCTAATTTTAACAGAGATAAGAGAAAAATAAATGTATAACGTCGTCTACAGCACATTCAGATAAACTGTGTAAAATAGAATGCAAATATGAGAAACAGCCTGCAAACTATTATAGTAATCTTCCCCAGTTTGAAAACCGGAATTTACCACACATTACAAGCATAAAAAGTTGTTGTTCTCTTTTTTTTCAATTTTATAAATGCTGAATCGTAAATGTGTATCACTTTCATGCCAATTAAAACCTTATAACTAGATCTTAAAAGTCCTTTTTTGTTTAATCCAATGTCACTCAAACAGCACGACATGGAATATCGGGCGTAGCCAGCAATTTTTCAAGGAGTTTGTGAATTTCCGTTGCGTGACATTAAAAGTATTGTTTCAAATGTCTCCGCATAAATAACTTGGTTCTTGGGGTAGGTGGGAGTAGGGAGGGGGGGTGGATTTAAAGTATATTTGACCCACTTTTTCAAGGCAGCCCATATCAATGTTGCGATACCTAAGATTGTTCATTCTAAGGATCCGCTTTCACGATTTTTAAGAATATATTTTTCTTTCTGAAAAGCAGAAATATCAACAGGAGACGGGGTGGCTTCAAGGATTATATCATAAACAATAACAATTTCTACTTTCAGAAGACTTTGGTGTGTACAATCAGAAAAACAATGGCAATATATCTCGCAGTTACAATTAGTTCAAACAAAAAAGTTCAGAGAAATGTAACATACCAGAGTATACAAACCCTATCTCTTCACGAACAAATAATAAAACGGACATATAAGGGATTTTTCCACGCAGTTGTAGAAAATTGAAGCGTTTTAAGATCATACCACCAATGAAAAGAAAATAAAGACAGTCATTCGCAGCGATTTTGAGCCCATCGATTCAAAAGGAAAATGAGAAGATTCTAAAAGCATGTGCAAAGACAGCTAATTTTAATAGAGATAAGAGAAAAATAAATGTATGATGTCGTTTACAGCACATTCAGATAAATAACAAGTAAACTGTGAAAAATAGCATACAAATATGAGAAACAGTCTGCAAACTATTATAGTAAACCGGAAAACCGAAATTTACCAGGCATTACAAGCATAAAAAGTTTTCTTTCAATTGTAGAAATGCTAATTTGAAAGGTGTGAGACTTTGACGCCAACTGTAGCCTTGTAACTAGATCTTAAAAGTTTTTTATTACAATATTACTCTAACAGTAACATTTAATAACGGGTGTAGCCAGCATTTTCTCAAGCGGTTTGTGAATTTCCGCTGCATGACATTAAAAGTGTTAAGTCTATCTTATTCCTCACATAAAAAACATCTAAGGTTGACGAATCTTTAATATTTAAGTACAAAAAAAATTAAGGCAGTCATACAAGCGATATTAGATCTATTATTGAAAAAAAAGCAAAGCAATTCTAACCAAATTTACGGACAAACTGAGCTAAGAGAAATAGAGACAAAACAAAATAAATGTTTAATTATAAGGACCACAGTTTCAGGCGAAAAAGAGCAATCTATGAGAAACGCAAGCCATTTCTCTTCATGTTTTGAGGTGTATCCAGACTCCTCTAGAAATCATTAGAGGAATTTAAAATTCAGTCGAATCCAGCCACCATACATTGACAAAAAAAATACCACTGTGTGCATACCAAACAGGTATGAACACAGTGGTATTTAATATCAGTGTTTAAAAATCACTACTCGAATAAAGAGAAAGTAAAGTTCACAGTTTGGAACCGTTAAAACAAATCAAGTTAAAACATTAACCTAAAAATATATTCAGATCGGCACTTACATAAAGGACAATTAATGCCGTCAGTCAAGCATTTTTGGACCCATCATCAGTTCAAACACAGAAAGTAAATTCCAAGAAAAATTACCGCCAAACACAGCTAATTCTAATGGAGATAAAATAATATTTTTAACATATATTGTAAAAAAAAGTACAATGGAAATAGCTTAAGCTGTTGATAATTTGAAGTTTAAAAAGGAGGACAATGCAAAGTTATAGAAAAGGAACACACACCGTGAAAACGGACATTTCACAATGTGGGTGAAAGCCTTGAATGTAACTATTGCAAAATATGCTTTTGTATAAAACAAGTAAAAGGTTTAAAAAAACACTATTTTACAGAAAAATAAACACCATTTATCACTTTGCTATACGTTTATGAGCTGCTACAGGGATAACAAGCTGCTAGGACTTGGAAAATTTTGTAAACAAAAAAGGTGACACCCCCCATATCTCATGAACTCGCCCAACACGTGCTTTTTTAAGTGTTCTTCATTCATTGGTCGAGAAAATAGGCTCAAACCATGTGGAAACCACTTGATTGGCCAAGTTTTAATTAACCTGCCATTTGCTCGCTCACGATGGGTCTCCCCCTATTGGGAAGTGTATAAACTAGAAAAAACCAAAATTTTGCCCAAAAAATACACCAGGCGTTTCTGGACACCCCTCTCATATGAAAGCCCATCTCTCAATATAAATCACGGTTATCATAACTCGTTTTTTGAATGTAGACCCTGGGTTTTGGGTCCGGTTTCACAAAAATGCTCCAGTTTCACTTTGAGCTTACGACTACAGGCTCTGACTTCGCCGTGAAGACAGGAGCACACATACACACACACACACACACACACACACACACACACACACACACACACACACAAACACATACACATACACATACACACACAAAGAAAGAAAAACTGCAGCCTGTGCTGGCGAGCTTGAGGAACAAAAACCTGAAATGCTCTGTTTTTCTCGTAATTTTGAATGGAATGTAGCTAAGTTTGTTTGAAAAAGTTTAATACAACTTGTTTAATTTTTTTCGCTAAATATAATTTAGTAAAGCTGTTTATTTTTTTGTTGCATGTTACTTGTTTAATATATATATAGTTAAGTACGTGTGAAAAAAAGACAGAACATAAAAGTTGAAATGGTCTCAAACGTAAAGAAATGCAAGAACTTACAAAAAATCGCCCTAGCGAGGGGGTTGGAAGCAAGAATTTAAGCAACATTGTCAGAGGCACTGTTTGTTACAGAATGACTTTTGAGTTTTGATTGCTATCATCCACGTAGAATTTCAATGTAATTTAATGTCAGTTCAATTTACAACAGAAATTCCAACAAGTAAACCAAATACTGGATCAGAATAAGGAGAGAAAACTGCACATTATGTTGGCATGCTTGATAAGAAAAACCGGAAATACTCTTTTTTTACTATCACGCTGCGTGCTATTACGTTTTTGTGCGCGGGCGTATATTATGACACAACAAAGGACTCAACGTCTCTGCTTCCAGCAATTCTCCTTTTTTGGCTCGCTCATTCTAGCCCAAAAAATTTCCTCTTCCCTCCAAGAAGTTTTATTCTATCATTTCTACCAATGTGCTTTGAGCAGACATTTCTCCACTAGTTCCAAAGGCTAACTGTTTTTTTATAATGTGAAGTAGATTAGGCCGTGTTGTTGTATATTTTAGCGACTTTTTGTGGCAACGACAGTTATTCTTGCATATTTATGCGGTTTTCTTTCTGCTGTAGACCTACACTCGCTCTTAGATTCTTGTGCTCATATCAAGTGGGCCGGGGATCTACACACGAGGTGCACGCCTTGCTAAGAAGATACATCCTTGTACTTTGGACAACCGTTGAGACCAATGCGTGCACCTGGAAGACTTACTTTCCTTCATGCTGCAGCAGAGTGAATCGGTTCCTGTTCGGGATAAGGGCCATCAGCATTAGAAAAGTGATAGGTCGTTCTCCTCACAACAGACTTTGTCACCAGCGGGTGTCATTACCTTGATAAATCGGACACGGACGAGTCAATCAAGTAAAAACAAACCTAGACTCAAACCGATGTCAGCTTCTTTGAATTCAGTCACCCTGTCGTTGCTGAGGTTTACCTGTTTGATCCCTGGTACGTGGACGTTATGCCGGCGATGTGGACACGCACTGTAAGATAGACACCCCATATGTATAGGCCCAAGAGTTATCCCCGTTAAAGAGATTCGCTATTGATTTGATACCTTGCGTCACGCTTCTGATGAGGAGCTCAAGGTGCTTCGTGGGCTCGCTTCTACATCATAGTGGGTGGCTTCGACTACGTCGCGATTTAACATCGCTCCTACAGCCACCGTCACCATGGAACCAAGCTCTCCATCATGGGGGGGGGAAGTAACAATCGGAAGAATATTCGGTTTACCGTTTGTCGTCGTCGTCATCCGCGAAGCACTCTTAGTCTGTGGAAGAGGAACTAGGGAGAACAGCGAGCCTGAGCTTACCCGTCACACTTTGTGCGCGGCACGGAACACAAACTGTCGATACTATCTCCTTCGACAGTCACGACTTATACACAGTCACCGCCGCATGCTCCGCGGTACGGTCGACTGCCGCAACGATGAGAGCATCCCATCAGACTTCACCACACATCATGGCACCGAGGACTTAATACTTTACGGGCTGTACACCCACACGCATAGACAACGTGCAGTACGAGTTGAAGAATTCTTCGATACCGAGTTGATGTCTAACGCCTTCCGTTTTTCAGAGATATCATTAAATTTATAGCAGAGAAGTCATTGTCTTCACTTGCAACGCCAAAGCCGGAAGTGAGGAGGCCTTTTCTGTTACATTGCCCAGTCACCTAGGGCAAATTTTGTGGGTTTTGCGCAGCGAACGTGTCACAAGCGAGGATGGAGGAGCTTGAGTCACTGCAAGCTGGGAAGCCACTGGTCGCGTCAGCCCCGGTCCAAAATTTTGTATGTCCACGTACCAGTCCACGTACCAGTCCAATGACGGGGTGTTCCAGATTCAACTTCTGGCCAATCCTTGCAACATGGGGTCGAGGTGACCCACTGTCAATACGAAATCAATCGTACTTCTGGCAAAGAAGGACTGTAGATTCATGGAAGAGGTCACGCGCTAGAGCCTGCGTACACTTTCTTTTCAAGAGGCGGTCTTCCAGACTTTGCTGAAATTTGTTGACCGGAGACAGAATCACTGTTGAATCGCCCTTTCGATAAGTGGTTCTGTGGCGTGCAAAAGCATTGTATCAGTTCGCCCAAATAGACGGCTAATCGACACTACAAAGCCGGCTGCTCCTTCGAAGCAAAGGTAGCAACCAATCAATCGCACAGCAATCTCGCCCAAATACTTTAAGCTTTTATGAAAAATTCGTTTCACAGTTAATCAAAATCGTAGAAAGAAGACTAAGGTATTTTGGGGGAAGCTTGGAAATCATTCGGGACTCCAGAACAAATATTCTGCTGGTTGCAATCAGGATATCCCTTACATTTTGCAAGGAACAGGTCTTATCCCCAAATTCTTCTGCCACTCACCAAGCTTCCCGATTTTTCTTTAGCAACGTCTTACGAGCAAAAGCCAGGCAAGCAACTGGCTTTAGATACAATGATTTGGTAACTGTGAGAAAAAAGCCATAGAAAAGATGTCCGTTAGCACTCAAGGATTTGTCAGTCGAGTCTTTCTTGTACCGAAAATCGGGCAGTTTGCGCCTAGTCATAGACTTGTCACAACTCAGTCACTTCTTACATCTCAAAACATCTCATCAAATCGACACTAAATCATACCATACCTTTACATCCCAATGCACATATCTTTTAGCATAGGAGGCAGATTATTGGTTCCTCGTCCTGCCGTTTGGCTTGTCAACAGCACCATTTGTCTCCACCGAAATTATGAAGGTAATCGAACGCTGGGATCAACAGGTCGGATTAGTCATTTTCCAATATCTCGACGATTAGCTGTTGGTGAAGGGGGACAGAAACGCCCTTCTCTCTCGGTTGGTCACATTGGTCAAACACTGCAGAGCTCTTGTTTCGTTGGTCAATTTCAAGAAGTCGGAGTTACTTCCGGTTGAGCAGATAGAGTTTGTGGGCGGTCTCCTAGTTTATGTAAGGATCAGAGCGTTTCCCATTCAGAATCAGATTAAAAACTTTTCAAGTGATTATTCCAGTCGTGTCTACTCCCAAGCCTCTGTTGTCGCTGTTGGAGTCTATTGTAGGCTTGTTAGTTACCACAAAGAAGACGGTCGAATTGAGCAGGTGTCATCTCCGCGAGTTTCAGAGAGTGGTTTTGAGGGCGTTACGCCGTGGCAGGACACCACATCATCGACTATGATTACTAGCCCTCAGGGATCTCGACTGGTGCTCGCGTCAGGTCAGTCTCCTAAAGGGTTATTTTCTCGATTCTGTCCCCATCAATTCAAGTTCAGACCGATGCATTTTGCAGCAGCAGGGTATTTTTTCAAGGGGGTGTTTATTTCTCTCTGCGTTTCTCAAGGATCACGTGCTTCAGTTCCTCGCGGACAGTCAGACAATGATCTCTTATTTGACCAAGGGCACGCTTCACGTTTCAATGGATTATATGATATGTCCTTTGTCTTTGCGAACCGTTACAGTAATAGTCTCAATCTGTACATTTGCCCGAGTCCAGACTTAGCAACGTTAGCGAGCGATGCGTTAGTCTGCCGTTGGCCTCCAGTGGTGTATTTCGCGTTTCCAAATTCCTCACTAATGCTTAACGTTCCCATGGTAGTTTGGCAGTAGAGACCGAAACAGAACCAAGACTATTAGAATGTCGTGGTTTCCATTGTTGATGCTGTACCGTGCGTCAGGAGTCTTCGAATTCTGTTGGAGTATTGCAACCTCACTGAGAGTATTGCTACCATCATTTCCAGATGCTTCACTCAGTATGGGGTGCATAAGGGTTCCTTTATCAAGAACAGAGGGTAATTCAAAGGTTGGAGACGGTTCACAAAAATTCCACGAAAAATTCCACGAATCGAGGCAAAGTAAGTCGATAAAGACAGTTGCCCACTTCTTTCCTTAACTTTTTGAGGTCAGTAAGGTTTAAGTTATATCAAGCTATTATCAGGCTTTTAGTTTTCTGTCTGTGATGTATTGTGGGATTTGTTTAAGTCCCTTCAATTATAGCTTTCTCCATCAGACAGAGCAGTGGTTCCTTTGGGATTTGTCTCTAGTTTTGAAATATCCCACTTCTCTTCGTTACTCTATCATTACCAAAAAATTACTTACAGTTTAGTGTGTTTTTCTCGTGAATTTGGCGTCGGATAAGAACCACGGGAAACACGTTTTTTCAGAAGTCTATTGGCCAAGTTACTGGTTCAAGGGAGGCTATTGTCTCTTACCATCTTCTGTGCAAGACATATTGCAAATAAGGCTTAGGCGCATTCAAGTAAACTGTGATACAAGCTTTACCAGGTTTTAAATAACGTGGTGATATCGTTATGCTTCGTCTCCCTGCTACGAACATATGTAAAACGGTCAAATACTTATCGTAACACGTTGCATCGCCGTCCATTCATATATAGTACTACAGGAGACCTTTCTTTCTCAAGCCTCTATATCTGAAGTATTTTATTTCTTAATACTCATTTTTATGAGTAAAATATCTTGTAGACGTAGAAGCCATCATTATGGGTTTTCCAATGTGTTAACATTGGTTATCGCGAATAAAAATTCTTTGGAATAGCACCACATGGGTACCCATAACAGGTGCATGTTTACTTTGCCTGTTAACCAACCGACCAATCAGCGCAGGCTGCACTTCCTATCATGTGATCAAGCCATACCCAACTTATCGTACTAAGCGATCCCAACTGATGGGGAGGTGGGTGGGTACACATTGAATGATGGCTTCTACGTCTACATGATATTTTACTCATAAAAATGAGTATTAAGAAATTAAATACTTCAGTTTTAATTTCGAAAATATCAGCTTGTAGACTACGAAGCCATCACTATAGGAGACTAGAACTGGTGGTGGGAATTGCATATCCCATACATACGAATTGGTTGACATACCGTCTACAAGACATTATGCCGTACACGAGGCAGAAATAAAAAAAATAAATTCAATTTCTTCTTTTAATTTCAGCGGGATCTCACCGCGTACTGCCCATTTACCAACATTAAACAATATTCAGTGGGGTCACACCACGAAATGCGCATTGTTAATACACATACAGTTCGATGGCCAGAGGCCATCATATAAATGTTCCCCCCTCTTTCGGAAAAGAAAGAGAAGAACCTGGAAACACAAAACAAGTCAATAGCACCATTGCCAACCCGACACAGCATAATGTACCATGTGCAAAACCGCTCTGTCTAAAACCAAGAACATGGTACAAAAGTCAGTATAAGGCCGTCAAGATAACAGTCATGTGACAGCCAAACCGCCAGACTACCGCTGCACATCGGAGCTGCTTCCCACGCAGCACTCTATTTAGCGGACTTCTTTTTCTTGAAGGCCCTCTTCCTGGGAGAATGCTGGGGAGTCCTGCAAGAGTGAGAACCATTATGAATCATAGATTCAGCAGCAATAAATGGTCTAAGACTATGCAAATTAGTTAATGTATCTGTAGTATACTCTTGCATAAAATGTTTAATAAACGTGCTTGGAGAGGTCCAAAAGCCCACTCGCAATAACTCGCACATTAAAACGCCATTAGCGACCCGTAACGAGTGCGCCACATGTCTAGCCTGATGAGCCTTAATCGATAAATGCTTTCGGATTAAATCCTCCGGCTCCTGAATTATATCATCATAACCTAACAAAATGTGATTTAGCCAAAAGGATTGTAGAGGCTTCAAAACTACTGCCTGCCACAAACCATATATATTGACCTGAGACACGGAATTTTGCAAAGCATGTATCTCCCCGCGGCGCTTATCCGACGCCAGCGCAACAAAGAACACGCACTTGAGGGTAAGTAACTTGTCAGACATAGCCGAACTATGGAATAGCGGCGACGTGAGATACTTCAAAACCAAGGACAAATCCCAAGACACCACCTAAAAAGACTTGAGAAAATCTGACAACACCTCCGAAGATGACAGGTCATAGCCCGGGGACTTCTTCAATACAAAAGTAAGAGCCGAACGGGAAGTCAGAATCGCTCTAGCTGAAACCCTTCTGACTTCAAACCGATACAAAAAGAAGTCAACGACTGACACAGCTGTGGCAGCAACGGGATCAGTTCCCCTATCCATACACCATGGCTCAAACAAACATCAATGTGACAAATATGCCTTGTTAGTGGAATCCTTGTGAACCCTTTCCATTCTCTGACTAACACGAATTTCAAGAAGGGAAACTTATGCACCAGAGCCTGAGTCGAAACAACTGAGGATTTGGATGACATTACTCCCAGTGGGGTTGCCTCAGACTGCCACACTCCAGGGGAATCCCGAGCAAGCAGTAAAACCTCCTTGGTGAGACAAGACAATAAGGGTGAACGAGTGCCGCCCTGCTTGGACATATACGCTACCACTCTCTGAATATCTACTAGGAACTGAACCACGAGACCACACAGAAAAGTTTGCAGAATTTGACATGCTATCAAGACCGCCTTCATCTCCAAAACGTTCTTGACTTGACCAAGAGAGCTTCTACACACCACCTTGGAAGACAACTTCCTACCCGGTGCAAAACGCATCCGTCTGAACCTGCCTCGATGGAGCTGACAGAGAAAACGGCACACCTTTCAAAAGATTGGGTTGACACGACCACCAGTCCAAATCCCTGAGAGCTACCAATGACAGCGTTATGCGATGCCCCGGTAACCTGCCGCGACGCAAAGCCTTGAGAACTACACGCTAAAACTCGCGAAAGTGACATCTTCCCAGCTCGCCCGTATTTTCCATTACCACCAACAAACCTAGAAGGGACTCCAGATGTATCCATGTGTGGAAAAAGCCCTGGCAGACACAAAATTCAGTAACTTAATCGTAATCTTCTAGGTTGGAACAAGTTCCGACTTCTTGTAATTGACCAACAGCGACTCAACAAAACGTCCACTTGTGTTAGGAGCAACAGAAACCCTTCTTTTCGACTCCACCTTTTGACTAGCGCCATAACCTACGTAAACACTAATCGGAGCCGTCGATAAGCCGAACGGTAGGGCAAGAAATCCGCCACCGTAAACGCGGTTTTGATCCGCCACCGCAAACGCGAGAAGAGCCGACTGATGCATGGGAATGTGTAGACATCTGAAGGATCCACCGACACCGCCCACATGTCCTGTGCCAGGGTGGCCTTGATCAATTGCGGAGTATCTATCGTAAACGACGTGAGATGGAGAAACCGACTGAGTTGCGACAAGTATATGACAAGCCGCCAACCCCCAGTTATTTTGGGAACCAGAAAAAAACGACTGAAAAACGCCGGTGTGCCTATTGGCATCTTTTCTATGGTTTTTTTACTAACAGACCGTGAATGTTGCTTGTCTCGATCGTGATACGTTATCACTAAAGAAGGATTGGGAAACCTGGCAAGCGGTGGCAAAATTTGGCATCCCAACGTATCCCTAGCAAACGGCAGAGGGTATCCGCCTACGGGCTCATCTACGTTCAATTCTTGACATGGACCAACCGATATTGTCGTGCAATCTCTGCCGATACTTTAATTGGTTGCTACCTCTGCTGAGGATTGGCGGCTTGCTTTTTAGAGTCAAGTTAGCTTTTCTTCGGCTGAGGTGTCGATACTGGCGTGGAAGTGGACCTCTTCCGTGGCGTAGTTGCAGGTAAAGACGCCGTATGACGTTGCTTCGTATGACGTTACTTCGTATGACGTTGAATTGAACACACGATTAAACAGCACATTGGTGCCCGGAGTGCTTGAAATGCTGCGTCTTGAAAAGACAGGGTGCGCATTACCTCCTGACCGTCTCCTCCAAATGTCTAAAGTCACGTTCCGATAGCGGTACACTTGAATCCTGGGAAGCCAAGAAACCATATCCCCAGGATACATCAGCGGTTGCACGGGCAGAGCACCATCACTGGACTGATAAGCTGACGTCTTCACATGTAGTCCCTTCGATGGTAACAAACGCGACCAAGGGCGTGAGCGAGCTTGCTGCAATGACTGCAGTTCTTCCATGCATGCCTGTAAGACACTAGTGACGCAGGGAGCTGTAGACAACGCCATACAATCTTCCCGCTGATGAGGCTGCGCTTGAGCCGCACAAAAAAGAGAGCTGGCCGACTGACCTGCTGTTGTAAAGTCACTAGGGACGCTGCAGAATTGTCGGCAATAAACTTCTGAAAATCTCTAAAGGGGAAATCCATTGCCGAAAAGTCCATAATGGAAGCCTCCTCCCACTCTTCAGATGGAAACTCCATCCCTGGTAGCGTAGGAGTACGTACTGGCCGGAAAGACCTAAAGACCTCTCGCGGCGAGTGCTGACACACTATGGATTGCGCAGTATGCGATACTGTAGCTTGTGACAGAGATAGAGGCTGTGGTCGTGTTGGTGGAACCGTGAGTGATGTCGTCTCAGCCACGATGGGAGACTCCGTTCACTGAACAATGGTTGATCCTCTTCGCCCGACGAAGAATTGGCCTGTGCGGACTCCAAGGAAGGATCATCGACTGCTGTCCTTCGTAACGCACTGGGTTTACCAGTCAACGACTGAATTGGCCGAATGAAGGGGGCGGAGGGGGATGCAACTGCCCATCCTTGGGTGAACAAGACTGAGTAGTCACCGTGGCCAGCGGAGCAGAGTCAAGGCGTAACGTATCCAACGCCACTCATCCCGACTTGAAAGCCAAACTGCGTAACATCTTCAATTCATCGTCGGAAGCATGACGCTACGTGTCCCGATGCAGGCTACGATTCAATGCATATTTCTTCAAGGGAGACAGTTCATTTCTCCTAGGGGAAGACTCCCGAAACACATTTGTAACCGCCGTAGAGATCGCACTCTCTAATTCCCCGGTGGCCGACGATGGTTTCGACGATGGCACATGAGACACTACTGTCATGTCAGTCGCGATATCCGCGTGCAATGGAACATTCACAAGGGATTGAATGGGAGCCTGCAGTGCAGAAGTTTCAGTCACTAACACTGTTCTAGTTGGAGCAGTAACGTCAATTTGCCCCTGGTGCGAAATAAGTCCCTGTAGACCCCGCACATTGTAAGACAGATAACGGAATAGTCTTAGGAATCAGTTTCTGTGCTTGAAACGCCTCCTGGGTATCCGTATCCAACGCCATCATGGACGGCAAATTGAGGGAAGAAAGGCCTTGTAACGATGCCGATGACCCGTCACTCTTGGAGCGCCTGCGATCCCTGTTCCGCACCTTGCAAACTCTTGTTGCTAGTGTTTGCACATCGGAACACTGCACTCAGACAAGAAAACCGGAACGGAGAGTATTACAAACAAAACGACAAGCACACAGAGGCGCCGCAACTCCCATCTGTGCACTCCAGAAGTCGGCGGCAATCCGACACATCACGTTCTGGAGTGGATAACGATCCAACTCGTGAGCACCACGAAACGGAGACATTCCGAACGAAAGATATTCCGATAGGGTGGTATTCCAGACCTCTGTTCCCCTGAATCGTACATATTCCGAGTCAGTGGCATTCCAAGGCGGAACCATTCCGAGTCGGAACAATTCCGAAGCAGTGACACTCCACGTCGGAACCACTCCAAGTCGGAAGCATTCCAGGTTGGTGGCACTCCGATGCGGAAACATTCCAAGTCGGTGGCGCTCCAAGTTGGTGAAATTCCTAGCCGGTGGCATTCCGGGTAGGAACGATTCCGAGGCGGTGGCCCTCCAAGTCGGAGCCACTCCAAGTCGGAACCATTCCTAGTTGGTGGTACTCCGATGCGGAAACATTCCCAGTCGGTGGCACTCCAAGTCGGAGCAATTTCGAGCCGGTGGCATTCCTAGTCGGAACCATTCCGAGTCGGAACGATTCCGAGGCGATGTCACTCCAAGTCGGAAGCATTACAAGTTGGTGGCACTCCGATGCGGAAACATTCCGAGTCGGTGGCACTCAAAACGGTGGCAATCTACCCTGGGAGTGCCTAACACGGAGTTATCACGCGTATAGGGGAACACAGGCCCACGCAGGATACAACTGTGGAGCTGTTCCGGAGTTGTTTCAACAGACGTGGTGTCTTAATGTCGTACGTGATGAAGGTACGACGCCGCTGTAGCTAACACATGGTCGATTCCACACCGAGACAACTGTGTCTAGCAAACGGCTACACTACCCTTAAATGTGATAAACCCCTTTCTGAAGCAGACAAAAGGCGTGTAACACCACAGCAAGAGGAAAGTGTAAGCAACTCCCCGAAGAAAGTTGCCGCAGTCTGGAGGCAAAAGAAGACAAAACTTCCTGGAGTCATGAAAACTGCGTGCGCAGCTCTCCAACAATGCCCTGGTGCTGGTAGAAGGAAAGAAGGACAGTGGAAAGTGGAAATTTCCCGTTTTCAGAGCCCACGCAATGCAAACCGTTTTCTGACAGTATGGATGAACCTCGAAATGGACAACCGAGAAAATCGCCCGGAAACCATCCCACTGTCTATTACGCATAACCCACACGACGTTCTGATGGCCGGGAAGTATTTACTGAACGCAAGTCGGTCTGACAAAACCCAGAACTAAGCGTGAAGGAATCAGCAAAGTCCGAAAACACACCAAGCGTACACGAAGCAAGACAAAACTTACAGTATACGTAATAGTAAATATATCCAAGATAAAGAATATCCACAACAGTATGCATTTAGCATGATTTTGATCCGTTATTTTTTTCAAAATGTTAACTAGAGAAAAATCTCCTGTCACTCGGATCGCGATAAGTTGGGAATGGCTTGATCACATGATAGAAACTGCAGCGTGCGCTGATTGGTACGTTCGTTGACAGACATAGCAAACATAGCAATAGGGCACCTGCTATGGGTAACCATGTGATGCTATTCCAAAGAATTTTTTATGGACCGCCATAACCAATCTTAATACATTGGAAAACCCTTAGTGATGGCTTCGTAGTCTACAAGCTGATATTTTCGAAATTACAACTAACTATATAAAAAAGATAATTTTGTTGGCATATGACGACATTGAAATGAAACCTGATGATGCAATTATTCAATTAATGATGCAAATAATGCACACTTTCTGCGCAATTTTAGTGGTGTGTCAAAAATGATTTGTTGCGAGTGGGTTGTTTGGCTTCTCCATGCACGTTTATTAAACAGTCTTTGCAAGAGTATATAAGTGATAATTTATTTTCATAGTCATGGTCCGTGACTGTTGGATCGGTGATTCTTCTTCTTCTTGAAGGACTTCTAAGGAGAGAATGCCTTCAAGAAGAAGAATGTGGTCATGTCTCGATCGCCACTACGTCGACGTAAGATTATCTGTTCAAGACACGTGACTATCGTTGTGTCGGCCCGACACAGTGGCGTCTTGCACCACGGTCATGTTTTGGCAGTGCACATAGTTGTAACGTTGTTGTTAATCAGTTAATTTATTTAGTGTATAAGTATCCTAAACTTTCATAATTGAAATTTATTCCACTATTGCTTTATTAAATGAATGATCCGAAATGAGAGTGAAAACTGTTTGGAAATAAAAAATTCATTATTTCATCGATTTTGAGATAAATATATGTAAGGAATATTTCCCGTTTTGTGCAATTTCTTGTACCTTATTTGTTATTATAACTTGATGTTGTTTTTTTTAAAAGTAACTCACGTAAAGAATAGGTAAAAAGCATCTCCACGATGTAAAGCGCGAACCTGTTAGGTTGTTTAGCCTTCTTTATCTCAGTCGCTTAAATGAATTATGACATTTGAGTTTGTATTTTTATAATTTATTTCTTTTATTTTTAAGCATTTTTTCAGTTATCTGCCTTGCTTAATCTTCGAAGCTGTTGCTTTTTTATTGATTTATTTATTAATATTTTTTGTTATCTATTTTCTATCTGTTAAACCGTTTTTCCTGAGATTGAAGCTTGAGCAAAGAAGCATCGCTAGGGTGGAAGCCAATCGTTAAGAAAGAGATATGTTAGTACATATGTTAGGGGCGTCAATATATTCAAAACTGAAACGGGATTCTGTACCTATTCTTAGAGATATTGGCAAAAAAGGAACAAATTTCTGGTCGCCAGCACATAGAACAGTAGGGACCTATTTGTGATATGCATATGCAGTGTTATATCTAAACGATCATTTTTAGAGCTTAAATTTCTAAAAAATACAACTGTCAGACTTTTAGATAAACCAATAAGTATTGTTGAAAGAACCCAAAGAATTGTATTTATAGCAGAAGGGATATATAAACCTCAAATTGCAATGTAAATGAATCGAAAACATTTGCAAAGAGTAATAAAACTATGTTGAAATCTTTACTAATACAATACTTAACACACAACTATTAACAGACAGTTTTATTACCGGGCCCAGATGAACGCATGCAGCTCTCTTGGCTCGACCGATGCGCTCTGGCCTGGTCAACTGTTGTTTTAATTAGTTATGCTTACAGCAGTACCAGCGAATAGCAAGTGCGAGTAAAAAATAATTAAAAACAGTTTTGATAACTGAACTATCACGTACTTTGCGGTTCAATCTGCTCCAATGTGCTCTGTTCAGAATGATGGTGATCTCGTTCCTGAGAAGAAAATACCACCGAGGTATTTTTTCTGTATTTCGTATGTTATTTAATTATCGCCCACCTCATTCGACAACATGTTGCGAAATATCAGTAAGCAAACAGTCGGGAAGGAAGATACCAATTAGATATCCTGATAGGGCCCCGTTAATAAAAGTGTCTATTAACGGTCCTGTCGGGCACCTATTTTATTCTTAATCGTTTGTACACAAGCCAAATCACACTTTGGGCCTTCCCAATAAAATGCGCAAAAATTCTGCGTTTCGAATAAAAATAGTCAAGTAAAACATTGAAAGAAGTGATAGAGCCTAAATGTCAGATTTCTCTTGCACCAAAGAACAATCGGATGTTTAACAACCCATATGCTATTTTTTAAATTTATTTAAGGTTTTACCAAATAGTTTCAAGTTTCAATTTCTATTATGTTCCGAATATAAGCTGCTTTTGCGATATTTCTTCTGTATTTTTCTGTCATTTCTTTCATTTTTTACTCAGTTCCCTCGCAGTCGAAATTCAAAATTCTTTTGCATTTTATTCAAAACACCCAAAGTGTGATTTGGCTTAATATGTGCTATTTTTTTAGTTTTTGGTTCCGCCGCATTGCGTTTTAAATGCCCTACTCGTACGAGGCCAGCAAGGTAAAATCGGTCAAAAGGTAAAAATGAACTTTTGGGCGATAACAGAATAGACATAGAGCAAACACTGTGTTGTGAAACATGTCAGGTGTAATAGACAAATATATTTATATGTTTAACATAGCATCTCTTGTATTATTCGTTGTTAAAAACAAGAATTTTAAAAACAAGAATTTTCTTCTGTTTCATTGTAATAACTGATACATAAATAAATTGATAATCAGCTGATTGATTGTTCAGGCCTGGGTGCGGATGCTCCTGTAGCGGATGCAAGCATTTATGTTCTCCCAATCACCATATCAGCATGAGGAAAACATCAAAGGTATCCGTTAAAATTCCTGAAATCAGTGTAAACATGGAGAAATACGTCAATTTTTTATTGGTAGTAAGATGCTGTTATCAAAGGAATTAAGGCATTTTTCTATCCAAAAAAATCTCAAACATAAAGTACTGCTCCAAGCTAGGCAGTCCAACGTTTCGGCACGGTTGCAGGTAGACTGTGCATTGCCAAATCCACCTTTCCGTTTACCGTGGTAACCACTTCTTTCTTTTCATTATTGCATAAATTGTAGGAGCTTTAAATACTTAAAAGGTAGGGGTTGTCAGCGTTTTTGCCTGTTCTTTTACATGTTGCGGGGTGAAGTTGCGCTGCGGCAAACAAAAAAAAACGTACCTAGTGAAAACCATAAATTGTCGCCAATCTACCTCTCTCATCTACCCCCTTTCCAATGATGCTCCTTTGTTAATGAAGATTTGTGTTATTTCCGGCACGAATGAGGTCCTTTAGTGTATCGTAACTGATATGTCAAGTAGTTTGACAGGATACCTTAGCAGGTTTTTCACCTACGAGTACAGTAGGCCCCATTTAAATGATCGGTTAAACGGAAGGAATTTCGTGGTCCCGATGTTTTTGTTCTATGTTTCCTTTGTAAAAATTCGGCTTAACTGGTAATCGGTTAAACCGGGGGTGATTTTGCATCCAAGAAATTTTCAATTTTTTTTCACAAATCCATACTTCTAGTCAGTTAAACAACACAACAATCAACAAGCCCACACAATGTCATCGTTAGATACCAAATCCAAGGGAACTGTATAAAAAGGTGGGTACAATACAAACCATAAATTGCAATATGGCAACAAAGAGAAAACACGCAGGTTATAGTCTAGATCTAAAATACAAAGCCATTCTAGAAGTCGATAAGGGTGTGAAATAAAAATCAACAAGTATGTCAGTAAAACTGACGAAATTCCCCACAGGTGTGCAATCACAGGATTTCAATCAACAATTGAGTAGCTTGAACAGATACGGCTACATGGCGCCGACAAGCACCCATTGTACAAATCAATACGGTGAAATTTTAACATTCTTTCCATTTTCCCATTTTTTACAAAAATCTCAAAATAATCCCTCGTTTCACTGATCTACTATATATTCTTTATATGTGCAAGAGAACAATTGAATCGCTTCAATGGTTACGGAAATATGTCGTCAACAAACACCCATAAAATATGTCAATTGTGCTGTATTTTCACAGTTTTCCCATTTTCCTAAATTTTGCGACATTTTCAAAATAACCCCTCGTTCGGTCAGTCATCAACAGCTTGTTAACACGATAACTTAAGAACTGCTGCAAGGATTTTCATGAAACCTGGTATGTTGCTTCTGTGGGAACAAACACAGATCGGTATAGTAAATGGGCCAGGGCCGTACAAGGAAAATGCATCAACTGGACTTCAATTTCAGCTCTTGATTGACTATTGATGGCCGTGTGTTATTCATGGGGGCCTGTGGGGAATATGTGGACTATGCACACTGCTCTAGTTTTTCTATGTGCAAGAGTTACGGAAATATGGCGCCAACAAACGCCCATTGAATTTTCAAACTTTTCTCATTTTCCCAATTTTTGCGAAAATCTCAAAATAACCCCTCGCTGCACAGCTTCACTGTCCTTGCATGTGCAGGAGAAAAAATGATTCGCTTTAGTGGTTATGGAGATATAGCGCCGACAAAAAAAGTGTCGACGAACGGACAGACGGACGGACTCGAATCCTATAGACCCCGCTACGCGGCGGTGGGGGACTAAAAATTGCTCTTTACTCAAGTTTGGTAGCTTGGCCGAGGTCGAAAATAATGCGCCAGGATACTTCTCAGTGTGCTTTTAAAGAAAACGCTTGCTAATCCGAACCTCGTTGTCCTGGAACGTGCGCCGAAAGATCCATAGCCTCGAAAGTTGAGATCAATGGCCGTTTCTTTTACAGGAACTGACTGTGACCTTTTTTGACCTAGGAAGACAGAAACTGTCCACTGGGACTAGTACCATGATTATGAGGGGAGGGGGGGGGGGGGGAGGGGTGAGAACGAGTGGTTTCAGCAGATCCAAATGATGAAATAAAAAGGAACATCTTCCGTGACCGGAAACACTTTGCATTTGTGAAGTATTGCCCAATAACGAATATTCGAGTCGAAAGGATTGCCAAGTTTGGCTTTAGTGGAGTCGGGATGTAACATGTTGCTGTCACCAGTTAACATTTACTGTAGCCAATTTTATCTCATCTCCCTTGTGATTGTCATTTGTTGACACCACTTGCCCATGCTGTTCCCAGCGTCCACTTTCTGTCTTTCCTGGAAGAAAAGGTCACAGATCTGCCAATTGAAATAACCACTGATATCCACTTTTCAAGCTCACGAATCTCTCGGCGCACGGGTCTGTCGACACTTGTGACATGTGTTTCGTTATAACCAAAGGGGTATGACGTCATTGTGTAAAATTCTTGTGTGCAAAATCTGTGCCGCTTGAACATCGGAGAAAGTTCAAACTTTTGTTTGGTAGATCCGAAAATCAAATTTTGTCGTGGGTAGAGCGAACCGGTACGACCTATGACGTCACTACGTAAAATATGTACATATTTAGAATATGATCTTGTGTGCAAAATGTCTCGAAAACGGAAAGTCGTATGGTATTCCTTGAGTAAATCGGACAACTCTTTCAACTTTTGAGGTAGGTGGGAAATGAAGAAAGGTGTATGGCTCATTACGTAAAAATATTGTTTTGCAATTTCTCAGTCGCTGAACATGGGTGAAAGTTTTAACCTGATGGGACTGTTGTCTGGTAGGTCCGCATGATTATGTCAAATTTTGTTTCGAGCAGTAGTCCTGAAACGGCATGTGACGTCATTGCGTAATCTATGCTTTTATTATGAACAAGATTTTGTATGCAAAATATCTCGATAACGGAAAGTTGTATCGACTTCAAACTTTGTATGGGTATTACGTGATGATTTCACGGCCAGGGGTCAATTCTGTTGGTGTTGTATTATGCGAGTCATAACCTGTTGCGACTGCCTGTGTTATGAAAAACATGATTCGACATGATATGATCCAACTGATTCAGGCAGGTGTGTGAGTAAATGGTAAAGAAGTTTACCTAAAAATACAGTGCGCCCATGTCGTCAAATAAACAGTTTAATATTTCAGTAGTGTGGTGTGCAGTTGTGTTTAAGTTGCATAAAAAAGTTTCCCTGGCGTATCTCTCCGACTATGTGTCCAGTGCCTTGTTAAACCTAACCCACTGTATAAGCCGTGCACAACTTCTTAAATTTTAGTTGTTCTCGAACTAGTCTGAGACGGTTAGCGATATAACAACCAACTTCGGAAAAGCTCTACTGCAGCACTCGTTAATATTTTTTGTGCAAAAATAGACATTGAAATTCTGCCATTCAAGTCCACATATAAGGCAATGATGGCCCACAGTACAACATATTAATCTCTCCAGAGTCCAGAATGAGTGAGCAGATATTGCGCGTGTTTGTTGTGTCTTTGTGCTGAATGTTACCGTTGACTGGACACCAGATATCTGAGCTGATGCTCACCTTCACACTTGTTATTTAGTTGTCTCCACATTATAAACGAGTAAAAGTTACGAATATTTTCCAACTATCTACCTTTTGTCCTTCATTTACTATTACAGCTGATCACACAGGCACTCCACCACAATAAAACCGAAAACCAATTTGCTGTTTTGTTGCGTCACTGATCATGTGTCATATATATATATATATATATATATATATATATATATATATATATATATATATATATATATATATATATAAACAAGTGTCAGAGAGAGAACTTCTTTATTCACGACGCGAAAGAAGTTCATGAATGAGTATATAACTGTGTTGTAAACTCTTGCATGCTGCATTAAAAAGCATAGCTAAAATTAGACAGTACATCGACCATACAGCATGCAAAACCCTGATTCGTGCACTGATTAGTTCGCGTTTAGATTATTCCAATGCCCTGTCATGGTCTAAATAACCACCAACTGAATCGCCTTAAAAAAACAAAATAATGCGGCGCGGGTTGCTACAAAAGTACGAAAATTCGACCATATATCACTCTGATATCGGCACATTGGCTTGCTGTGGAGCAAAGAATGCTCTACAAAATCCTAAAAATCACTTTTAGGGCCATTTACAGAACAGCTCCAATATATATATATATATATATATATATATATATATATATATATATATATATATATATATATATATATGTGTGTGTGTGTGTGTGTGTGTGTGTGTGTGTTACAGCGGATCTGTCAAATCAGCGACTTTACAAAGCCGCTGTAATTCTCAGCGGCTTTGTAAAGTCGCTGGTTCACTTAGCGGCTTTGTAAAACCGCTGGAAGTTTCAGCGGCTTTGCAAAGCCGCTGGTTTTAGAGCTCGAAAATTTGACAATTCCGCTGAAATGATAAAGTATAAAGGGCATAGGAATATGTCTATGAAATAGGCTATTTACACATCATTTTTAGTCGTTTTACCAAGATTAATAATAGATGTAAGTATGAAAGAAATTATTATTCGTTCTCTTAATATATGACACATATTAACACACGTCACTCACACGCCATTTTATGGTTATTTCGACAAGATTAGAACTTGTTTGTATTTGCATTAAATTATTCATTCTTCCAAGATACAGTACATATAATTTGAAGTCAATTAAAGCCAGGGATGTCTTTCTTTCACAATCATAGGATATCAGCGAAATCATAATTGCAATTTTACCGTAATACAGATTGTAGTTATGTTTTAAACAAACTGAATTGCCTGACATGAAAAAGGTATTTGCAATTTTGTTGTTCCAGTAAGTCTGCAAAGAAACTCATCACAAAGAATGGACACTTGTGTATTATATATATATATATAAACAAGTGTCAGAGAGAGAACTTCTTTATTCACGACGCGAAAGAAGTTCATGAATGAGTATATAACTGTGTTGTAAACTCTTGCATGCTGCATTAAAAAACATAGCTAAAATTAGACAGTACATCGACCATACAGCATGCAAAACCCTGATTCGTGCACTGATTAGTTCGCGTTTAGATTATTCCAATGCCCTGTCATGGTCTAAATAACCACCAACTGATTCGCCTTAAAAACACAAAATAATGCGGCGCGGGTTGCTACAAAAGTACGAAAATTCGACCATATATCACTCTGATATCGGCACATTGGCTTGCTGTGGAGCAAAGAATGCTCTACAAAATCCTAAAAATCACTTTTAGGGCCATTTACAGAACAGCTCCAATATATATATATATATATATATATATATATATATATATATATATATGTGTGTGTGTGTGTGTTACAGCGGATCTGTCAAATCAGCGACTTTACAAAGCCGCTGTAATTCTCAGCGGCTTTGTAAAGTCGCTGGTTCACTTAGCGGCTTTGTAAAACCGCTGGAATTTTCAGCGGCTTTGCAAAGCCGCTGGCTTTAGAGCTCGAAAATTTGACAATTCCGCTGAAATGATAAAGTATAAAGGGCATAGGAATATGTCTATGAAATAGGCTATTTACACACCATTTTTAGTCGTTTTACCAAGATTAATAATAGATGTAAGTATGAAAGAAATTATTATTCATTCTTTTAATATATGACACATATTAACACACGTCACTCACACGCCATTTTATGGTTATTTCGACAAGATTAGAACTTGTTTGTATTTGCATTAAATTATTCATTCTTCCAAGATACAGTTCATATAATTTGAAGTCAATTAAAGCCAGGGATGTCTTTCTTTCACAATTTTAGGATATCAGCGAAATCATAATTGCAATTTTACCGTAATACAGATTGTAGTTATGTTTTAAACAAACTGAATTGCCTGACATGAAAAAGGTATTTGCAATTTTGTTGTTCCAGTAAGTCTGCAAAGAAACTCATCACAAGGATCTGGTATTTTGGTCTGTTATGGAAACCAACATTTCATTAGCTTTTGTTTTGCCAGCCAACCAGAATTTTTCCATTTTCAAAGTTACAACAAAATGGAAAGAAAAAGTACAGCGACACGTTTTATTTCTCTCTGTTTAATCTTTACATCGATATATCGAGTCTGTGTGTTATTCACAGTCAAACCTGCAAGCTCGTAGTCCACATCTTTCAAAACTGAATATTGTGAGCTATTCCACGAAGGTAGTCCAGTATGTTGCGGTTTTCTAATTCGTGAGTTGAATTTTGATTACAGCATTGAAACGCAATAGCTTTGAATCAAACGAAGTAAAATTAACCATTACTCCCGAACGCAATTAATAGACCAAAGGTAAGATGTAAAATCCCTGGAATGCAATACAACCTCCAATACCCGAGTTTCATTACGGTGTTGGTACGCAATAGCTTTGAATCAAACGACTGTTTTATCAGAAGTCTTTTGTGTACTTGTGTTCTTTGTGTTTTTGTTCTTGGCCTTTTGTGCAGTTCATATTAATCGAACAGATTATGCAGTAAATGTGGCCTATGGGATCTTATGCTGGACTTCATATTACGTAAACTTCATATTTGACCTGTTCATGTTATGTGAATTTCTGTCCATAGAAACCAAGGCATTTACAATGGGACCAAGAAAATCCCTTCATATTACGCGAACTTCATATTAACCGTGTTCATATTAAGTGGGCCCGACCGTATATTATTATTATGCTATTATTAAGTGCCAAAATATTCTTGAGCTTCTGCATGTTTCTTTGCCGGATGCCTTAGAAGGACTTATAACATGACGAAAAAGCATGTGCGTTATTCGCATGTTTTTTTAAGGTTGTGTCAGCGCTAATTATTTAATATTATCGAAATTTATTATTTTAAGGTTTCAGTACGATTCTGTATGTGAATCTCTCAGTTGATCCACTTATAAAAGTTATAGCTTACAGCATCAATACAAAAGAAACTGCCCTTAAATGTGTAAATATCCAAGAAAATACTTCCGCCTATGAACATTTTTATGCTCTTTTTTAAAATGATATTTATCAATATTTCCATATGAATTAACTTTTAGAGCTTTGACCATCATGCAAAGGGAACATCAATCATCAGGTGTCGAACGCATGAGGTAGGGTATCGTATACTTTTCTGAAGGCAGCATCACCGATATTCCTTGATTGTTTGTTCAAAGTCCTTGTTTTGAGATGTTTTGTGTACAAATGGGTTCACATCCCGGCAGACATTGGATGATCAGAAACCTCTTGCCAGAGTAGCTTGGTCGCAGTTCTGAGGATTACTTTTTGGTCGCTTTGAGGTAGTTTCTGTAATAATTCGATGTCTTTCCCACGTCGATGCGACGTCATGGTTACTTCTTTCAAGAAGATTGTTTTTACCAATCTTTTTTTAACTCCAAGCGATGTTGCTTTTTGGTCTTTTTTTGACGTCGTTTTCGCCGTTGCCTTGCTAAGGCGATATCGTTTTTGCAGCGTAGTAAAGACGTCATGTTTACGTCGTCGAGTGGTATCGAGTCGAATGCAAGTCTGCTGGGGATACTGTCTGTGCATGCAGGTTGCGGTCACAGGCTTACTTTTTCAACATTTATGAGTTTTTTTAAAGAAAGGCAGTTGTAGTCTGTGATGGGGCTGGGATGGAAGAACCAAAAGGTGCAGTGGAGAGGTCGAAGGGGAGAGCCAGAAACCAGCACATTTTTTTTCCTATCCGGAAAAAACATATTGTCTCTGTGATGGATGCAGGGGAAGGGTACGTGTAGGTATGCGTCTTAAGAGCCATCGGCGTACCGCCCATGCCATTGCTCAGGACTTCTTTAATGACCTGGGCTGTGTCTGTTTGCAAGGTGGTTACACATTTTGTTTGGGTTGGACAGATCGATGGCCTGTTGCCACCCCTTATTTCTTGGACACCAGAAAAATCCTGCTGAAGATGCTGTTTTTCTACGGCTGCCTTCGTGCCGTGCCATGTCGCGAAGGGCTTGTTGCTTCTCTGTTCCTTGCTGGTAGGCGCGGTTAGATTGTGGCTTGGGCAGTGAGAGAAATGGTGTGTAACCCTAAGGGTCTCGTTTAAATAGTAGTGAGTAACCTGTGCACCAACAAACTACCTCCTTTGTCTCAACCATCTCTCGCCAAACCGGCCAGAAGCTGCCCAGCCTGCCTCCTACGGGCAAGGGCGTATCTGAAGGCTTATAAGCTGGTGCACTTTCGGGTTCTGGAGAAAGTATTATCTAGACAGTATTACCTAGAGAGCTCCTTTGGTTGGTTGCTACCTGCACTGTTGCGAAACCGGCGGGAGTGCCTTGCTGTTACTGGATAGTTTGGCTTTTTTGCGGTGGAGAAGCCCATGCTCTCCTGTTCGATCGGGACCTGTTCTGGCGTGACTGAGGCTGACGCTTGCATTTCTGCTGCCGTGAGAGCCATATCTCAAGATAAATCTCTACTCTCCTGGTTAACTCGCTTAGTCTTCAGCTTACACGGATCTTTCTTACCTGGGATGGATGTGTGGCGAAGCTCGCTCAGACCTTCCACACTCGATCAGCAGTGCTTTTATTTATTTGGTATTTAACTTTTTTCAGCGACTTCGAAGACCATATTGGGACACACTTGCTGTGGTACAAGTTGAGAAAAAAATAAAGGAAGAATGCTGTAAACCACATCATTTCATTACGTTTCTCGTCAATAGGGCCAGACACTCGAAAAGCTTGGTAGCTACAGGGCCGAAGAGACGAAGGTCTTCCCATCTCGGCTTGAGATGTATGATATCAGAAAAAGTTAATGTTCACGATGTATTTTGCTAAGCTTTCGATTGTCTTGGCAGTGGAATGTCCGAGTCAATCCGTCCTGTGGGCGGCCACACTGCGCGATGGGTAGGATGCTTTAGGAGTGTTTTACTTATTAGGGCTTGGCATGGTAAAATCTGGAAAGCCCTCTGACACATCATCCTGATTGTTGGATCCTCTGTCGCGGTCGCCGAACATCCGTGCCCTACTGCTTATAGTTTGGATCGCGGAGTGATACGTCTGCGGGAGCATCGACGTCGACTGAGGCGACGGACAGGCGGAGTGTCTTTCGGGGATGGGGTGCGTAGGGCGTTTCCTGCTACCGCTAGGTCCTTCCACAAGCGCCAGCCTATATCTGGAGAAAGAATAGGCTCTAACGTTCGCAGAGGAAGCTGCACAGAAGCCTTTGGAGTCACATACACGCACGAATCTCTGGTCAAGTGCCGAGTAATATTAAAAGACTGTTTTGTTATAGTTTTGTCATTTCTGGCTTCCTTGAAACATTACTTTTCATAAATGTCTTGTTTATATTTCAACCAAATGAAGTGCTGTTTTCTCTTTTTTGCAGTGCAAACAGAAAATGCATGAAGTGCAGCATAAATACGGCGATTGTGATCATTCGGTCCGACGACCCGTTGTGCAGGTCATATTTTGTGACGTGATTAAATTCATTTTTGAAACAAATCATAACTTATTGTGTAACTTATATGAATTTGAATTGAGATCAAAGCACAAATTATTATAACGTAGATGTGCCAATATTGTTAAAACTGTTCTAGAGTACGTTGCAGGAACCTAATGCCTGCTTTATAGAATAAGACAAGTAAGACAAAAATAAGTGTAAATTTTCTTTGGATTCACACAGAGAGTGTTTTATGGCGTACTGTGTACACAAGTTCAGAATGACGTTTGGTAAATCGCGCGTGATAACAGATTTGGAAAAGCTGCTGATAGCATATTCTGGAGGGGCAGCCTCAGCGGCCTTGACCAACTTGGTTCTGGAGGTAAATTTTCATACACATTAATATGGATCATGCTGGAAATTTACCCGTTCAGTGTTTGAAGATTTTGTTGTTGCAAATTTGTCAAGACCTAGTGTTTAATATGAGCCAGTCGAAAAAAATGTTGAATTTTAGTACAGTTAATGGGCTAGAAAATAGGCAAAATGTATTATCCCTGAACAAATTAACAAGCGTCTACTATATTTGAAGTTAAGATAATGCAATTATTCTGTAAAAACCCGGTAATTCAATTTAAATGCGCTTTTAATAAACTTCGACCATTAAAGCAGAAAGGCGAAATCTTGCCGGTCAGGCTCAAGTGTTGCTTTTAAAGATTAAATATTGAACTGTATCGGAAAATGTTTTTGTTGAATAGGGCAAGAGTGAAAGGGCGAAAAGACAACTGCGTTTTATACCAACCCTTATATACATCGAAGGTACATGTTTTATATTTTATATAGAACTTATAGTGACACTTTTAAAAACTAAAGATTTTTTCCCGGTCGTTTTATTTGTATTTAGGCTATCCATTCAATGCTCCATCGAGCTAAGTAAGTCTTTCGCTGTTTTACCCGACGTGGCCTTTGGTTACAGGGATTGTATAGTGTGTGCTCTGTCGTCTGTCCATCCGTCTATAAGTTTTGATTTGGTGCCGTAATTCCTGCATATCGGAGCGGAGTAACGTTTTGTGGAAGTGTAGCCCACGCCGGGGAACAGTGCTCATTGTTGTATTTTCGCAATCCGGCAATTTTCGCCAATGCAGCGGGCCGATCACCACCTTTAAAAGCTATTTTCTGCTACACATTGTGTTAAATTTACCGAAAAATTTGCGTGAAGGTATTCTAGATCAGATGTTGGGAACGGGAGATCTTGGAACTCTGATTTTGTCATTCCGTTTCCAAGTATCCAGTCTGCTTAGCTGGAGGTCTTTGAACACGAACTAGACTGAATTCATTAATGTTTTATTATATCAAACACTGTTGACAAACTACTGTAATACTCTGTTGCATTTATCCACAAGAATATCTCAGAATAAAACTACAGTTTTCAAATGCTGGACCGAATTCTTAATTCATTTAGTGAAACATCACAATTTTATTTAAAATAACAACACTTAGAGCAAACTGTCATGTTAAAGTCATAATAAACCCCAAATAAAATGGCTTTGTAACTTGGACAGTACTGACCTCATTATGTTCTTTCATATATTCCTTCTTGTGTGTTCTCTGTGTAAATTATGGAGCACACTTTCACGTCGGGGCCACTGCGAATACATTGTAGACTGGCTAAGGCACGTTGGCATATACATTCGGATTAATTCGATTTTGCGTTCCGCTGGAATTTTTACTGTGGCCTTTGACCAAAATTACATTTCCGGGTAGAACATAAACACGCAACTAGTAAAAACAACAGCGCCGCCGTAAATGTATTATTATGTAACACATATACAGCCACTAAATAAAGTTATTGCTGTAAAATAATCATAATAGGTTGGAGTGTTCTAGAAAAAAATGCTGTGAAATATATGTTGGTTTATGCGCAACAAGTTTTTAAAAATGAGAAAAAATCAAGAAAAAATCGGCCAAAACAGGCATAACGAGAAATCCAATCGAAAGAACCAATTTTTTCTAGTTATTTCGGTTCTTTTAAAGGCCCAGTAATCTGATTTTGTGGATATAAAACGCGCAATTTTGTGGAGAGTATCGATTTCAAATGTTACAGAAAGTCTATGTAGCATTAATTGTGGTTCATGCCCGTATGCCGTTCAACAATATCAATGTGGACGGTGCGCCTTCATCCCAACATCAACAAAGTGAAAGTGATTAAGGCTCTACAAACTAATGTTAGGATACGTAAACTATTTAGTAATAAAATTAAAAGTTTCATCAAATTACTGTTGTATTTTGGATAAATTGCAGGGCCAGTGTGTGCCTTGTTCTTGTGACGACACCTAGGCACCTTGACGGTCTTGTCTTGTTATTCTGACGGCACCTGGGCGCTGTCACTTGACGGTCTTGTGCTTCAGATTTAAGATACCTCGAGTGTTTTGTTTAAAAATCCAGAATTCACATTTTCCGTTCAAACAGAGGAAGAAACTTCCAAACTGAAATACTTCAAGCGTAATTTAGTCCAGGAGAAAGATTGAAAAGAAAAAAGAAAGAAACTACAAATGTGAATTCATCTCAGAAAAGAGATATGCCACTTCGCTGTTTTACCTTCTTAACTGAAATAATTATGTCTCCTTTAAGGGTGACATATATAGCATTTGGTGTGTCTGTCCGTCTGTCCGTTTGTCCGCGGTGAGTTCTTATCAAATTAATGAGTCGATTTTTCTCAAAACATACATACATATTGAGGCACATGTCTAGATGATGCCCGTAGTATTTTTTTTTCGCTCCTTCAAAAATTCTATTTTTAGCAAAATTTTTGACATGGGGGGGAGGGTTCGTGCATTTTTTTTCACTTTGGCAGGCTAAATCTCCAAAACAGTTCGTTGGATAAGGCTCAGACGTCGCAAGAAGAACACTTATATAGCGCAAATGTATACTGCAAATTTTTTTTCATTTCCGCTGAAAATGTATTTTTGGCGATTTTTTTAATTTCTGATTTTTAATTGTTTTGACCATAATGTTGCGATATCTCCGAAACTGTTTGTTGATTAGGCTGAAACGTGGCAAGAAGAACCCACATATAGTGCAAATGTGTACTGCGAAGTTTTTCTTCATTTTCTGTAAAAATGTATTTTTGGCGATTTTTTGCCAAGGAATTTTTTCCGCGTGACTGATTGGGGGGCGGGGGGAGGGACATATCCGTTTTTGTTTTAACACTGGCCAGTCTAGTTATATAAAATTGAAATAAATGTTTTTCCGTGTCGTGCAATGCGACCGTGTAATAATAATAATAATAACAATAATAATAATAATAAGAAGAAGAAGAAGAAGAAGAAGATAATAATAAGAAGAAGAAGAAGAGGAGGAAGAGGAGGAGGAAGAAGAGAAAGGAAGTGCCGGGTTCACATATTTTTAAAATAAAGAATTCTGTCGCCGCTTGATGCAATTTTTCCTTCAAATAATCGGATGAGTATAACTTGTTCTTAACTTGAACACATAGCACAAGACGGTTTTCACTTCATGACTTCAGAGCAAAAAGTAAATTTGCTTTCCACACAAGCTGACGATTATGGATTACCATTGGTGGCCTATCACCAACTGCTTTGTTATCAATGGCAGCGTCGTTATGGTTTGCCAGTCTCGTTATCATTTGCAGCTTCGTTTTTATTGGTAGCCTCGTTATTTTACCCCATGGTTCTGTCATTCCAGAAGGCGATGTTTCGGGACTGTCGACGGAAGAGCAGAGCGCGACAACTCGACGCGTTATCGCTAACATGAATAAGACTGGTTTCAACTGTGCTGTTTACAGTTTGAATCAAGTAAGCACTGCGCTGTTACATAGTCCCATAGTTCAATGTATATATAAGAGAGAGAAAGAGGGCTGGTTATCGGTATTTTATTGGCGAGTGACGCTATTAAGCAGGGCCACTTAAGTTATCGCCATTGATAAAATGACAAGAAAAAGTCTACGGTATCCGGAGCCGTACGCAAAATAGATTAACTATGTCTGTAAAATCCAACTCTGGTTGAGGAATTGGCCTGGAAGTCTTATAAGAGGCCAAATTTATTTCGAAAACATCGTATTACGCCGTTTATAATTTTGAAACATATTAAAGTTGCCGCTTTTACACCATGCTGCATGCAAGGCTACTGGCATTAACTGCCGTCTCTCAATTAGAGTGCTGGCCGATTAATATAAGGACATCAAATGTTGTCCAATCAGATTTGGCAAGATTTTGACTCGACCATTCTGATCGGATACGGTTTTAATCGCACTGATTTATGAGACATATTAAGTTAAAAAGGAAGCAATGCCCCCAGACAACACTCCTCTTCTCTCAGGTATTTCATGCTGGAGAGTTACGGCCTGTGCACACAAATGTAGTCGAGCTGAGTGATCGCTTGATGACCTTGACTGCAGAGGACAGTGCTGAGCCCGTGGATAAGGGCAATGCCGAGAAGAGCGAGCTACAGAGGCTGCTCAAGGATACAAAGACTTTGACCGCCAAACAGGAGTTAGTCTCACATCTCAGGCAAGTATTTAATCAGTACTCACATCTCAGGCAAGTATTTAATCAGTACTCACATCTCAGGCAAGTATTTAATCAGTACTCATATCTCAGGCAAGTATTTAATCAGTACTCACATCTCAGGCAATTATTTAATCAGTACATGTCATGGCTTTTTTTGACCGCGACTTCGTCGGGTGGTCTTGGCACATCGGTGGAGCGACAACCGTCGTCTGTATGTACGAATGTAAGCTTTTACTTAGTATGTTTCCCCTCTTTCAGTTTTGATCGGATTCCTTTCAAATTATGTGTGACTGTACTCTTGGTAGGCTCTTTTTAAAAAACTACTGTTGGGGCAATCCGCCAAAAAATGGCCAAATGGAGGACTTTTATATTTTTGTTGTTGCCATTTTTCAAAATGCTGCTTCTGTCACAGTGATGATCGGATTTTCTTCAAATTTTGCATAATTGTTCACTAAGATGGCATCTCTTGAAAAAAAAAGTACTTTCTTGGTGATCCGCCAAAAATTGACCAAATTGGGAGCATATTTTAATTTATTGGCAACCAATTTTCAAAATGCTTCTTCTCTTACAATTTTTGTCAGATTCCTTTCCAATTTTGAACGATTTTCCCTGCATGGTTCTTCCTTGACAGTTGACTTTGTTTGTCCATCCGCCAAAAATTTACTAAATTGGGGGTGGGGGGCATTTATAATGTTATGATAAGCAATTTTCAAAATTGTTCTACACGTACAATTTTGGTCAGATTACATTTAATATTTGTACGAAAGTTTACTGTCTTGAAATTATTTGGTGATCCGCCAAAAATTGGCTAAATTAAGGGCATTTAAAAACATTGGTAAATATTTACATTTCTTTTAGTAGTCAAATTTCAAAAAAAATTTTCTTCCACAATTTTGTGTTCACTAAATGTTCACTAGTCTGTCCTCTCGTGAAAAGTTGCTTTTTTTTTGGCGATCCACCAAAAATTGGCTAAGTAGGGGTTGGGGACGGTATCCAATGTTCGAAATGCCTTTTGTCCCACAGTTTGGATCAGATGGTTGTTAACTTTTGTACGGATGTTTACTAGGCAGGCCTCCTTGAAATTTTTTGGCAATCCACTAGAAATTGGCCAAATGGGGTCATTTATATTTTTGGGGCTTTTCCGAGTTCTTTTTCTTCCACACTTTCGATCAGATTTCCTTTAGGTTTTGCATAAATAGTCACTAGGTGATCCTCTCTTGAAAAGTAAATTTTTGGGGATCTGTCAGATATTGGATAAATGGGGGGTATTTTTCAAACCAAAAATTGCTGGCCATTTTTCAAGAAATACTGATCGGATTTCGTTCCAGTTTTGTATGAATGTCACCTGGGTGGTTCTCTGTTAAGACTTTTTTTTTTGGCGGGGGGGGGGGGGGGGGTGAGGGGCTCAGGGCATTTCTTCTGCCAAAATTTTGATTGATATCCTTTCCAGTTACTACGACTGTGGTCTAGATGGTTCTCTCTTGAAAATTACTTCTTTGGCAAAAAATGAAAAAAAAATGAGGGGGGGGGGGGCATTTATAAATTTTTCTTTGCCAGTTTGCAAAATGCTTTTCTGCACAGTTTGAATCGGTTTGTCTTAATCTTTCCATGAATGTTCAATATGAGGCATGTCTTGAAAAATTTTTTTTTTTTTTTTTGGTGATTCACTAACATTGGCCAAATGCTGGCATATTTGAATTTTTTGGTAGCCAGTTTTCCAAATGCTTATTCTTCCGCAATTTTGATGTGATTTCCTCAAAATTTTGCAGAAAAGTTTCCCGGGTTGTCCGGTCTTGAAATGTTTTTGGAGGTTCGCAAAAAATTGATCACATAGAACTATTTTTAAATTTGTTAGCTAAATTTTAAAATGCTTCTATACCCTCAATTTTGTTTGGACTGCTTTCAAGTTTTGTTCGAATATTCCTTCTGAAAACCATATTTTTTAGCCAAACATCACCATCTTGGTTTATGTTGCTAGCCAATTTTGAGAATGCTTATCTCGCATAATCTTGATAGGATTCCTTCAAAATTTTGAACGAATGCCCATTGGAAAAAACCGCGATTCTCCAAAAATCGGCCAGGTGGCGGCATTTTGAATATTTTTTCTCCATTTTCTCAAAAAGTGCCTTGCCTGCTGTAGTTTGATTTAATTATTTGAAATTTTAGAATATCACTTTTCATCTGATGCTTTCTTTAAAAATTCAGTTTTTGCGCACCTCCAAAAATTGGCCTCATGCTGCCGTTTGAATGTTTTATTGTTCAAGTTTTTCAAAATAGTGAGTAGTTGCTAGTCATTCTGGTCAGATTACTTTCTTTTTTTAGGCGTAATCCAACGCTAAGATCCTTTGAAATTTACTTTTCTGAAATCCGCAAATGCCGGCCTTTGAAAAATTGTCAGTAACCGTTTTTTTTTAAATAACTAATTTTTTGGCGACCGTATAAGCCTATTAATGCTTGATTTACTAGATCTCGGCTGGTCACAGTGTCCCAGCCATTCTTGTTGAATTTGGCAGTAAGGATGTTGGTATGTTTGTTCGCTTTAAATATTCAATATTGACCTATCGTTGCAAGAAGCATTACTTGAACGAAGAGACACAACGTAAAGCGGTATGCTTTCATAAGTGTAAGAATTGAGTGTAATATGCACAGAATATGATCAATTACTTACTACCAAAAGCAGGATTCTATGAACTCCCCCCCCCCCCCCCTCCCACCTCCCGCGAAAAAATGAAACTTCTCCTTCCGCCAGAAATATACTCGTGAAAATATTGAGTTTATGTGATGTTGCCATTTTTGTCAGGCGTAAATTGTTAAGCAAAATAGCGATCGGCCATGGCGTACAGAAGGTTCTGCTGGGAGACTGTGCTACAAAGCTGGCCATAGGAATGCTGTCAACCATAGCACAAGGAGGAGGCGCGCATCTCTCTCAGCAAATGGTATTTGCCCGCCCCCCCCCCCCCCCCCCAAAAAAAAAAAAAAAAAAGAAAGAAAAAAAGAAAAAAAAATAATAATAATAACAACAATAATAATGATAATAATAATAATAATAATAATAATAATAATGCCCCTCTCCTACCTTGCCATCTATGAGCATTCTTTGTCTGCGTCTTTTCTCAGACTTTTACGAGGGTCAAATTTTCTGAGAGTTACGATTTGCTAAAGAGCGACCCTTTGCCATGTTTTCATCCTGTGTTTTAGGGCTTCATAGACGATAGGGGAGATGGCGTGATGTTTTTGCGACCTGTCAAGTGAGTTTTAGATTTAAATGCTCCAGAAAATATATTAATGAAATTATCAGAATGTTGATGAAGAGATAAAATAGCGCTGTACATTGTGGAAATGGAAGTACGAGAATTGTAGGTGTGGAAGATGTCATGGATTTGCTGAGCAGTCAAGTATCAGTGTAATAACAGAGGCGTGGCCACTGTTATGTTGCTTAATAAGTTAGGTACTGTTATATTTGCTTACAATAGAGTTATGAATGGAAGGCCTTGCGCCGTTGTCATTTTCAAGATGTAAGTTGTGTAGAAAGAACTAACCTGGTTTCACTCATCTTGTCTTGGTTTGTTTGCTTATATCTACAGGGGATTTACCAGCAAAGAAGTCGCCCTGTACAACGCTCTGAATAATGTGCCGACAGTGTTCAGTCCCAATTTATCAACAAAGGTTATATTTCTTCTCTCACTATCAGACAAACATTGGGACTGTAATCTCCATGTACAGTATTTGCTTAAACTGTTCAAAAAAAAAGAGTGAGAGAGATCTTCTTTCTTAGATTTTAATAAGTCTCGAGCCTGCATGAACTCCATATCGTTTAAACAAATATTGCATTTCTTTGTATGTGTTTGCTTTAACCTTGTCCAGACTGGCACGAACAGCAGCCTTCAGCGACTCACAGAGGAATTTATTAACGGCTTGCAGCAGAACTTCCCAAATACGGTGTACACTGTTTGTAGGTCAGTGCCCTGTAGCGATCCATTTTTGGCCCAGTTGGTCCAGTTGGCGCATGTACCCATACTGTGGACTCTGTCGACAGTCTGTCCGTCTGTAAACCTTTATTTTATATTAATGCTGTTTTAGTTTTCATCGGATCGCAGTACCGTTTGGAGGAGGGGGTGATGCACATTATTTTATTTTTGCAAAAAGCTATCTCCTGCAAAGTTTACTGATTTAAATTAAATTGTAAGAAGTAGCATTGGCTTGAAACAGTCACCATGTTTGTGGCTGCTAGAAAAACAGAGTGTGGATAGCTGAAAGCAATCAAGATGGCGGCGCTTATCTTGATGGAGAGGACTATTGGCATGGCAGGCATTCGGGTCTAAAAGAAGTGTTCTGACTTGAACTGATATTGAATTCAGTTCTTGCGGTTGATTGAATATACATGTCACAGGCAGTGTTGGAATTGGGATAATTTGTGTATGGCCAAAACGTTCGTAGTTCGTGTTTTGCCTGAAATGCCTGGCAAATACATTATCCAAAAAAAAAAACCCGCTTTCGTCAGATTTTCAGAGAATCATGAAATGTTTCAAAACAGTCTTTTGTAGTTATTCTGGTACGTTAGAATCATAAAAAACACAAAATAAAATGGCACTTGGTCAGTACTGACCTCAGTAAGTTTGATTATGTATTACTTCTTGTTTGTTATGTGACATTGTGTAAACATGTAAAATTGTCCAGAACCTGTTCACATCCGGGCTACTGTCAATGCACCCCAGACCGGCTAAGGCACGTTGGCGTCAATATTCAGGTTTAATTCGATTTTGCGTTCCGCTGTAGTTTCTGGCGTGCGCTTGCACAAAATCCACGACAGTTGAACTAAGACTATTTGATCGAGCCACCGTTGATCTGAATGGGCAGAGTTATAACGTGGAGTGCCCTTAAATTGACACTGGGGGTAGCTGAATGCTATACTTTTTTAAAAGGTGCTCTGAAGTATTCTGTAGTGTTCTGTTTCAAAATATTTAAAAAGAAGGTCGAAAAATCTTATGTTATAGAGATTTTGGTATGGTTAAAAAGAAAGCTAAAATGAGAGTGTATATCAATTTATCTCTTTATCAAGTCGACAAATAATTATACCCCCCCCCCCCCCCAATTATCAGTTATCAATTATCGTAAGACCAGTCTTTGGAATACATTTTCCACAACATCAACATCAGTGTGGATAGTGTCACCGTCACATCAACATCAGTGTGGATAGTGTCACCGTCACATCAACATAAACAAAAGGAAAGTGACCAAGCCTCCTTTCCAGCCTATTCAGCTCTGATGTCGTTATTCGAACGAATACTTGCAGCCCAGAACGAAATTAATGTTGAGGATACGGAAAATATGTAGTAATAGACTTAAAAATTTTGCTAGCTGTCCGCCATATTTTGGACAATTCGCAGTGCCAGTTTGTGTATTTTACTGTGACCGCACCTGGGCACCGTTACTTGACGCTGCTGTTCGACATTCTTCTAAATGTTCGCCTTTTTCCAGAATTTCTGGTTTAGTCAGCGTCGCGTTGCATTTGGCTAGGCTCTTCACAGTGCATCCTCCGCTATACTGCTTAGGCTTATATATACAAGGCCCTGACAAATAACAAACAGTGAAACCTGTTTGCAGTGACCACTTTCCAGACCCGGATAAAACAGACAATAATACCTTTGTGAAGGCCCACCTTCTGGATCTTGTTTGTAGTAACTACAATCCAGATGCAGATAAAAAAGAACGATAAAGTTTGTTTGAGTTACCACTTTCCAGACGTTAAGTAAAAAATGACTGTAGTGACCATTTTGGTATTGTTTTCATTTTCACGGTTTAATGACAAAATACCGCATTTCTTTGGCTACTTCTCGGCGCTTGAACTGCTTCTGGTATGAAATACAATCGCAGGATCGCCGAAGGCGCTAGCGAAACATTTGTAGGATACTTTCCTCTTCTGCAATCCAGTTGAGTTGAAAACAGCGATTGATTGCAGTCCGGGGTTATAATAACAGCATTAGCTCATTGAATTGCAATTCTCGAGGTCTGTTTTCTAGTTTATGCTGTGGTAGGCCCTACGATTTTATGGGTATCCAGACATTTGGACCAGCGACAATTTCAGCGAGAGACATTTCGGCCGGAAGTGGAAAGTGTAACATTTGGGCGACTTCAAAAATTGTTCAAAGCTTACGTATTTAATGTCGTGACATCCGTTACTGTGTGTACTTCTGTAATTTTGGTTAAAATTAAGTGGGTTAATTCTGCCCGCTCATATATTTCACAATCAGAACAATGGACTTATTCTTTATCTTACCCAGCAACAGGAATAAGCACCGGCTCCTCTGGTACGATGGCTGCTGACACATAATGATATTCAATGAATTTCTGCAAAGTTGCAGTGGGGTACGATCTTCTGTTATTTACCGACAGTGGGTGATACTTATTGACACTGAAAGGATTTCTTTCAGAGTTCGCTAAATAAAGGGATTTCAAGTCCTATTGCCCCTGTTCATGTTTAGGAACCATCTGGCCCAGATATCACATTTTTCACTTCTGGGCGAAATGTCTTTGGTCCAAATGTCACTGGCCCAAATGTCTCTGCCTCTGTCCAAATGTCATGGATTGGTCTCTCGTATTATCATAAAGTCATATGTGACGTTATAAAGGTCCATGGATAAGGCCGCTTAATAAAGACTCAGATTACTTGAGGTGGAGGTCTTCTTCAATCAGGTTATCAGGTTTCTTACCATACGAAAACTGAAATAAAGTTTTACCTGAGCTGAAGAAAACTGTTTTTTTTTTTTGTTGAAGTGGCAATAGCTGAATGACGGGAAAAGACGCGCCTTGTAATAATGAGTAGTCTGCTCTAGTCTGCTCTACTCTGCTGTACTCATTGTACTGGCGTTGGTAAAGATGTAATATTTCAAATTTATCGTCATAAAATGTGAATTAATCGGCTAAGAAATATACATTGTTAAAGTAAAACGTAGCACGGTTAACACCCTGGTCTTATTTACTACACCAGAACGGGGGAAAAGCTAGACTTGGTCGAGTCCTCAAGCGACGGCAGTGGTGCTGATCGCTGCAGTCTCTGTCAGGTGAGGTTCTGTTTGTTTTTTTTTCGGGGGGAGGGAGGGCTTACGTGTCAAGAACGGAATATTTTATAAAAAGACAGAAAGAAAAGGGAAAGTAACTGGACAAGTTTCCAGTGAGTACAAGAAAATATATACACCTTACAGATGCATAAGTGTAAATGAATTTAAGTTGACACTCGGAGTAGCAGGCTTGGGTGTTAATGTTGCTATCACTTTGTCATTGCCAGTTTGTTTACTCAAAGGTGTAAATACTTGGTGGGGGGAGAGGGGAACATATATCTATGGTACCGAATTTTTATACAGAAGTATTTGATTAATAGCGCAGCATGCGAAAAATGTTCGCCTGTTTTTCCTTCAGGAGGCTTTAGATACGAACGTGGGGGATTCGTCTGCACTGAGTGCTACGCTTTTCAGTCAACATCTCTGTGATAAACAAATAACCTCATGCAATCCAGTGACGTCGACTTCAGGCGGCACTGCCCCCTCCGCCAATCAGCAACCGTGTAGCAGTGATGGAATGGCGTGTCCTGGCGGCACAGCCAATCAGAGCAGTTGTAACACTAGTGGTCAACAGGAATGTTGTGGAGAGGGCGACGGTTCGTGCCAGTCCACAAAGAAAAGGTACGGATGTTGTCCACCAATACACCGCAGATTTAGGTAACATCAACTTCATCAAAAATTGAAATATGTAAAATACACAGAAACAGGAATATTGTTCAGGCGAAAAAATACCTGTGAAACTACACGCCTGCTTGGGTGGAATTAAGTTTTAAATGTATGCAGAAATATTAATTTTGGTTTTCTCATTTTATACGTGCCGGTATAATGGTTAAAGGATGTGAGTGTCCGATAAATCAGACAGCTTCTTAGCCCAGCTAAGCCACAGGCTACACATGCTATAGCCATCGTCTGGAGCCATAACGTTTATTTTACATTATGAGCGTGGTCAAGATCGGAGAGATACCCCTTATATGTGGTTCTATAGTTTTAAATCGCTCCAAACCAGAACTGTTTTTGAGGTAATGTTGAACTTCGTTTTTGACTATGATTAAAGAAGGTCAAGGTCACCGAGGTATTTTTTTTAACTTCGCAGTGCCAGTTCATGGCTGTTTACGCTGCGAGCGCTGACGATCTATTTTCTTATTGCTTCGGGGATGGGGGAGGGTAGGGGGTGGGGGTATTGTAGGAATCTTGGATTTGATAGCAGGTACGTGTCAATGTTAAATTAGAAATGCTGCAATGATTTCTTCTATTCTTTTTGTCTGATAAAATACAGAAAGCAGACTCCATCAACTGTCGCGGTGACAGCAAAGACTAAACTACTAAGTAGCAGTCTTTGGGGAGAGTTTGTGGAAGGTACTCCTTTCGTGCGTAGACTGCATCAATTCAGTGTTTTGTACGATGGCACAATGTAACAAGTGCCAGAAGTAGACTGCTCGCCAGATGTCGTCTCAGGCCTTGCCATGTTATTCGCCAGATGTCTCTTTAAATACCTACGGCACTCAAACACTCACGTTTCACTGTTCCCGTTAAAGGAGACACATTTTCTACATGGGATGCGTAAAAGTTTGTCTCTGAGTGAATTAGGTAGAAAAGGTTTATTCATAAAGAAAGTGCCACATTCAGGGTGGTTTTGAGGTGGACTTTCAAGTTTTTAACGTTTTAGACTCAATTTACGTTTTTTTTTTTTTGTTTTTTTTTTTTTTGAGGTTTTGGCTTTGAATGTTTACCTCTTTGGGATAGGATTAACCAAGCTTCTGTACCCGTTCTGTTATCTTTGTTTCCGTTGATGATTAACCAGAGTCGGTCTTTGTATTGCACTTCAGCCACGACCACACAATAGAGCCACTGTAAACAATTTACCTGCCGGCTTCCAACACGAATGCATGCGGGCAAGCTCAGTTAATTGCAGAGCGGCAGACAAATTAGGAACACGTTATTACAATCATTGCTGTACTTGTTGCGACGAATCCAAAAATAATTTCCCAGAATGGCGCACAGTGACTTTCTGCGGAATGTCACATGGCTACAGTTAAAGCGAGTGTTTTCAATAGATTACAATCAACTTCTGGCCGACGTTTTTATTTCATCCAATTAAATTAATCGTAGTTAATATTCAAGTGCATGAGTTATCGCTTGCATTTTTATGTGGTGGGTGAGGGAGGGGGAGTTGTGACGGGCAATCGGCATTTGGGTCTAAAATTAGAAATAAACATTGGTAAGACACGGGCTGGAATTATTTTGTCAAGTCACTTGTTTCTGAGAAATATAAAGAAGTTGTTTCAGAAGCATTCAAGTTTTCTATGACACACCGTAAGTCTTGATGAAACAATCAAAGCAGTGACCGTACAACCATTATGTGCGAATTTAGAACAGAACCAAAGCAATTACGTATAATTTGCGAATATTTACATGATGACAAGTTTTTGCATTCGCCAAAGATGCATGTATTAGAAGTGAATTATATGACTGATTGAGAGTAAGGCCAGGAAGAAAAGTCGCCCATTTTTTAATTGCTCAATAAAATATTAGACCCGGCATTGGCCAGAATCCTCTGTATATATTTATATGACGCAGGGTTCGAAATTGGCGGTAGTTTTGACATTTCGCCACCAGAAAAAAATCTTGGTGGCGAAATTTTGCCACCAGAAAATCTAAGGAAAACATAGTTCACAAATTAGAACAATATTTTTTTCGGAAATAACATTATTAATTGGTAAATAGGCGGTCTGTCAAATTGGTTAGACCAATACCGGTTTATTGATAATAAACAGTGGAGCGCTTATCTGAATTGTTGTTTTCATGTTGTTGCCAGCTGGCTACATTCGCCACGGGTCAAGTGAATTTGGCCACCAGAACAAAAAGTTGTGGCGAAAATCGCCACCATGTCAAAAGACTTAAGTTCGAACCCTGTGACACAACACATAGATTGGGCCATTGATTATCCAACTTTATATTTTGCAGCATTTGAAGTGGTTATGTCTGTATACGAAGGCCGAAGGGGCAAGCCCGAGAAAAATCTCGAAAAAAATTTCTCTCCCTAAAGGCCATTTGATGCCTTTCAGGTAATGTGTACATATTGTACGCGCTCATGTCTTTCCAACTCTACCAAAGCATTTAAGAGCATTTAAATAAAAAGTATTCACTGGACAAAAACACGATCCGGATTGAAGCGTTCAGCGGAGTATTTCTGTGTTTTGTGAATTCATGGCATGGTCTCTGCGTTCTTTTTGTGAATTAACAGCGTAGTCTGTGCGTTCTTTTTAGCGGATCAACTGTTTCGAGAAAAGTGCTTTGAAGTGGCAACTCGTGAGAGTTAAGCGCTTTGAGAAGCATCGGGACTGAAGATGGTCATTTTGAATTACTTTGAAAATAAGTGATTCTCAGACGCTTCAAACTGCCAAATCAGAAAAGTTCATGTTTAACATTAAATCCATGTCAGGTTGTTAGTCTGATGTGGAGTAAAAGTCAGTTTCTCTTCAATTATTTATTGGTAATAGTTGCATGGATTGTCGATCTCACAGGACTATTAATAAGTATCATTATAATAGTAATAGTTCTGGAAATATGTCGTAAAAACTGGGACAAAAAAGGATCGACGAAAATGCACTTTTATATTCCGAAAGTGTGAGGTGTATTTTCGGTGTACGGTTTCCGTGACTTTACGTTTTGTTTAAGTAGCGTTATCGAAAACGGCAGTGCCAATATTGAAATTACGGTGCAGGTGATGGAACTGCAATAGGCGCTAAAGAAATACCGGCTAAATTAAAAATACACTGAGCCACCTGTGTGGCTGTTGACTCAAGCTTTATGTTACTGATAAATTAATTATTGCAGAGTTGCCGGATCTAAAATGTAGTACCCCACCCCAACCCCTCCCAGTCTGGCTTGTGGCTTATTAAATAGAGGGTTGTGTGCAGACAACATTGTGTTGTGACGTCAACACTGCAAACCCGCTGAACTGACTTCCTAAAACATGTATCATAATTACGGGCGCGAGTGTTTGCGTTACACGTTCTACTTAATCACCAATAGAAATATAATTGTTTGGTAAATTTAAACCTTCCCAGATGATAGCCCAGGGATATTAATGATCGAGCAATATTGAGCATTTCAGGAATTGTCCTGATGTTTTGTCTGTTTAGTCACGGACTAGTGGAGGTGAAATTAATGGGGTCTGACATGAAAACCATCTAGAACGTTTTGTAAAAACCGCATGTACAAAAAACACTTAATTGCGCATGCGCTCACAGATCAAAATACAAATGTCGGATTCCGATCTATCAGTGAACTGAACTCAGTGAATTTGAATGCAAAAGGATGTCATGGTTTGTGACTATTTAATTTACAATCATTTAATATCGGCACAGGTAAAAAAGAGACGCTGTTATGAATGGAAGATCTCACTAGTTAATTACCGGTTTGTTTATTTTTTGCAGCTTAAACGTTCTTTTTTATCAGTTGCTGAGGCAACTGATGATAAAATCTCCTGCGGAGGTATAACAGAAAGGCATATTACTGCTCAAATATACTATTGAGAAAGAAAGATAGAAATTCGTTACTCGCCCAGTGACAGCAGTTCCCATATATTGTTACACCTTTACGTGTGTCCTTTGTTCTAATGATTTTGAGGGAGACACGTGGTATTTGTACGCTCTGTGTGTGAATGTGTGTACGCGCGCGCTCGCGTGTGTGTGTGTATGTTTGCCAGTCTGTTGTGAACAAAATGTGTATAGATATCTAGTGAACGAAAAGTCGGATCGCTTACAAACTGATCTGTTTATTCTTTGGGTAGGTTGGACGGTTCTGTAAACTTTTGTCACATGCTACGTTATCAGGACAGGCGTATGACGTCATTACGTAAAACTCTTGCGTGCAAAGTTTCTCAGCCGCTGAGCATCGGAGAAAGTTCAAACTTGGAGGGACTGTAGCTTAATGGATTAGTGAGATCATTTTACCCTTTTGATCTGTTTGCTGTGCCTTTGAAGAACATATTCACCACGATATAAAGCGTTTGCGGATTGTGCGTTTTAATATGTGATTGGTCGGATGATTTCACAATCATCTGAATTCAGTCTGAATTGAGATGCCAAACTATTTTTTTACCTGTGTACAATATAGACCTAACGAGACGCCGGACTATGGACAGAAAAGAAACATAAAGAAACTGTTATTACCGAAGCAGTAGAGGTTAAGAGCAAATGTAAGCCCTTGTGAGACATAATACCTGAATGTTAAAAACACGCTTTCAGGTGTCTTGCGTATTAATAGTCGGTTTTAGTTACTTGACATTAGCAGTTGATGAGGAAATAGAATCGAGGGTGGAGTGGAAGGGGGATGGGGGTATAGGAGTCACCCGTCCATATAATATGGGCCAGAGCTGAACCCAATTTATTTCCCAATGTGAAATCGTATTTTTGAATGACCAGAATATCAAGTCAAAGAATAGCATGGTCGTGACTATATTTGGGTAATGGGTGTGAGGGTATATTTTTTTAAAGGGGTTGTTGTTGAGTTCAGAGGGGATTGGGGATGTAATGACTGCTTTGAAGACCCGGATAAAAAGACCTGTTTGTAGTAACAACTTGCAGACGCGGGTAAAAAGGCGTCCGGTCAAAACTGTGCATAGCGACCTTATTCCAGGTCGGGTAGAAAGAATTACATTAAAACCTGCATGTTATGACTTCCTTCCAGACATTCTGGGCTACACAGAGAACTTTACCACATTCAGGGTCTCGAAACAAAGTAGTTCGTAGTGATACCTTCCTGATTCGATTGCAAAGACTTAGAGTATCCCCTTTTGGAAAGGTTACATACAGATGGGGAAGGGAATGTACTGACTATCTTCCACAATCAGGAGACAATATGAAGACAAAGTATATCATGGTTTTAACTATTTTAAGTACTTGGTGTGATAGTATATTTGAGTAAAAGGTTTACTTTTGCTTTCGGAGCCTCACACACATATTAAAGTGGGGGGGGGGGGGGGGGAGGCGAGGCTTTTGTGAATATAAAAACCACTTACTGAGGAAGGAGGTTGGTGCTGTAGCGTCCACTTTCTAAACCCGGAAAAAAGACGTGCAGGAAAACCGTTTTGTAGTAACTTGATTCCAGGCTCTAATTAAAGAGACGCCCATCAAGTTGCATTGGTCACCGTCACCTTACGCACCCGGATAAAAAGACTACAGTTATACCTGTTTATGGCTGCCACTTTCCAGATTCGGATAAAAAGACGTCAGAAAACTCGTCTTTTATAACCATATTAAAGGCGCCGAACAAGGACAAACAGTGAAACCTGTTTGTGGTGACCACCTTCCCGAAGGCACGAGCCAAAATTTTCATGATACGTAAACAGTGACCGATAGCGATCCGAAGTTATAACAGTAAATATTACTGAATTGCAGTTCTCGAAATCTGTTTTTTTTTTTGCGATCAGTAGCGTCTCAAATGACTGTCACAACATTCTCTTTGGTGTTTACATTCGATCATTCAGTAATAATTAATACTACAAATGTCATGTGTTGTCCACGCGACTTTGCGCGACATTCAGTGCTATCAGGGCATTTTTTGCCAACTCATACATATCTAGGCTACAAATGGAACTAACCTAAAAAAAAAATTTTAGGGAGGGGGTAAAAGTCTGGATGGCACGCCTGCTGCCTGCCACCCACCCCATCCAATCCGCTCACCCGGCACTGATTCCGCGCGCCTTCTGGCTGCTGGCATCGAAGGCCTTCTTTCTTGGCCCGACAGTTGTCAGCATCCGGGACGATTGTCAGTGTTTTGCCTCCGTTTCTCAGTGCACAAAGAGATCACCCGACAAATGAGATTCTCGTAGATGTAGCCAACAGGTTTGCCGCGAGTCATTACGTCCAAAAACAAAAGGGCTTGTTGTAAAATGCTGAGCCTAGATCTGTCTGTTTGTGTTCTCTTTTAAAAGGGTTGCCTTGACGGCGGCGAATTAGTATACTCCAGACGGCCGCGGAATGTAACGAACCTTTTGTTTTAATGGAACAAAGAGTGTCACGTACGTGCGGCTTTCATTTAGCTCTAAATTGATTTACAAATTTTACAAACCAGAATTACTTAGAACAAAATTAATGCGGTTTAGCCACAGGATGAAAAAAAATGCTTTTAAAATTTTTTCTTGCCACGGTTTATCGTGCTTGCTTGTGAAAATAAGGAGGGAGATTCCTAAGTTCTTAAGGTTTAACCACTAAACCACGAAATCTTTTGGGTTGTTTGTTTTGTCCATGCGTTTATCTTCGTAATTTTTTTCTCTTTTGCTGCAAATACATGTTTATGCACGAGTAAAAATATAGATGTAAGAAAGTTAGTTTTGTTAGGGAAAAGGCGAAGGAGTTTTTTTTTTTTTTACTGGCACCGTCCAAGCCATGTAAGTTCCTAAAGGAGTTTTTTTTTAAATTGAGGCTTTTGTGCATGCCTTGGAGATGCCCAGTTCACTTCCTGTATCCTCTTTTGAAATGCTGTAGTGATAGGAATGTGTCCCTGTCCGTTTCTGTGGGGACGGGCAATAAGTGTACGCAATGTCACGGTAATTGATGTCATCCCGGGATAAGTAAGATGTTTAAAAGCATTAGCAGGGCTTCGGCCCAGGGACGGTCTGCACCCTGCGTGCCATTTAGTAGCTGCGATTGTCTCTCATCCTCAGCAGGGGTGAGGAGCGACGTGGAGTGTCCGTCAGTGTGCAGCAGGAGGCGGGAACGTGATTGACGGCCGCACTCTGCTGGTCGTATAAGGCCAGAATTCTGGACAAATTCACTGAGTAGGCAATCCTCAGAACACAATAGACCTCACGCAATTCGTCCAAAGTTTTTGATGGAGTGCTCAGTTGTTTACTGTATCTAAACGTACAGCCATAGTCAATTGAAAAAAAAGATAAATTTGGTAAATTTAACCCAGTAAGATTCCACAAGAGTATACACTTGCAAATCAAACGTAGTTCCGAGCGTACTGTGCTCATTTCTTCCACCACCTTAGGAATTAACACTGGCTCCGAGCAGCCAGTTTCTTTATGAGTGTGTATAAGAATAACTGTTCCATTGCAAAACACCCAAACAAATTCTGTTTGTCTGTTATGAACAAAATGTTGTGTGCATGATATCTCCAGAACGAAAGTCCGATCGACTTCAAACGTGATCTGTTTATGCCTTGGTCAGGTTGGGGCGGTTCTTTCAACTTTTGGCACATGTTACATTATAGATATAGGCGTATGACATCATTATGTAAAAATCTTGTGTGTGTGACGTCATTATGTGAAATATGTATACAGTTTTTAGCTTGAATGTCTTGAGATTTTGAATGATAATACTAGATATAAGTACCTACCTGGATAGTACTTTTTTGGCAATTCGCCAAAAAAATTGGCGTAAATATTTGCCAAAAATCAAATTTCTGCTGGAAAATAGTCTCACTGACTTCAGATTTTAAGTAAAGATAGCAGGGCACTGTTGCCTACCTGGCTTTTACTTTTTTCGTGATTAGCAAAAAAATTGGCGAAATATTTGACGAAAGACCAAAATATTTCAGTAAAATATTAAATGACTCCAGGAAAATAGTCTTACTGTCTTGAAATTTTAAGCAAAGGCTACCTGGCTGGCAAAATTTTGATGATTGGCCGAAAAATTGGCGGACATTTTGGCGAAAAACCAAAATATTAACTAACCCAAGGAAAATAGTCTTACTGTCTTGAAATTTTAAGGAAAGGTAGCAGGCTTTATTATCTTCCCATCCATTAATTTTTGGTTGATTGGCTAAAAAAAGATTTGGAAAAGAAAAATAGCCCCATCGCCTCGTACTTTTCAGTAACAGCAGCACTCGTTACTACTTAACTGGTTACTTCTTTCCTTTTTTTAAATCGGCGGAAATATTGGCCAAAAACAATTTTCTTGAAAAGGTTCACCTAGGGTTTTCGTTGAAATTTTGTTGGATGACAGGGTGCGTGAAGTGTCCGCCTGGCTTCTACTTGTTTTGGCTGTTCGTCAAAGATTTAGCGAAAAATGAAAAAAATATATTCAGTAAAATCTTAACAGACTGAAAGAAAGTAACTTCATTGTCTTGAACTTTTAAGTATAGGTAGCAGTCAGTAATCACTACTGACCTGGACGTTACTTGATTGCCAAAATTGGTGGAAATATTAGCTAAAAAAAAAAAAAAGAAAGAAAGAAAAAACATCAGTAAAACCTTAACTCACACCAGAGAAATGTCCTTACTGTCATTTTTGTGAAAAGTTGTAATATCACTAAAATCTTAACGAACTCCAGGAAAATAGCCTTTTTGCATGTAATTGTAAGTAACAGTAGCAGACACTACTGCCCAACTGGATATTGCTGTCTTCCAATTTTAGATAAAGATAGCCATCATTGGTACTTACCTGGCTGTTACTGTTTTTCGTAATTCGGAAAAATTGGCCGAAATGTTGGCGAAAATGCACTTTTTGGGAAAAATCCTAACTAACGCCAGGAAAATAACCTCACTGCCTTGTAATTTTACGTAATAGTGGCACATATTTACCTCCCTGCCTATTACTTGTTTTGGCAATTTGGCAAAAAAATTGGCGGAAATGTTGGTCAAAAGGCAATTAAAATATACATCCTCATGTGGTTTCAAGGGAAACATCCTCATAAATATCTACCTGGCTATTACTTTTTTTTTGGCCATTCGCCAAAAATTGGTCGAAATATTGGTGATAAAACGTATTTTTCGTAAAATAGCTTACTGTCTTGAACATTTAAGTATGAATAGCAGGCATTACTGCGTACTTGTCCATTACTTTTTTTATTGATTCGCCAAAAATTAGCGGAAATATTGCCGAAAAACAAAAAACAAAAAAAAAACAAAAAATTCTTACTAAAATTCTTACTAAAATCGTTAGGGATATGATGTTACCCTCTTAAAATTTTGAATTATGGAAGCGGAAATTAGTACCCATCTGGGTATAACTCTTTCGGTGATTCGCTAAAATATTATTGAAAACGGAAATGGCTCTAGGTATTTGGCCGTAATCTGTTGAAATTCTGCATAAAGGTGGCAGGCTTTGGTGCCCATCTGGTTGTTACATCTTTTCGTGATTCGCCTAAAATTGGTTGAAATATTAGTCAAAAACCATTTTCATGAAAACACATCTCCTCCTAGGATGTAAATGGAAATGTCCTAAAATTTTGATGGAAGGTAATGGTATGTATGTACAAATGGCTTTTACTTTTTTTGGCGATTCAAAACAAATTGGCTGAAACACGTGACTACTGCTTTTTTGGCGATTCGCCAGTCAGAGGACGAATCGGTAATTAAATTTTGAATTTTTCGAAAATTGCACGAATTCCCCGGGTTTTTCCTGAAGTTCTTCATGTCACAGATTCCTTGTAACATTTATCGAGCTTGGGCTGGTCAAAATGTTCCGGCTTTATTACCCATCTTCTGACCCAAGCTCTACACGTATTCTTTATGAAACTCAATCCGCTAGGGTGTAAAAGAGAGCCTCATGTCGTGGTTCATCACAAATTTCGGTTGAGGAAAAACGAAACATAAAACAGACCCAGTTCATATAATGAACTAATTTTAAAAATCACAAAGGTAGGGATGGTAATTATAAGACGGAGTAGACAATGGGGAAGGTCATCGTTAATATGCCGTACTGATTAATCCGAGCCCTTCTCATATGTCAGACTGTAAGAAACTGAAAGTAAACGAAATGACCCAGTAACTCGATAACGAAATTAATCCCTTCAAAAAAAGTTAAGGACGTATTTATTTCTGCACCCATAATTATAAGGGTAATCTTTTTCCAGGTAATTCCTAATATTCACTAAACGGACTAATAAGTAGCACATCTGCTTTATGTAATTTTTGTCCCGATCTGGTCCTATCACCTCCGTTATGCAGTGCTTGGGAATGGGGAGATAGTGGGGGGCATTGGTTCTAGGCCAGCCTTGCCAACCTGTACAAAAAATTGGAGACGCCAACCAATAGTTATAACATTAGTACCGGAAGCCCTAGAGTCCCTCCTTCATCCTCCGCCGTACGTAAGGCGCCATGGATGACCCCTTGATGAGAGGGATCTATAACACTAGTACCGGAAGCCCTAGAGTCCGTCCTTCCTCCTCCGCCGTACGTAAGGCGCCATGGATGACCCCTTGATGAGAGGGATCTATAACACTAGTACCGGAAGCCCTAGAGTCCCTCCTACATCCTCCACCGTACGTAAGGCGCCATGGATGACCCCTTGATGAGAGGGATCTATAACACAAGTACCGGAAGCCCTAGAGTCCGTCCTTCCTCCTCCGCCTAACGTAAGGCGCCATGGATGACCCCTTGATGAGCGGGATCTATAACACTAGTACCGGAAGCCCTAGAGTCCCTCCTTCCTCCTCCGCCGTAGGTAAGGCGCCATGGATGACCCCTTGATGAGAGGGATCTATAACACTAGTACCGGAAGCCCTAGAGTCCCTCCTTCCTCCTCCGCCGTACGTAAGGCGCCATGGATGACCCCTTGATGAGAGGGATCTATAACACTAGTACCGGAAGCCCTAGAGTCCCTCCTTCCTCCTCCGCCGTACGTAAGGCGCCATGGATGACCCCTTGATGAGAGGGATCTATAACACTAGTACCGGAAGCCCTAGAGTCCCTCCTTCATCCTCCGCCGTACGTAAGGCGCCATGGATGACCCCTTGATGAGAGGGATCTATAACACTAGTACCGGAAGCCCTAGAGTCCCTCCTTCCTCCTCCGCCGTAGGTAAGGCGCCATGGATAACCCCTTGATGAGAGGGATCTATAACACTAGTACCGGAAGCCCTAGAGTCCCTCCTTCCTCCTCCGCCGTACGTAAGGCGCCATGGATGACCCCTTGATGAGAGGGATCTATAACACAAGTACCGGAAGCCCTAGAGTCCCTCCTTCCTCCTCCGCCGTAGGTAAGGCGCCATGGATGACCCCTTGATGAGAGGGATCTATAACACTAGTACCGGAAGCCCTAGAGTCCGTCCTTCCTCCTCCGCCGTACGTAAGGCGCCATGGATGACCCCTTGATGAGAGGGATCTATAACACTAGTACCGGAAGCCCTAGAGTCCCTCCTTCCTCCTCCGCCGTAGGTAAGGCGCCATGGATGACCCCTTGATGAGAGGGATCTATAACACTAGTACCGGAAGCCCTAGAGTCCCTCCTTCATCCTCCGCCGTACGTAAGGCGCCATGGATGACCCCTTGATGAGAGGGATCTATAACACTAGTACCGGAAGCCCTAGAGTCCGTCCTTCCTCCTCCGCCGTACGTAAGGCGCCATGGATGACCCCTTGATGAGAGGGATCTATAACACTAGTACCGGAAGCCCTAGAGTCCCTCTTTCCTCCTCCGCCGTACGTAAGGCGCCATGGATGACCCCTTGATGAGAGGGATCTATAACAGTAGTACCGGAAGCCCTAGAGTCCGTCCTTCCTCCTCCGCCGTACGTAAGGCGCCATGGATGACCCCTTGATGAGAGGGATCTATAACACTAGTACCGGAAGCCCTAGAGTCCCTCCTTCCTCCTCCGCCGTACGTAGGGCGCCATGGATGACCCCTTGATGAGAGGGATCTATAACACTAGTACCGGAAGCCCTAGAGTCCGTCCTTCCTCCTCCGCCGTACGTAAGGCGCCATGGATGACCCCTTGATGAGAGGGATCTATAACACTAGTACCGGAAGCCCTAGAGTCCCTCTTTCCTCCTCCGCCGTACGTAAGGCGCCATGGATGACCCCTTGATGAGAGGGATCTATAACACTAGTACCGGAAGCCCTAGAGTCCGTCCTTCCTCCTCCGCCGTACGTAAGGCGCCATGGATGACCCCTTGATGAGAGGGATCTATAACACTAGTACCGGAAGCCCTAGAGTCCCTCCTTCCTCCTCCGCCGTACGTAAGGCGCCATGGATGACCCCTTGATGAGAGGGATCTATAACACTAGTACCGGAAGCCCTAGAGTCCCTCCTTCATCCTCCGCCGTACGTAAGGCGCCATGGATGACCCCTTGATGAGAGGGATCTATAACAATAGTACCGGAAGCCCTAGAGTCCCTCCTTCCTCCTCCGCCGTACGTAAGGCGCCATGGATGACCCCTTGATGAGAGGGATCTATAACACTAGTACCGGAAGCCCTAGAGTCCCTCCTTCATCCTCCGCCTAACGTAAGGCGCCATGGATGACCCCTTGATGAGAGGGATCTATAACACTAGTACCGGAAGCCCTAGAGTCCTTCCTTCATCCTGCGCCGTACGTAAGGCGCCATGGATGACCCCTTGATGAGAGGGATCTATAGCACTAGTACCGGAAGCCCTAGAGTCCGTCCTTCCTCCTCCGCCGTACGTAAGGCGCCATGGATGACCCCTTGATGAGAGGGATCTATAACACTAGTACCGGAAGCCCTAGAGTCCCTCCTTCATCCTCCACCGTACGTAAGGCGCCATGGATGACCCCTTGATGAGAGGGATCTATAACACAAGTACCGGAAGCCCTAGAGTCCCTCCTTCATCCTCCGCCTAACGTAAGGCGCCATGGATGACCCCTTGATGAGAGGGATCTATAACACTATTACCGGAAGCCCTAGAGTCCGTCCTTCCTCCTCCGCCGTACGTAAGGCGCCATGGATGACCCCTTGATGAGAGGGATCTATAGCACAAGTACCGGAAGCCCTAGAGTCCGTCCTTCCTCCTCCGCCGTACGTAAGGCGCCATGGATGACCCCTTGATGAGAGGGATCTATAACACTAGTACCGGAAGCCCTAGAGTCCCTCCTTCCTCCTCCGCCGTACGTAAGGCGCCATGGATGACCCCTTGATGAGAGGGATCTATAACACTAGTACCGGAAGCCCTAGAGTCCCTCCTTCATCCTCCGCCGTACGTAAGGCGCCATGGATGACCCCTTGATGAGAGGGATCTATAACACAAGTACCGGAAGCCCTAGAGTCCCTCCTTCATCCTCCGCCTAACGTAAGGCGCCATGGATGACCCCTTGATGAGAGGGATCTATAACACTAGTACCGGAAGCCCTAGAGTCCCTCCTTCCTCCTCCGCCGTACATAAGGCGCCATGGATGACCCCTTGATGAGAGGGATCTATAACACTAGTACCGGAAGCCCTAGAGTCCGTCCTTCCTCCTCCGCCGTACGTAAGGCGCCATGGATGACCCCTTGATGAGAGGGATCTATAACACTAGTACCGGAAGCCCTAGATTCCCTCCTTCCTCCTCCGCCGTACGTAAGGCGCCATGGATGACCCCTTGATGAGAGGGATCTATAACACTAGTACCGGAAGCCCTAGATTCCCTCCTTCCTCCTCCGCCGTACGTAAGGCGCCATGGATGACCCCTTGATGAGAGGGATCTATAACACTAGTACCGGAAGCCCTAGAGTCCGTCCTTCCTCCTCCGCCGTACGTAAGGCGCCATGGATGACCCCTTGATGAGAGGGATCTATAACACTAGTACCGGAAGCCCTAGAGTCCGTCCTTCATCCTCCGCCGTACGTAAGGCGCCATGGATGACCCCTTGATGAGAGGGAACTATATTCTACCTCTTTTTTTAACTACAATAGACAGGGGTCGTTTTTTTTTTTTTGATCCGACGATTTTGAGGGAAAATTTGTGGTCCAGAAGATCAAATGCAGTAATCTTTTTCGCTTTGGGGAAGTGTTGGGAGGGAGCTCGGTACTTGCAGATACTGTTGTAACACGGTATTATTTAAAATAAGAATTCTGAAGCAAATAAGAAACCAGATATTTTCTGGTGAGCTATTCCGGAATGACAGAGGTAGGCGTGGCGGAGGTAGGCATGGCAGAGGTAGGCATGGTAGTGGTAGGTATGACAGAGGTAGGCGTGGCAGAGGTAGGCATGGCAGAGGTAGGCGTGGCGGAGGTAGGCATGGCAGAGGTAGGCATGGTAGTGGTAGGTATGACAGAGGTAGGCGTGGCAGAGGTAGGCATGGCAGAGGTAGGCATGGCAGAGGTAGGCATGTGGAGTGTTTCTGTGTTAATATCGGTATATGGGAATTTAAGTTCTCAGTTGAAAAGAAGAAGCTAGGCATACGTGACGTGTGAGTTAAGGGTTTGGGAGTGCTGTTTCATGAAGTTAGTAGCAAACAATTTTTTTTCTAGAAAGCTTTTGAGCTCTCATAGCATATTTCTTTCAAAATTGGCGTGTGTAGGTTCTCGTTTTGATGTTGTTATGGTGGGCATAGTTATTGAATCTATATGTGATAAACATATTACATTTAACACATGGTAATATTTCACTACATAGTCAACCAGATGTTTATTATATGGTTTAAATTAATTTGATATATCGTATGTGGTTGCTGTTAATATGGTGAGTACATTTCCGGTCCTGAACCAGTTTATGCTGGAGACTGCTGCGGCCACCTTTTTCGTCTGTTGTCCGTTTGTCCAAGTGCTCCAGACAGCTAATGTTTGATATGCACATGAAATGCAAGCCTCGAGGAATATTTTAGGCCGTGTTTCGACTGCACATTTATTTAAATGCTTTAAAAGCGAGTGTATTTTTGTTTGTTTGTTTGTGTTTGTTTTTTTTAGTCCCCCGCCACCGCGCGTTTTTTTTCTCAAATTTGTCTCAAAAACTGAAAACTTGCCAGATTTTTTAAATGTTGTGAAAATGTGCAATTGCACCTATGTATAGTGGTAAGTTTGTACGCGCTACATTTCCGTCACTAATAAAGAGTTTTTATTTTTCTCTTGCACAGAGAGAGTACATATATTGGAGGTGTGCAGCACGTGGTTATTTTTTATTTTTCTCAAAAATTGAAAAATTGCCAGATTTTTGAAAAAGTGCAAATGTTCAGCTTTGAAATGTGCTCTCATTAGCTACTGACCGATATTGATCGAGAGCAGAGGAGCCTGCAGTGGGATTGATTGCTGTTGTATAAGGCGGGTATCTCTAGTGTAGCTGGACAGATTTCAACCAAAATTGGTAGATATACTGGTGAGCAAAAGCAGTTGACCCGATTAGGTTTTGGTGACCTTGGGTCAAAGGTCAAGGTAACTTTTTCAAGGTCACTGAACCTTTTAAAGTTTTCTCTTGGGGACACAATATCTCAGGTTGTGCGTCATGTGCAGGCTGTTGTGGACATGATATGTCAACTTCGGCTGGACGGATTACAACTAAAATTGGCAGCGGGATTTTTGGTGACCATGGGTCAAAGGTCGAGGTCACTCGAACTGTTTCATTTCAAAAACGGAGGTGCGGCGGGGGACTTAACCAGTTCACTGGTATGCTTGTTTTTTTTTTTTTTGTTTTTTGTTTTTTTTTTTTTGAGGCGGTGGGGGGGGATTGGAATTTTCTAGTGGTGACGACTTCCTTTCGAAGTATCTGTGAGTGGGGCCCCGCTCTACCTCCCTGGTGTTGTTATACGGCTGGTGCGGTAAACCTGTAATCAAAACATTCACGCAAGTGAAAACAAATGTAAAACTAGACCATCTTCGTTAATGCATAGCGAAACTAACACTTGATACCACGAAAAATAGGATTCTGAATATTTAAAATTTAAGAATTATTTAAAAAATTTCTTAAAAAATCATGCCAAATTGCCAGTTGCATCAAAACTATATAACACAGCTTTTTACATGATATATCCCAGTAAACGTCGATTTGATGTGTTACGTCAATGACCCCGGAAAAAGCGCAATATTAAGCCTAGTTGTAACTTGGTTTTGATAGGTGGCGACCACAGACCAACGTCTTGGACATAACGCTTAATAGACGTTAGATTAGCAATGATGTGTAGACGCTGATTTTACTCGCAAAAAAAAACACTTTCGCAAGATTAAATATGGTTCTAATTTGGTTGTGATTTATAGCGACGATAGATCAACGTCTTTAATATCGGTTGGATGAAAGCGCTTTGGATGGGGCTTTGCTTTTCGTTGTCGAAAACCCAACTTTTTCCGGCGCTTAATTAATGTTTTTGATGCAACGCTAAATAAATTACGGAAAATCGACGATTTATGCAGACGTCGAAAAATAGGCGTCCCGTGCAGAAGTAAGATTCCCACCCCTCTTCACCCCCTCACCCCAACCCCTCCTCACCAACCCTCACCCTCTGACATATAGTGTTTGTACGTTGTGTGTGTGTGTGTGTGTGTGTGTGTGTGTGTGTGTGTGTGTGTGTGTGTGTGTGTGTGTGTGTGTGTCAGACTGTTGTGAACGAAATGTTGTGTGCAAGATATCTCGAGAATGAAAAGTCGGGTTAACTTCAAACTTGACGTGTTTATTCCTTGGGTAGGTCGGACGGTTCTGTCAACTTTTGACGCACGTTACGTTATTGGGGAAGGCGCATGACGTCATCACGTGAAGATCTTGCGTGCAAAATATTTCGATAAGGGAAAGTCGTATCGATTTCAAATTTTATATGGTTATTCCTTGGATGAGTCGGACGGTTCTGTCAACTTTTGACGCATGTGACGTAATTAGGGCACCTCGTATGACCTCATAGCGAAAAATTATTTTTGCGAAATTTCTTTACATCGAAGAAAGCTGAAACTTGAGATTGGTGAGATTGATATTTGGTAGGTCCAGAAGATTCTGTTTTTCGCGAGTAGAGCGAACGAGTGCGGCTTGTGACGTCATCAAGTAAAATATGTATATGTTTTGAACCAAATCTTGTATGTACAATATCCTGATAAGGGGAAGTTATATCGACTTAAAATTTTATATGAATATTCCTTGCTTCAGTCAGACGGCTGTTTCATTTTTTGACGTGTGTGGTGAAATTAAGAAAGGCATTACGTAAAAATTATGTGTTGTTAAGCAAAATATCTCGATAGCGGAAAATCGGATCGATTTTAAACGTGGTGTAGTTATTCCTCGGATAAGTCGATTTTGGTTAAACATTATTAAACTCGTATAGAAAATCAAGAAAGGTGCATAATGTCAACACCCCGCCCCCAGCCTCCCCATTTTTGTTTCCTGTGTTAACTAAGCATAGTTGTTAACTACGCTGGGCATTTCAGTGTTTTCCAGAAGATTCTAGAGTGTTCCTGCAGTCTTTAGAATGCTTCAAAACAGTAACACCAAAATTGTCGGTCCATTGCTGTTTGTTATTGCCTGAAATTGAGCTTTTTGTGCGGTTCTTATGTGCGGCTATGACGTAACATGCAACTCAGTCAGGGGTCATAAAGTTGTGGTGTATAATGAAGTTATGTACGAGGTCATGGAATGCTGTTGTTGTATTTGTAGGTCTCGGCAGGGCTAGCTATTGATATTTTTTTGCCGCATACTTGATTCGGTTGCTAAGGTGTTCCATATATGGGAACTATTTATCCCCCGTGAAACGGAGGGATATAGGTTTGAGATTGTCCGTCTGTCCGTCTGTCCGTCCGTCCGTCTGTCCGTCCGTCCGTCCCCTCTTCAAGCTAAGGACTTTGTGGACACCACTTCTATATCAACGAAGCATAATTCAGCTTTCATATTTCATACAGGCAAAATATAGGGTATAAAGATGTGCAACGTCAAGGTTTCAGTTTGACCGAAGCAAAATTGACAAATTGACAGGCTTTTGAAAATCGTCGAAAATAGACATATGTGCACATGTATAGGACTTTGTGGACACCACTTCTATATCAACGAAGCATAATTCAGCTTTCATATTTCATACAGGCAAAATATATGGTATAAAGATGTGCAACGTCAAGGTTTCAGTTTGATCGAAGCAAAATTGACAAATTGACAGGCTTTTGAAAATCGTCGAAAATAGACATATGTGCACATGTATAGGACTTTGTGGACACCACTTCTATATCAACGAAGCATAATTCAGCTTTCATATTTCATACAGGCAAAATATAGGGTATAAAGATGTGCAACGTCAAGGTTTCAGTTTGATCGAAGCAAAATTGACAAATTGACAGGCTTTTGAAAATCGTCGAAAATAGACATATGTGCACATGTATAGGACTTTGTGGACACCACTTCTATATCAACGAAGCATAATTCAGCTTTCATATTTCATATAGGCAAAATATAGGGTATAAAGATGTGCAACGTTAAGGTTTCAGTTTGATCGAAGCAAAATTGACAAATTGACAGGCTTTTGAAAATCGTCGAAAATAGACATATGTGCACATGTATAGGACTTTGTGGACACCACTTCTATATCAACGAAGCATAATTCAGCTTTCATATTTCATACAGGCAAAATATAGGGTATAAAGATGTGCAACGTCAAGGTTTCAGTTTGATCGAAGCAAAATTGACAAATTGACAGGCTTTTGAAAATCGTCGAAAATAGACATATGTGCACATGTATAGGACTTTGTGGACACCACTTCTATATCAACGAAGCATAATTCAGCTTTCATATTTCATATAGGCAAAATATAGGGTCTAAAGATGTGCAACGTTAAGGTTTCAGTTTGATCGAAGCAAAATTGACAAATTGACAGGCTTTTGAAAATCGTTGAAAATAGACATATGTGCACATGTATAGGACTTTGTGGACACCACTTCTATATCAACGAAGCATAATTCAGCTTTCATATTTCATATAGGCAACATATAGGGTATAAAGATGTGCAACGTCAAGGTTTCAGTTTGATCGAAGCAAAATTGACAAAATGACAGGCTTTTAAAAATCGTCATAAATCGACATATATGCAAACGGAGTGGACTTCTAGGAAGGGTGTCCAGCTTAGATATTGCATAGGGGTAATATTTAGGGTTTCACGGGGGATATTGCTGCTCTCTGACAGCATCTAGTTTGTATCGGTTAGCATTGTTTGCATAACCTGGATGCAGTTTTCGCTTTTAAAGTGTGTCATCTGATATCTTGTGTTATGAGAAGCAGCTGACCATTTTGGCACCGAAATGCCCTCCCACATTCTCCCATCGAGGTGCGTCATCTGATGCGCAGTTATGAAGAATGCATTTCTAATGCTTTTTGGCCGATGGGAATGTACGAAGACAAGGTAGTAAATCATGGCTATAACTACACCTAAGGTACAGATCGTTAAAATTGCCTTGGGTAAAAGGGTTAGAATTGCGTTTACAGTCGTACCTAGAATAGATAGCTGGTGGTGGAAGCGGAACGGGGTGTGGAGTATGATGGTTAGCAAAAAAAAAATCCAGACCACATTCAATAGCTGGATAAAAAGATGAATAATAAGACCCGTTTGTCGTGACCACTTTCAGATTCAGTTAAAAAGACGTACGGTAAAACCTGCCTGTCTTGACCAAGTTCCATACCCGATAAAAATGTAACGTACAGTAAAACTATTATTGTGACCAACTTCAGAGCTGGATAAGAAGGGCCTGCAGTAAAACCCGCTTTAGCGACCACCTTCCAGACTCGGATAAAAAAGGCGTACAGTAATATTTGTTTTAGTGACCACCATCTGTTTTGCTTATTTTGAAATTTTTACAGTGAATCATGATTATGTTTGCAGAAATGAATATTTTATTTAGTAATTAAAAAAGGAAAAGTTTTGGGGGGGATTATTGGTTTAGTCGGGGAGACATTTGTTTTTGTTTACAAAAACGAGAAACTAAGTAGGTATCGATTGAAAGTGTGTAACATAAGCCTGTATGTTTTGTGTGCACTGGCCGCTCTAGTTTTTTATTTCCCGGGGGAGGGGGGTCAGGGAAACAAAAGTGGAAGTGAAAGGAGCAAAAGAAGTATAAAATTCGCATTTAGAAATGCAGTTTAACTTATTTTGAAAATGAAGTCAAATAAATAAAAAATACTAACAAATAAATTAAATAAAGTTAAATAAACGACAAAGGGAGATAGCCGGCACACCATATATTTACAGCTTTCACTCATTTATGATGTGGATACAACTTAACAATAAGTGTGGAGCTGAGTATATTCAAATATTAGAGACTAGAACGTCATTTCGCTAACGAAACGTTAAACACTTGACAAAAATTAAAACGCAAAAATACTTCCTTCAATGGGTTATTTCTTGAATAATATGTTGCAAACAACACAGCTTGAATACGTCTTGTAACCCGAGTAGTGTTTGGTTTTTGTTGACTTAAGGTTTTATTGACTGATCAGGCATACGCCGTGTTATCTATTTACGCAGTGAGAGCTCCCACAAAGCTGAGCAATTGTGTGTTCTGTGCTGCGCGTTAAATGCTCCTCATTTACTTGCAAAACATACATTCTTTTTACATGGCGTTTTAAACAAGAAAACGAAATCGAAGGCGAAAATAAAAAGTGTCCTGCACACGTTCATATCAAATTCTACCTAAGGCCCTAGGGCACGTAGTGCCAGTGGAGGAGATGACCCAGGAAATCCGATCACTGTCAAGAAAAAAAGATACCAACGGCAGCTTGCACAAATTCATATAGTCCTTGCAAGCCAAAGGCTTGTCAAGTGTTAATAAGCATCCCGGCCGAGATATTTGCTGTTCAGCCCAACGGAAAGATACAACACCAAGCACACACACGCAATATTTGTTCACTTACTGTGGAGAGGCCACTCCGCTGCGCTGTGAGCTATCATGGCTTCATATGTGGGCTTCAGTGGCAAAATTTTAATGTTCGTTTTTGCATATAAAGTGTTAATGAATTTCTATAAAAAAATTGAGCTGGACCATCTAAACATGTCACAGTATGCATTTGCCAAATCCTAGCGCTAACCGTCTCGGCGGAGTTCGCGTGGCAAGGGTATGGTGGAAAAATATAAAGGCATACGGAAACACCTTACCGAATCGTGCAAATTCAGTTAACTTTGTGGGTTTGAAAATCCCCAGGTGTTATAATATGTCGTTATTTGTCAGACGTTAATTCTCGACATTTCGAGTTGTATAATTTATGTCTAGTTGGCCAGACAGCTGCGGTCCTATTTTCTATGATTCTTTGACATTCAGCAGAATCTACAATGCTATTCACAGGCACGCGTGGTGTCCAACCACACCAGCTTCAATCAGGTAATTAAAGACAGCCGTCACTGGATGTAAAATTACCGCCAACTGTTGACCTCTTTATGAAATATAAAAATAATTGAACAAAAATTACGTTTTATGTTTTGTGATTGTGTTATTGTCCAAAATGGGCGATACGTGGGTGCCTTTTGTTTTTGTTTTTTTCTTTTTTTTCAGTAGATAAAAATAAATAACTTTTTACCAGACTGGGCTTACCGACAAAGCCATTTAATAGATTTTTTAATGGCATTCAATACATTTGTATTTACATTTGCATTTGCCTTTATTTGTTCATTTTTTTCTTGTTTTTAATTATCATTATTTTTATGGTTAAATGGATTTTTTGCTTTGCGGATTAAGTGTAAATGTCAGATTCGGTTTTACGTAAAAGCTTTCCTAACATGAGAATTATACATACGATTTAATATCCCATATTTGTGGTATTGTAATAAAACTATATCGTGACGCATACGTGGTCATGTTCCTGCTGAGGCAAAAGATTTGTTCTGTTATTCAATACATCGGTGCGTACGGAGGAGTGTAGAATTTAAACATTTCGTCAGCAAACAAGATCCTTCCCTCCCCCCCCCCCCCCTCGTTCCCTGTGATTCCAAAAAATGACGTTCCTCTTCTATAGAATCTGTAAAATATTACCCTAGTGGCAATTATCCTAAAGGCAGCTGATACAATTGATGTGCGATGCCGTGTCAAAAGCAATGCCATTGAATTTGCAAGGTATAGTAGTCTATTTCTTAAGCATCAGCATTGCGTCCCAAAAGAATTAGGGGATTTTTACAACACCAAGTCGAAGGATAATGTTTGAATGGTTCGGAAAGTCATTTTGCAGCGTACACCTTGAATAACATGAATGTACTACACTGCTCCGCTGCACCAAATAACGCAAGAAGTTTTTTTTTTTTTTTTTTTTGCACAGCAAACTCTTGCACATCTCAATGTTATGCATCATGTTATAGCAAATATAATTTTGTTAATAGCTTAATTTTTCGTTTAATGTTGACTCCACCATTCCAATCCTCGTCTAAGCACTTCTGTACATTAATTAGTCCTCCGCCTGGGGACTATAGTTTTCGGGTTTGTCTGTCCGTCCGTCTGTCGACACCTTTTTTGTTAAAACACTCAAGCCTACATTTTTCGACCGATTGTTAAGATATTGCATATATGGGTAGTACTGGAACGAACAAGGATCGGTATTGTAAATGAGCCATGTCGGCCCAAGGACATTGGCCCAGCTGGACTTCATAAATTTTCACAACCCCTACACACTGGAATGAGTCTGTTAACACACTCAAGCCTACATTTCTGCATCGATTGACAAGATATCTTAACTATAATATTGGAACCAACAAGGTTTGGTATTATAAATGAGCCATGTCGGCCCAAGGACATTGGCCTAGCTGAACTTCACAAATTTTCCCAATCCTTACTCATTTGAATGAGTTTGTTAACACACTCAAGCCTACATTTCTGGATCGATTGTTGAAATCTTTTACATATAGGAAGTATTAGAACCAACAAAGGTCGGTATTGTAAATGAGTAATGTCGGCCCAAGGACATTGGCCCAGCTGAACTTCATAAATTTTCACAACCCCTATATACTGGAATGAGTCTGTTAACACACTCAAGCCAACATTTCTGCATCGATTTATAAGATATCTTAACTATAAGTAGTATTGAAACCAACAAGGTTTGGTATTGTAAATGAGCCATGTCGGCCCAAGGACATTGGCCCAGCAGCAGTAACTTTTCACAAATTTTCCCAATCCTTACTCAAAAATGAGTTTGTTAACACACTCAAGCCCACACTTCTGGAGCGATTGTTGAGATATTTTACATATAGGAAATATTGGAACCAACAAAGGTTGGTATTGTAAATGAGCCCTATGGACCCAAGACCATTGGCCCAGCTGAACTTCATGAATTTTCACAACCCTTACATACTGGAATGAGTCTGTAAACACACTCAAGCCCACATTGTTTGATCAATTGGCAAAATGTTATACACATAGGTAGTGTGGGTGGTATGAAGAATTGGTATTGTAAATGAGCCAGGTCGGCCCAAGGCCATTGGCCCAGCTGGAAGTTTAAAATTCACGAATATGATACGAATTGCTCAAGGGTTGTAGTCCAACCTAACAAAATCAAATACTGGGATTGTACGCCGGCGGGGGACATAGTCAATTTCACTGACCCACTTGTTCAAACTTCGTTTTGCAAATGCTAGATGCTTTGCTAGATTTTCTGAAACTTTTTTATTCGCCCGAGATGGTTTCCAGACAACTCTACCTACGCTATTTGTCGTAGGATGATCAAATTTGGCACACGGAAGACGTTGAGACGTCGTGAAATCCGCAATTTTTAACACTTGACAAGCCTTTGGCTTGCAACGGGTTTTTGAATTTGTGCGAGCAGCCGTTTGTATCTTTTTTTCTTGATAGTGATCGGATTTCTTGTGTCATCTCCTCCACTGGCACTACGGGCCCTAGGGCCACGAAACTTTGGACTTCGGTAGAACTTGATATGAACGTGTGCATGGCACTTTTTATTTTCGCGTTCGATTTATTTTTCTTGTTTTAAAACGCCATCTGAAAAGTGTATTTTTTGCAAGTAAATGCGGAGCATTTCACGCACAGCACAGAACACACAGTTGCTCAGCTTTGTGCGAGCTTTGTACTGTTGAGTGCCTTGTATGTGATAAGTAAGATCTTGAACTCAATGCGCTGAGGGACAGGTAACCAGTACAAGGAGATGAGGATAGGGGTGGCTCTCTCATACTTCGGGACACGTGCAATGAGACGTGCTGCTGCTCGCATAACATGCTGCAAGCTGTCGATTATCTTCGCTGGGTAATTAACTAACAGGATATTACAATAGTCCAGCTTAGATATCACAAGGGCGTGCACAAGCGTTTTTGTAGCGTCATGGGTGAGAAATCGTCAAATTTTCTTTATCTAGTTCAGATAATAAAAACATGATTTCCTTATCTGCTGAACATGTTTTTCCATTGACAAATGATTATCGAGAATCACACCAAGATTTTTTGCGTGACCAGCTGCTTGGATACAGTCACTTGACACTTCTATGCTGTCAACTAAGATCCGAGACGAATTTCGTTTACTACTCACGACCAAAAATTCAGTTTTATCGGCATTGACTTTCAGTTTATTGTTCAGCATCCACTTCGAAATTTCGCACATCCCATCCTTTTTGGCTGTAAATTGTTCTTCTTGATGTTTAAGATTGAAACTTTTAGTTACTTGTGCAGCATCCGCGTACATATGGAAAATAAATTGTTCTTCTTGATGTTTAAGATTGAAACTTTTAGTTACTTGTGCATCATCCGCGTACATATGGAACATAAGTAACAGCAGTCTAATGAGTACACCCAATGGCTTGGTATAGTCACTGTATAATCGAGGTCCAAGCCAGGAACCTTGTGGTACAACTCTAGTTAAACGGTCCTCCCTGGAGTATTGACCTTTAATGCACACTTTCGCTGTGCGCCCATCTAAGTATGAGCGAAACCAGTCTAACGCAGTATAAGACACCTTCATGGTTTGATTGAGACGCTGTAATAAAATCGCATGGTTGACGGTGTCAGATGCCGCACTTAAGTCTAGTAAGGCCAAATAGACACCTTCGCCGCGATCCAGAGCCTTTAACATACCAGCAAACACCTTGAGAAGTGCCGTCTGTGCTATGGCCTTTCTTGTAAGCCGACTGCAGCTCTTCATAGAGGCCCTGCTCCTGAATATGCTCGAGAAGTTGGTTTCCGACGGCGTGCTCAATTACTTTTGATAAAAAAGGTAGATCTGATACGAGTCTGTAACTTTTGAGGTCTCGTGGGAATGTAGGTTTCTTTATCAACGGACGAATAATGGCTTGCTTGAAACATTGCGGCATGTGCCCACTGCCCAGTCTCTAAAGAAAGGTGTTGTTTGAAATATATTATTCAAGAAATAACCCATTGAAGGAAGTATTTTTGCGTTTTAAGTTTTGTCAAGTGTTTAACATTTCGCTAGCGAAATGAGGTTCTAGTTTACCTTGAAGTCGAAGGTTAAAATATTTTATGTCTCCACGACGAAGGGGAGACTATAGTGTTTGTAAGTTCTATGTGTGTGAATGTGTGTACGTATGTGTGTCAGTCTGTTGTGAACAAAATGTTGCCTGTGCAAGACATCTCGAGAACAAAAATTCGGATCGACTTCAAACTTGATCTGTTCATTCCTTGGGTAGGTCGGACCATTCTTTCAACTTTCGACGCACGTTACATTATTTGGGAAGGCGTATGAACATCGTAGAAAGTTCAAACTTGGTGGGATTGTTTTGCTAGATAGCTCCGAAAGATTGTATAAAATTTTGTAGTGAGTACGAGTGCGGCGTACCTATCACGTAAACTATGTGTATATTTTTAACATATCTTGTGTGCAGAATATCTCGGTTATGGAGTGTCACATCGACTTCAAATGTTGTCTGGATATTCCTTGGGTCAGTTGGTTAGTTCTGTTAACTTCTGACGGATGTAGCGAAATTTAGAAAGGCGTATGACGTCATTCGTTAAAATCTTATATGTATTCATTTCTCAGCCGCTGAACATCGGACAAAGTTGAAACTTGGTGGGAATGTTGCTTGGTAGGTCCTAAGATTCTCTCAGATATTCCCGGAGTAGAACGAACGAAAACAGCATATGACGTCATTGATTAAATATATCTGGATGACGGAAAAAAAGGATCGACTTAGACTTGGTTTAGTTATTACTTGGATAAGTGGCATATTTTTTGTTAAACGTTTAACCAATCGCGTGACTAATACTCCTCCCTACCCAGGAGGGGTTCCGGACCATACCCCCCGGGACAGTACCCCCTGTATTGTCTGGGGAGGGGGATATTGTCCTAGATCCATCCCTAGTCCCTCATCCTCCGCTTCCCCCTTTTGTCGGCTTTTACTAAGGATGCCAAGCTGTTCCATATATGGGATTAATTGTGTAACGGCTCGCAGTATTTGTGCAGTACTTGGAACTAGCTTTCGCTTTTAAATATCTTGTGCTGTGACAAGCAGCGCACTATTTTCACACCAAAATGCCTCCCCCCACTGTCCCACCGAGGTCAGTCATGTGTTGCACAGTTGTGAAAGACATATTGCTGGTGCGTTTTTGCCGATGGGAGTGTACGAAGACAAAGTATAAGTTATGGCTGTAACTACACTCAGTGTACACGCCCTTACCGTAACGTTGGCTAAAATGATTAAGGTTGACTTTAGAGTCGTACCTATATTAGGTAGCCTTGGGGGCTGGGGAGGGGGGGGGGGGAGGATGTGAGGGAGGCTAAGGTTAGCAAAGAAAAAAACTTTTTCGGTAAACCTTTTTGTAACTGCCACCCTCAAGATCCGGATAAAATGACGTGAAGTAAACCTGTTTGTAGTGACCAACTTCCAATTTCGGATAACAGGACGTATGGTAAAACCTGCCTGTCTTGAGCACCTTCCAGACACCGATAAACAAAGTATGTACAGTCAAATTGCTGCAACTCCAAAACCGGGATAAAAAGGACGTGCAGTAAAACCTGTTATTGCGACCACCATCTGGAACCATACAAAGAAGACCTACAATAAAACCTCTTTAGTGACCACCTTCTAGACCCAGATGAAACAACTAAGTCTAAAATTGTATAAAGAAGAGGACTGATATACTCACAAGTCAAGTTACGTACCCCCCCCCCCCCCTCCCGCTTCAATAATTGGATAAAGGTGACACACAACCCGACAACTGGCCACATGGAATACATTTATATAAAGTAAAAGATCTTATTATTCTGAAAATAGTACAGACTTATTCAAATAAAGCTTTGTGAAAGGGCTGTTGGAGAAAAAAAGAAAAATGGAAAATGGTTACTGCTGAATTATGAGTTTAGTCGGGGAGACATTTGTTTTTGTTCACAAAAACCACAAATTAATGGGTGTCGAGTGAAACTTTGTGATCTAAGCCTGTACTCTTATTTTTGTGTGCACTATCTGCTCTAGTTAAACCTGTATTTATCACAAAAAATTACTAGAAACAGGATATTGGTCAAAGTGAAAAAAAACCGGAAGTTGACCATTGAGATAAAATGGTTAGAGATAGAGCTATTTTGAACTCATTTTCGATCCTTTGGGTCTAAAAGACCTTGTATAAGAGGTGCCGCCGTGATCTTGACCGTCTGGGTTATGGTCAAGGTCAGAATTCGGATTTGGCCATTATCTTGACAACGTTAGAGATAGAGCGATTTTAAGCTCATTTGTTACACTTTGGGCCCAACAGAAGTTACTCAAAGATAACTGGCTGACTTTGACCTTCTCGGTCATCATGTAAAATAAACATTTTCTCTTTTGGATTTTGCAATTGGGCCATTCCGCTATGTAGCAGAGACTGGTTACAAAATCTGTATAAAACAGAGCAAAGAAGCAAAGTGTTTGGGTGAGCATTAAGGAACAAAGATAGTGTGTTGTGTTTTATGTTTTGTGTTGTGATTTATGTTTTGGTCTGCATGTCATTTAAAACGAGAACCTATTTTTGAAAGTCGAAATATTAAACACTTCATCAAAAAACATTATTTTTAAATTCACTTTTTTCCTTCGAGTGTAATTTTAAAAGCTTTTCAGCCTGGTTTTGGTTTGCTTTCCTTTTTCAAACAAGCCAATTTTTTAGATTCCGAAACCTTTTCTTCACCTTTATAATAATAGATCAAAGATATGGCTTCTAGACATTGGTATCGGAGATATCCGTAGTTAAAACATTCCACTTGTAAGAAATGTCATACCGATGAGGCTGAGATGCTATAAATCGAGCTGAGAATTAATGGTGAGATAACTGGCCGGTCTGCTGAGTGCTTTGTATTTTTTTTATTTATTTGTTTGTTGTTTTTTGCTCGGATTCTAAGAATTTGTAAATGAATGTTGGCCCCGTTGTTTTGTTAATGCCATTGGTACTGAAGCCTGATTCGTGCGACTGTCACGTGGTAACCAGACAGGAAACCGCAAAGTCATTTTCATATAGAAGTTTATAGGTCAGCCCGCAGAATACCAGCAAGTGATGGGATTCTCCGCACTGACCTACAAACTTCTAAAAATACACCAAAACAATGGCGAAGTTTACTGAACTTTGTGGCCGGCATGTTTTTCATGCGAATGGTTAATTTGAACGTCATAATCTTCGCTTAAGACATATTTTTCTAAAGGTTCATAGACGGTGCCAGCAGGCAGAAATTCATTACACACTAGACCGAATTCCGCTAGAAATTCCACTTGGAAAAACCACAAGAGAAAATGTTTGTATTTGACCGAGAAGGGGCAGGTCACCCGAGGTACCTCATGTAACTTCTTTTATGCCCAAAGGGTCGAAAATGAGATCAAAATCACTTTATCTCTAACCGTTTCTGAGATAATAGTCAACTTCAGACTTTTGACAGGCTACCTCTGAGGTCATCGGGAGACCTGTTGTGAAACGTTCAGACCCATAGGGTCGAAAATTAGCTCAAAATGGCTCTATTTCTAACAATTTTCAAAACAAAAATAAACTTCCGGTTTTGACCTTGACCGAGAAGATCAGAGGTCACCGTGGTATATGTAAGGTCGTTTGTACCCAAAGGGTCGCAAATGAGATCAAAGTGGCTCTATCTGTAACCGTTTTCGAGATAATGGTCAGCTTCCGGTTTTTGGCCTTGATCTTGATCGACAAGGCCAAGATCAACAAGGATAGTCTGGGGGTCGGACATGACCTCGTCCCGTTTTCAAGATAAGTGTTCCTATAGTTAACGGTAACAAAGGCACCGCCACTCGACCTTGACCCTCAAGCTTCAGGTTACTTCCTCCCCAAAACGAATTTGCATATCCAGCTATAAACTGAGATTTGAGCAAACAACGTACAAAAGGACTATAAGTGGAACCACCAGTGGTTGGTTGTCGTCCTCATGCGGGTCCGTTAACTTCTTGTTTAAAAAACTGTACATCCTACGGAAACATCATGGGGACCTTTCATGAGATATTCATCATAAATAATCCACGATTTAATATAGCGTTACCTCATGGTAGTCACCAGTTAATTCAGTGTGCACCTGTTACAGCATCCTCCATATACAGCTGTATTAAGAGCGTCGAGATCACGGTTAGAATTATAAAGGAGATGAAACAATTCAATATTTTGCAAGGATAATTTTGTATCTGGAAGGCATTACTTACTGGAATTGTCTGCAGGGTATCATCTTTAAGACCCGCTTACCATTTTGAGGGACGGGTTTATTATGTTGAAGCAGCAGCTGAATATCGTAAGGGAACACTATCTCAGACACCGTATAAAACGAACGATGACCCTGATGGCCGCAGTCATCCCACATCGGCTCAGGCAATCTCAGCCTGTGAACAGTGGATAATCTGGAAGTTTATGGCAGGAATTTATTAAATTAATAAATTAAAAATTAACATTTGACAAGCCTTTGGCTTGCAAGGGTTATATGAATTTGTGCGAGCAGCCGTTCGTCCTTTTTTTTCTTCTTGACAGTTTTCCGATTCTTTGTGTCTTCTTCTCTGACACTATGGGCCCTAGGACCATACAACTTGGGACTTATGAAGAACTTGATCGAAACGTGTGCATGTCATTTTTTATTTTCGTCTTTGATTTCGTTTTCTTTGTTAAAACGCCATGTGAAAAGAGTGTATTTTTTGCAAGTAAATGCGGAGCATTTAACGACATCATGGAACACACAGTTGCTCCAGCTTTGTGCGAGCTCTCACTGCGTAAAAAGATAACACGGCGTATGCCTAATCAGTCCATAAAACCGTAAGTCAACAAAAACCAAACCCTTCTCGGCTTATAAGACGTATTCAAGCTGTGTTGTTTGCCGTGAATCCTGACCATCTGCCACCCCCGGTCAACTGCCCCCCCCCCCCCCCTGTCATCTGTCCCCCCCCCCTTTGGAGGGGTGGTCATTTGCCCCCCCCCCCCCTCCATATGCTATTTTTTCTTGGATTCTTGGTTTACAAAGACACAATAAATAAAACTTCTACCATAGTTGTTAGCATATACGAACAAAATATTCATAGCATAAGGAAACAAAATATTCAGTTTTAAATGTCCTTCTCATGCTTTCAGTGTCCATTTTGCAGCACTATTTTCAGTGTCACGTTTTCAGTCTTTTTTGTTACAGTTTTTAGTCACTAATTTAATTGCAATTAGTTTAGGGATCAGTCTCTCCTAAGATCAATATTGGTAAATAGATCAATCGTTTCTTACATCCCTGTTACTGAGCGACAATGAACAGATCAATCGTTCTTTATATCTATTTTAACCAGCGACAAAGAACAGATCAATCGGCTCTCAGACCTCTTTTTGTTCAGAGACGATGAATAGATCAATAGTTTTTCACATCTCTTTATTTGTAACAGATTTAAAGATCAATGAAGATCAATTGTTACAGAGACGAAGTAGACGGGGACATCACAGTTGCCTAATTTTTTAAAGATTTTTTTCCACTAAAAAAAGGAGGAGGAGGGGGGGGGGGCAGATTACCACCCCGTCACATTGCAGAGTGGGGGGGGGGCAGTCGATCGGGTTGCAAAAGAGGGGGGGTGGGGCAGTTGACCGGGGGGCAGATGACCGTTTACCATTTGCAATATATTATTCAAGAAATAACCCATTGAAGGAAGTATTTTTGCGTTTTAATTTTTGTCAAGTGTTTTATTATTTCGCTAGCGAAATGAGGTTCTAGTTAAACTTGTATTTCTGCCATGTTTTTCCTGTTGTGGTAAATTTGTTGATTTGCACCTCAGTGCACTGAAATGAAACCGTAAGTGTCAGCGCGCTGTTGATCTTTGTGCGTCATGCTCACACGATTCCGCCAAAACTTGTGAACGGATTTTCATGAAACTAATGAGTGTTCGTATACACAGCAGTGAAACTCCGAATCACACAGAATGATAAATGCTTACGTGAAATAGTCCATTTCAATACTGATTGTCTGCTAATGGTGTTCCTCAAAAAGGTGTTCCGCATTGAATAGATTTTGATAACCATGATTTGACATTCAAAGGTACCGCTTTTCTTCGAATATTTATTTAAGTACTATCCTATGTGTGGGCCTTATCCAGCTTCTGAACACGAATCCGCCAAAACGCGTAAGCTGATTTTAATTAAATGGGTGCGTTTACAGCTTATCTATCGGACTGATTAGGTTTTAATGACCTTTCATAATTTCTCAAGGTCACCACTAGACTTACAATTTTTGAGGTCAACAGCGTCATGTGTGAGACATGTATGCATCATATGAACAGGGTACAGGCAAAGCCTGTGAGTAGATTCACAGGTGTGTATGCTCAAATGGACGAGATTTCGGGTGGTCATATCTCGGGGATGTGATATGTGATATTGCCATGACTGGGCTTTCAGTTTTCAGTTGTCACTCGGTGAGATATGCGCCTATGAATGGGGGTACATACTATTTGACCAACCGCAATTTGACCAACAGAAATTGGACCAACTGCAATTTGACCAACCGCTTAATGGAAAAACTGACATTTGACCAACTTTCAGTTCTCGATATACATAACCTTATATATCTAGGAGTTTGAGGCTTCGTAAGAAAAAGTAATTCCAAAGAAGTGCTCATTCGCATCAAAGAGATGTTGTGCTAATCCCCTGTCTGTCATTGAGTGTCATAAGGTTAAATTCCACGGGTCCCGTTAATCTCTGTAATCCGGCGTTTTGAGGGGATATGAGATTACTACCATCCCGGTAGTTTTGGACAGCACTTTTACTTGCAGTGTTATATAACTGTTTAAATGTTGCTTTTGTCGGAACATTTGTGATTGCTAATGTTTTACTGATAAGTAGTACGAAAAACAATTAAATTGTGAAGTTGGTCAAATGCCCGTTTTTAGCCCAGCTTACGTTACACGTAAGCTGGGGTATTCCTACCGGTTTGCGGATGGCGTCCGTTATTTAGTTAGTTAGTTAGTTAGTTGTTTACTTAGTAAAACTTGTTTCAAAATGTATCTCCTCCTACAATTTTGATCCGATGTTGTTTATTTTTGGCGTGAGGCATCCCTAAGCGGTCGTGCATATGGCCTGTGCTTTTCTAGTCGATCAGGTGATTTTTTTAAATTTTTTGGGAATTTTCGAAGAAAAAATTTTAAAATGCATCTCCTCCTACATTTTTGACCCGCTGTCATTTATTTTTGGTATGAGACACCCCTGAAGGGTCATACGTACGGCTTGAGCTTTTTTAGTCGATCGGGCAATATTTGTATTTTTGGGGAATTTTTGATTGATTGATTGATTGTTTGATTGGTTTAACGACACCAGCAACCCGTTAGGGTCATATTGTGTCAGTTCTGTTGCTATTGGAAGACTCAGTTGAAACTAAAATCAATTAATATAGACAAAACAAGCAGTGTACACATCTAAATCCGACTAATTCAATTTAAAACTTACTGTGCAAGTGTATTTCTTTCAGAAAAAAAATAATTTTGCTTGGTGCTACCTTTGTAAAAAGGTCTTTCATGGAGTTCACACTGTAGTAGTATGAACGAATGTTCTCAAAATCTACGCAATTGAGTAGAATATGTTTTACAGTCAAACGTTCTTGACAACCAATACATTGTGGATTCGCATCGCCTCTCAAAAGATATCCGTGGGTGATGTATGTATGCCCAATTCGAACTCTATGCATAACCGTTGAATCGCGAATATTGCCAAAAGCGAGGTGCTTTTGTCCTACTGTTGGTTGGATTTGAAAGATTTTGTTATTTCTTTGTTCGTTCCACTTTTGTTGCCAAAGGTTTTTTACATAACTTGAGATATGTGGTTTGAAGTCGGAGTACGGTATGAGAAGGTCGGATATGTTGTAGTTTAGCGCCTCTTTTGCTGCATGGTCCGCAGCTTCATTACCCGCTATGCCGACGTGATTGGGTACCCAGCAAAACACTAGTGATTTTCCTTGTTTGATTACCCGTTCATAACGTTCTATTAGGTCTAAAATCATTGTATTCGACACTTGCAGATTTTCTAGTGATTGTAAGACCGATAGCGAATCGACACAGATAACAAATTTTTTGTACCTACTAATCTTGATGATTTCCATGGCTAGTTGGAGTGCCCGAACCTCCGCGGAAAAGATGGACGAGCCATTTGGTAATCTCGTTTTGAGGGTATTTGATTTTGTAACTATTGAGGCAGCGACTTTGTTATCGAGCTTAGATCCATCCGTGTATATGAAATGATGGTAAGGGTAAGTTTCCTTTATCTCAGCAAACCTAACTTTGAACTCTTCAGCATTTATTGCGTCTTTGGAAAAGTTTGTCAGAGCTTTGTTTATGGTTGGCCTTTGTATTTTCCATGTTGGGTATTTCGAAACTTTTAAATTTGCAATTTGCTCGACTTTGATTCCAGCATTATTAAAGTGGTTATTGATTCTAGTGCCAAAGGGTACGATAACCCTAGGGCGTGTGTTTAAGATTTCTGAGTGGTCTTTTTCGAACACTGCCTTATGGGTGGGGTTTTCTTTATTTGCGATAGTTTAACTGCATATTGCATTGAGAGTTTGATTCGCTGGATATCTAGTGGATGTTCATTTGAATCAACCTGAAGGCTTTCCGCAGGTGACCTCCTGAAAGCGTTAAGACAGAGGCGAAGGCCTTGGTTTTGTATTGGGTTGAGCATCTTTAAGTAGGAGGGCCTTGTCGATCCGTAGACGATGCTACCATAATCTATTCTAGATCTTATTAATGATCTATACAGTTTTAATTTAATAAGGTATCTGCTCCCCAGGCTTGGGAGGAGACGACTCGTAGCAGGTTGAGTGCCTTTTGACATTTCCTCTTCACGTCTTTTATGTGGGGAATAAAATTTAGCTTCGAGTCCAGAATTAGACCAAGGAATTTGTTTTCCTTTACTACAGGTATTTGAGTGTTTAAAAGTGTGTAAAATAGGATCATCGTGTGGCTTTCGCTTGTTGCAAAAGTGCATGCACACTGTTTTGGTCTGCGAAAACTTGAAACCATTTTGGGCAGCCCATTTTTGAAGGGAGTTTATATTATGCTGGAGGCGACGCTCGATAAGATTCATATTCTTACCACTGGCAGACATAGCAAAATCGTCTACAAACAGTGAGCTGTCTATTCCCTTCTTAGTTGCCCCCTTGATACTATTGATTTTGATTAGAAACAACAGAATTGATAGAATACTACCTTGAGGATAGCCCTCTTCTTGCTCAAAATAGTCCGAGAAAATGGAACCGAGACGGACTTTAAACCGCCTGTCATTTAAAAACGCTTCAATGAATTCAGGAAGGCGACCTCGTACACTAAGGTCGTAGAGGTCTTGCATGAACCCGTGTTTCCAAGCCGTGTCGTAGGCTTTTTCTAAATCGAAGAAAACAGTGACGACATGTTCGTTATTGATAAAACCTTCTCTTATAAATGATTCGAGTCTAACCAGGTGGTCTATGGTACTTCTTTCTTTTCTGAAGCCACTTTGGATGTCAGTAAGCAGATGATTTTTCTCTGAATACCAAATTAGTCTTGCGGCTATCATTCGCTCTAGTGTTTTGCACAATGAACTTGTCAGAGATATTGGGCGGTAATTTTGAGGATTAGTAGGATCCTTATTAGGTTTTGGAATTGGTATAATGGTGGCTTCTTTCCATATTTCAGGAAAGTTACCTGTAATCCAAACTTGGTTGAGTAGTTCTAGGAGCACTTCAAGGGTTTCCTCAGGTAGGTGTTTTAGAATCTGGCAGTGCATGTCGTCTGGTCCGGCAACTGAATCATGCGAGTTTTGTATGGCGTCTTTCAACTCTGCCAGGGTAAAGGTGCTATTGTACTGTTCCAAGTTATTTGAGGTGAAGTCGATTGGTATTTGTTCTTTTGCTTCTTTTGTTTGACGGAAGGCTTCGGAGTAATTGTCAGATGAAGAGTTGAATTGAAAGGTTCTGCCAAAGGCATTTGCTATTTCATCGGGATCTGTGATAGCTTGGTTGTTTGTGGTGAGGTGGTTTATAGCTTTTTAAGATGTTTTTGCCAGATATTTTCCGAATTATCTCCCATACTTTTTTGGTTGAATTTTTCTTATTTAATGTGGAGATATATTCCTCCCACGTTTGCTTTTTGCTTGCTTTGATGGTTCTGCGTGCTGCGGCACGCAGCCGTTTGTGTTCAAGTTTGGTAGTATTGTCCGGACTGATATAAAATTGGCGAAGAGCTGTTTTCCGCATAGCTATTCCCTTTTTGCATTCGTCGTTAAAACAAGGTTTTTGTGGCTTTTTAGGGTTTTAGGTATGTTTTTTTCCATGATTGCCTGGATTAGAGCAGTAAAAAGTAAAATCGGGTCGTCATCATGTGTAAAGTAGTTCGTTTTTATGGCCTTTTGGCATAGTTCCTGGAACATTGACCAGTTTGCTTTGTGGAATTTCCACTTTGGTATTCCTTTCTGTTGCTGTGGATCTAGTGGTTTTAATAAAACAGGGAAGTGGTCGCTACCATAGTTGTCGTTCAAGACTTCCCATTTAAAATCTAAAAACAATTTACTAGATGCCATTGCAAGGTCGATTGAGGTTTTTGAACCAGTTCCAGGATGTAGGTATGTAGGAGATTTGTCGTTGTAAAGTGAGAGATTGTGGAAATTTAGTAGGTTTTCAATTAGTTTACCTTTGTGGTCGGTGCTTGTATTACCCCATAGGTTGCTATGTGCATTGAAGTCGCCTAAAATAGAATAGGTTTTGGTATTTGGTTAATCAGGTCGTTGAGTTCTTCCGGTTGGGGCTTGGAGGGTGGTGGTAGGTATATGTTACAAATGGAAAAAGTTTTCTTCATCGTAACACGAACTGCAGTTGCTTGCAGGTTTGTATTTAATTTAAGTTCACTTTGAATAACGTTGTTTCGGATTAAGGTAGTGATTCCTTCCGAGGTGCGGTTGTTATTGGCGTTTTTGTTGTAGGAAGTGTAACCGATTAAATTTGGTGGGGAAATATCAGTACTGTATGTTTCTTGGAGGCAAAAGATGGACGGGTTATATTGCTGGCTGAGAGTTAAAAGATCTATCTGGTTGGTCCAAAAACCTCTAATGTTCCACTGAATTATAGCCATGTTACTTGCTATTAGCTCGTGAGCGATGTATAAAAACCCTGGGTGGTTTTGGTTGTGCGGGGAGTGGAGTGGGGGATGCCGTTCTTTGGTCTGTTGTGTGCAGCTGTACTGGGCGCAGTGGCTGCGGTGGCGACTGTCCCTCCTCAGGCCCCTCCACCTCCATCAACGGGTGGAATCTGTTGGAGGCCTGCTGCACACGTTCTCTGGCAAGACGGGCCTTGTTCTTAAGTTTTGACCTAGTCTGTTTGTCGGGGGTATTCGCTTTACCCCTGGTTGACGGACTAGGTGATGGCTTCCTGGGTGACGGAGTATATGGACGAGCGGACATGGGTTGCATCTCCAGCTCGGACTTGCTTGCTGTGGTATTGCAATTTGCCGTGTCAGTGTTAGTGCCAGTGGAAACTTTCGACTTTTTGGGGGTAGTTTTTATACGACATATTGTCGTGACCCAGGTGATATCCGTTTGGCACGAAGCTTCTTGGGTGTCAGTCTTGGCAACGGCAGCGTATGAGCGACTTGATGATTGTGACTTGTAGATCAATTTTCGTGCCTCTGGGTACGGGATGGAATTTTTGAAGCAAAACTTTCGAAAGTAATTCAAAATGCATCTACTCCTACAATTTTGATTCGCTGTCATTTATTTTTTGTGTGAGGCATCCCTTAGCAGTCATGCATACGGCTTGTGCTTTTTTAGTTGATCGGACAATTTTCGTATTTTTAGGGAGTTTTTGAAGAAAAAACCTCAAAATGCATTTCCCCCTACAGTTTTGAACCGATTTCATTTTTTTTTTTTTTTTTGGTATGAGGCATCCCTAAGGGGTTGAGCATACGGCTTGCGCTTTTTAACCCAGCCGACTTTGTCGGACTGGGTTAGTCCTATCACTATAGGGGACTTGAATGTATGTGCGAATGTGCGTATGTTAAACTTTATCTTTAAAATGCTACTCCTCCTACAGTTTTGCTCCAATCGTTTTGATATTAAGTAGCAATCTTCCCTGGGTGGCCCCCCACCTGGCTAACACTTTTTTGACGATTGACGAAAAACTGACAAAATGGCAGCACTTTTTGTGCCCGTTTTGACCCATTTTTAAAATGCTACTGCTCCTACAGTTTTACACCAATCGTTTAGATGTTATGCAGGGATGTTCCCCATGGGTTCGCCTACCAGACTGTTATTTTTTTTCGCGGTTCGCCAAAAACTGCCGAAATGGCCTAACTTTGAAGTTTGGCAAAAACTGGAATAAATGGTAGTAAATAACTGAATTGTCAAACCATTCATTTCTCTCAATCTTTTTCAACCAGTAATAAAATTTTAATCGAAAGTTTCTTTGGTGCTTCTCCACCTGGACTTTGCTTTTTATCGCAAATGACAAAAAAATGCCGAAATGGTGGAATTTTAAATTTTTTTGTAAAATTGTGTAAATGTCGGTAAATACGTGAATCGTTAAAACCCAACCTCTCCATCAACCCTTTTCGGGAAGCTTCCAATTTCGAATTAAATGCATTTTACATATATATCATTTTTTGGCCTAACAGTATTCGTTCAGAGTATTCTCTGTTCTTGTGTGGTAACTCGGCTGGGTCATGTCCTTGGAATGCTTGTTTGGAGCGTAAAAGCTTACTGGTACAGTGTTGGGTTGTTGTGTGTCTCTTTCTAGCCTTCACGTGGAGCAGTCTTGTTCTTATCTACGACATGTGTAAATTTGTAGGAACTTCCACACCTTCAATCGCAACAGTTTACTGCGAAGCTCGAACACGCATGGTACGCTCATTGTAAGGAAGGTATAAATCTAAACTAAATTATTTGCAGATCGTAAGATAGTTGGGAGACACCTATTTGTGTCTGAAGAAGTTACATGATTTGAACATTAAGACAGTGTTCAATGTCAAAATAAGGGCAAAAATCTTTTTAACACTTGACAAGTCTTTGGCTTGCAAGGTGTTTCTGAGTTTCAAATTGTTCGGAAATTGTGCGAGCAGCCCTTGGTATCTTTTTTTATCTTGACAGTGAACGGATTTTTTGCGTCATCTACTCAGCTGACAGTACGGGCCCTAGGGCCACGAAACTTGGGACCTAGGTAGAACTTGATATAAACGTGTGCATGACACTTTTTATTTTCTCCTTCGATTTAGTTTTCTTGTTTAAAACGCCATGTGAAAAGAGTGTATTTTTTGCGAGTAAATGTGGAACACACAGTTGCTTAGCTTTGTGCGAGCTCTCACTCCGTAAATAGATAACACGCCGTATGCCTGATCACCCAATAAAGCCGTAAGTCAACAAAAACCAAACACTACTCGGCTTATAAGATGTATTCAAGCTGTGTTGTTTGCAATATATTATTCAAGAAATAACCCATTGAAGGAAGTATTTTTGCGTTTTAATTTTTGTCAAGTGTTTAAACGAGGTTCTAGTTTTTTTTCATTTGTTATAGGTGGGAGACGTCAAAGTCCTAGCGCTACCAATGACCTGTACTTTGACTCTTTTCAGGAAGGAAACAAACATCATTTTGCCGTACGTGCCACGGACAAACATAATCGCGTTGGTTCTTTTAGCTACCCTTGTTCTATCCACTTGACATAGGCAGTGTCACGTGTATAAGTTTATTCTAATTTGTGTAATTATATTCAGCTTTATTATGAAATGTATTGAGTGGCCTCGAATTTTCAGCTAACAGTGCAAGCAAGAAAAAACAGTTAAATTTGCACCGCAGTATGGGATTTTTCTAACTTCAATCTCATTGACTTTAGTCCTGCGTTCGCGTACGAATTAGGTAATGTCCAATGCAAAATCATGTGCGGAAATTCGTAGGTTTCATTTTAGCATGTTGATGTTATTTTCTGTATTATGATTGTAATGTTATTGTTTTCGTGTTTTTCACTCGGTTGATCGTTTGAAGTTGAGACTTGTCAAGAAACGTGTGTACCTCGTTGAACAGAAACTTCTACTTTGTTCACCTTTTCGACTTCAAATTAAAGCCTGTATTTTATGGCTCACTAGTTTTTCAACCCCATAGATTTATGACTTTCTTTTAGAGACAGTGAGTGTTTTTTTAGGGATATTGAGTTTTGGGTGTCACTCAGAAGTTCCTCGCAAGTTTCACACATTTTTCAGCCTGAGTGTTGCTTGTGTTGGCCGTTCCGCCATGTTTCACATATATCATACAATTTTTGTACAATGAAGATGGATCAAACTTCCTTCAGAACTTTTTTCATTGCTACAGTTCTAACTCGATGCCATTTACATTGAAGTCATGGATTTTTCACATGAGAGGGGCGAGAGATTTAGCTTGACCAGTTTTTTTTTCACTTTTCTCGCTTTAGTCCTCTTAAACATATATTTAAAGGGTTTCACCTAGCATTTGGTTGCGTCGTTTATGTGCAGTCGCCCTCTGCTCTGCTGATCTGCTGGAGCAGCGGCGGGATGCCTTCTATTTTTTATTGCCGTCGAGTGTGAAAATATATATCAGTAAGTTAAGGTCTTCGAAAGTATTTTAGCTTTAATAGCTGACAGTAACTGCTTGAATGGGTCATTAGATTACAAGTCAAAAAGTTGACTTTTCCCGCGGGACCACGACCTCTGAAACCGGGGGTCCCGAGGTAAATGGTGGGCTTTCGACATTTTTTCGACAATAAAAAAATGTTAAATTCTATAAAATAAATTTTATTGCAAAAAAATAAGAGCAATCAATAATTGCCATATCCCCCTCCGTGAGTGTACTAGAGGCGGGTGCTGTACCTCCAAAACCCACATCTAGATTTCTTAGTTGTTGCGCGTATAAAATATGAACTGGATCCGCTCACTAGTTTCGAAGATATCGTCTAGAAAACAAGGTACACATTGAGATCCGAATTTTGGGATTCTAAGTCCAAATACAGATCCAGATGGGCTTCGATCCGATCAAACCCAAAAGGCACATCTAGATGTCTTGGTTGTTGCGCATATCAAATATGAACGGCATCCGCTCACTAGTTTCGGAAATATCATCTGGAAACAAAACTGACGACTGACGGACGGACACAGTTCGTTTCTATATCCCCCGCCTCCGGCAGGACGGTGGGGGATAATAAACGCGATAAGTGATATCATGCAAATCACAAAACTACTACTTCTAACAACAAAAAAGAAACACTGAATGGTGCTACATTAAACAATGAAAAAAATCATTTTCGATCTTAGCGGTGAAACTGAACAGCTGCAAGAGAACACGTCTTTTTTCTGGGGTCCCGAGCCGATTATAAGGGGTCCTCGGGACCCCGTGAATTTTATGCCCTGATGTAGCATCCCGGCCTTGGTTTAGTCCTGTTTTCATCAGCTCAGTTATTTGGGAACTAAGCCGTGGTTGTGAAATTCTACATGAGCGTTTCGATGGTAGAAGATTAAAACAAGTGTGAAGAGAGGGGAAGGTTCCTTCTCGGTGCAGCATAATAAATGAAATGGTGGATGTGGCAGTCGAATAGGTCTTCTGTCCTCAATCTGAGGAGGGGTATTAATTGAAAAAAAAAATTGCTCACTTGCAACTCACCCTCAAAAGAAGGAGGATATAGATGTCTAAAGTAGTGACTCGATTGATGCCTGAATTCTCAAGTGTTTTTAACGAAGGTCGAGTATTGTCTGTCGTATATAATCCGATAGCTTCATGCATGGCAAATGAATTTGTACGAGATGCGAGCTTTTGGATGGTGCCGATAAACGGTCGTATTTACAGCAGATGGAATGTCAGTTGTTCAATGTATTATATGCTGAATAATGGAGTGTAATGATTCGGTAGATGGCCAGGGACAGTCGTGAGTTGATGTTTCGCGTCTCCTGTGCTCGCGAGTTCACATTATTTTTAATGACAAGATATCTGCTAGGGTCACTGGTATTGGACGTGTTTTCAAAACAAAGAGGGAGATGTTTAGTTTATGACCACAAGAAAGGATAGAGATTAGTGTGCTCTTGTAATATTTTTCAATAATATAGTTCCTGTTTTAGTAATGCATTGAGCGAAAGAATTTGTAGCGACGCAGCAACTGATATGTTTCAGTCTTGTTATACATAGGTCCAGGTACCTGGTGTCATTTTGGGATGGGAGCGGTGGGTATTTATGTGAATATCAGTCGTCACGTTGGCAGCTTGACGTATATGATAAAGTACGCAGAAATTCCTAAGTGAACGCAGAAAGTTGGGAGCTTTGCGTCCTTTTGTACGCACAAAATACACAACTTTTTTTTGCTACTGGAATGCCTTTCACTTTTATAAGCGTGCGAAAACTGGACGCATGACAAAGGAAGGCCTGCGTCAAGATGGACGCTGTGTGTGTGGGCTACAAGAATCTGATTAATCAGGAATTTCGTGAAATTCCTGCGGGATTTGTGTAATGATAGCAATATATAATAACTTTTATTCGTTATTTCACTGCTTCCAGTAGAATTGCAAAAAAAGAATTACATTTGGACATTTAAACATTCTAAATAATTTTTGAAATGTTAACCAGTCAGCTGTTGAAGTATCCAGGTAAAATTGCAACCTTTCCTTCGCAATACAATAGCGTTATTTGGCTACTTTCCATCCCTATCCTGCTTAATATTTTGCGCACTGACACTACAATCCACAACCAGTCTTACCTAAGCTCGTCAAACCCTAAATTATAAACTTTTCTTGAAAATTTTTCAGACTCGCAAAAAATATCTCTTATTACACGGACTCCCTGTGGATTTCATGAGCTCCCTTATTACACACATTCCCTGTAGCACATAATGGGCGGTCTGCGGAGATGAAATTTTTTGCAACAAAAATTTATAAATTGTGAAGCCACAGTCATGTTCAACATGTGTGCGTTGGTGGGGGGGGGGGGGGGATGGGGGAGTGAAATCCTACCGACGGAAGTCATACCAATAGTGGCGTACTCAATAAGTTCCTCACGGTTTGGGCGACACCTCCGATTTTGATACCCAGCCGTCCATTCATTTAAATGCTCACAGGGGGGTATTTATCTCCCGTGCAACGGAGGGGAAAAATTTTGACCTTGTCCGTCTGTCCGCATGCGTATCCGGGCTTTATCTCCGAAACAATAGGTCCGATTGTGAAGAAATTTTACACACGGATATAAGACATGTGAAAGGCGTAATTTTTGTCAGTTAATGGAACAGCTTATTTTCGACGTCATGTCTAGGTTGGATTTCTGATATTTTTAATAATGCTGCATTATTTAAAATAATAATTCTGAAGCAAATAAGAAACCAGATATTTTTGGTAGGCTATTCCGGAATAGACTACCAATAAATCGAATGTCACAGAAATCAATAATGCTTCATTTTTCTTACCAAAGAGTGAAAGTAAATTGAACAATGCAAATTCTCGTCTTTTGTCGAAAGGAAAATATAAATACAAAAAAAATAAATTTACATTTTGCTGTTTATTAGAATGTGGGTAATTCAGTATTAAATAGCCTATTAAAATTTATAATTGCTAAAAATTTATTTCTATTTTCAATTTTTTCATATTTTTTAACCCAGCCGACTTTGTTGGACTGAGTTAGTCGTATCACTATAGCGGGGTTGAATGTATTTGCGTATGTTAAACTTTTTCTTTAAAATACTACTTCTCCTTCAGTTTTGCTCCAGTCCTTTTATATTGCGCAGGAATGTTCCCTGGGTGATTCCCCACCTGGCTATTACTTTTTTTGAGATTGATGAAAAACTGACAAAATGGCGGCACTTTTTGTGCCCGTTTTTCCCCATTTTTAAAATGCTACCCCTTCTACAGTTTGACACCAATCGTTTAGATGTTTCCCAGGGGTTCGCCTACCAGTCTATTATTGTTTTTCGCGGTTCGCCAAAAACTGCCGAAATGGCGGAACTTTGAAGTTTGGCAAAAACTGGAATAAATGGTAGTAAATAACTGAATTGTCAGACCGTTCATTCCTCTCAGTCTTTTTCAAAGAGTTATAAAATTTTAATCGAAAGTTTCTTAGGTGCTTCTCCACATGGACTTTGCTTTTTTTCGCAAATGACAAAAAATGCCGAAATGGTGGAATTTAAAAAAAAATTGTAGAATTGTGTAAATGTCAACTCTTTTCGGCAAGCTTCCAAATTCGAATTAAATGCATTTTACACACTTCATTTTTTGGCCTAACAGTATTTGTTTCAGAGTTTTCTCTCTTTCCTTGTTTGGTAACTCAGCTGGGTCATGTCCTTGGACATGCTTGTTGAAAGTTCAAATGTTAATGTAACAATAACACCATGAGTTGTATTGTGTGGTTGCCAGCCTGGTCGAAAATGGCTGACCGTTACACGTAAGCTGGGGTATTCCTATCGGGGGGTACATACAATTTTTTTAGAAAAAATTTTAAAATGCACCTCCTCCTACATTTTTGACCCGATGTCATTTATTTTTGGTATGATACACCCCTATAGAGTCGTGCATACGGCTTGTGCTTTTTTAGTCGATCGGACAATTTTTGTATTTTGGGGCAATTTTTGAAGCAAAAATTTCGAAACTTAAAATGCATCTACTCGACTTAAGAATTTTTCATTTTGGGGGGAATCTTTGATGAAAATACCTCAAAATGCATCTTCTCCTACAGTTTTGATCAGACATCATTTATTTTGGCAATGAGACATGCTTAGGGTGTCTGTGAATGCGACCTGTGCTTTTTGAGTCGATCAGGGAATTTTTGAGGAATTTTTGAAGAAAAAAAATTCAAAATGCATTTCCTCTTACAGTTTTCATTAGATTTCATTTCTTTTTGATATGAACCGTCTCTAGGGGGTCATGTCTACGGCTTGTGCTTTTTGAGTAAATTGAAAAAAGAAAGAAACAGAATTTTTTACGAATTTTTGAAAAAAAAAATAAATGAATCTCCTCCTAAAGCGCATAAACGCAAGCTATATAAATATGCGCACTGGTCCGAAAAAGAACCGCGAATCAACGTAACCCAGAGAAACATGCACACTGGTCTGAAATGAGAACCACGCATCAACACAAGTTAAATAAACATGCGCAATGGCCTGAAATGCGAACCGCGTATCGACGGAAGTTAAATAAACATGCGAACTGGTCCAAGATAAGCACCGCACATCAACGCAAGTTAAACAAACATACGCACTTTTCCGAAAAAAAGAACCACGCATCGACGCAAGTTGAATAGACATGCGCAGTGGTCGGAAATGAGAACCGCGCATCAACGCAAGTTAGATAAACATGCACAGTGGTCCGAAGAAAGAACCACGAATCGACGCAAGTTGAATAGACATAAGAGTCGGACATCGGCGGGACTTAAAAAAACATGCGTACTGGTCCGAAATGCAAATCGCGTGTCAACGCAAGTTAAATGAACCTGGTCCGAAATGCGAACCGCATTCGACGCAAGTGAAATAAACACGTGCACTGGTCTGAAATAAGAACCGCACATCAACACAAGATAAATAAACATGCGCACTGATCCGAAATAATAACCGCACATCAACACAAGGTAAATAAACATGCGCGCTGGTACGAATGCGAACCGTGCATCAACGCAAGTTAAATAAACATATGCACTGTTCCAAAATGAGAGCCGCGTATCAACGCAAATTAAATAAACATGCCCACTTGTCTGAATAAGAATCGCGCATCGAGGCAAGTTACATAAATATGCGCACTAGTCCGAAATGCGAGCGTTTTTCGAAGGTATCTATGGCAGACTATCCAGTCTACCAGAGATACAAAAAATCTATTTCCCATTTTTCTTGGAAACAGATCTTTGTATGCATTTATCGGTCTGTATGCTGGTTCAGTGCTAAAGCCTAAGCCTAAGATAGACATTTTAAATTAGAATAAGTGTTTTGACGTTTCACTGTTTTTGCAAATGCCAAAGAGCTACGGCTTCCATACTAACAGGCAACAGCAGGTGGCATTAGATGGCAGGGAGTGAGGTGGAGGTGGGGGTGGCGGTTAGCAAAGCTGGTGATGCAGCGATCACCTTCCAGGCCAGGATAAGAAAGACGTAAAGTAAGCCTGTTTGGAGCAACTACCTTCAGGACCCGAATAAAAAGACGTCCACTAAAACCTGTTTAGAGTGACCACCTACTAGACCGGGATGAAAAAGATGTACAGCAAAACTTGCTTCTAGTACCGTCCTCCCAGACCTTGATAAAAGACCTAGAGTAAAATGTGTTTTAGTGACCACCTTCCACACCCTGATAAAAAGGCGTTAAGTAAAACCTGTGTGTAGTGACCACCTTCCAGACCCGGATTAAAAGGCAGAAATGTTTCTTTAGTTGTCCTCTGATGAAAAATTGCTCCTTTATTGATTCGCTAATTGAGAGAGGCAGAGACAGAGAACACGAGTGATATGGGCTAAATTTTCAAACTCTACATCGTAGACGGCGTGACATGTTAGGAATTTTCGAATGTTATACCGCTTGACAGGTCTGGAAAAAATTGAAAAAGTAGTTACTCCCAGAAACGGTTAAGGTTACAGCATTTTGGAAGTTAATTTCGAATTCTTCACAGTACAGTTGTTGATATAAATAAAGTATGAGCTTGACCAATTTGGCCAAATTAGCTAATTTGGACAAATTTCGGAGAAAATGGTTTATCTGGGAAGCTGTAAGAGAGATGGCGATTTAGGCCTCATTTTCTAAATCTCCATCGCACACATTATCTCAGAACGAAGCCGCCCAGTACACCTGTTAATAAAAGGTATAAACTTCGATCTTGTCCAGCTTCGCCGAATTCGTTAATCTAGCCAATTTTTGTGGGTTTTTTTATTGCCTTATCTCGGAAGCTGCAAGAGAGACCATGAGTCGGACCTCATTTTCGAACTCGCCATTGTTTTAGTATCAAATGCACAATTTGAATATTGTTCGTCATAGCATCACGAGAGGGCGATCGTATTTGACAATTGCATTTGGCGACACACTTAAACTACTCCCACTCGCCCGTGAGAGGGGGACGGGGAGGGGAAAGGGTCGGAGGAACCAGCCCACTCACCGGTGAGAGGGAGACGGGGAGAGGAAAGGGTCGGAGGAACCAGCCCACTCACAGGTGAGAGGGGGACGGGAAGAGGAAAGGGTCGGAGGAACCAGCCCACTCACCGGTGAGAGGGGGACGGGGAGAGGAAAGGGTCGGAGGAACCAGCCCACTCATCGGTGAGAGGGGGACGGGGAAGGGGAAAGGGTCGGAGGAACCAGCCCACTCACCGGTGAGAGGGGGACGGGGAGAGGAAAGGGTCGGAGGAACCAGCCCACTCATCGGTGAGAGGGGGACGGGGAAGGGGAAACGGTCGGAGGAACTAGCCACTCACCGGTGAGAGGGGGAAGGGGAAAGGGTCGGAAGAACCAGTCCACTCACCGGTGAGAGGGGGACGGGGAGAGGAAAGGGTCGGAGGAACCAGCCCACTCACCGGTGAGAGGGGGACGGGGAAGGGGAAAGGGTCGGAGGAACCAGCCCACTCACCGGTGAGAGGGGGACGGGGAAGGGGAAAGGGTCGGAGGAACCAGCCCACTCACCGGTGAGAGGGGGACGGGGAGAGGAAAGGGTCGGAGGAACCAGCCCACTCATCGGTGAGAAGGGGACGGGGAAGGGGAAAGGGTCGGAGGAACCAGCCACTCACCGGTGAGAGGGGGAAGGGGAAAGGGTCGGAGGAACCAGCCCACTCACCGGTGAGAGGGCGACGGGGAAGGGGAAAGGGTCGGAGGAACCAGCCCACTCACCGGTGAGAGGGGGACGGGGAGAGGAAAGGGTCGGAGAAACCAGCCCACTCACTGGTGAGAGGGGGACGGGGAGAGGAAAGGGTCGGAGGAACCAGCCCACTCACCGGTGAGAGGGGGACGGGGAGAGGAAAGGGTCGGAGGAACCAGCCCACTCACCGGTGAGAGGGGGACGGGGAGTGGAAAGGGTCGGAAGAACCAGCCCACTCATCGGTGAGAGGGGGACGGGGAGAGGAAAGGGTCGGAGGAACCATCAGTTACATTCAGGTGGGGCGGAGACTGGGAGAAACTTTTGACGAACGAGTGGCGGAGAGTTGATACCTACCAACGATTTATACTGTTCGACGTAAGCTTTGTAACTAATGATAAGATTTTGTCCGGGGACAGTTTGCTACTCATTAAGAAATATGAAGAAACTAGATTTCCTTCAAGTTCTCCCGCAGGAAATGCCCGTACAAAAAAAGCATACTAAAAGCTTACATTGTCGCATTTACAAGGACGAAAAACGGAGGTTTCAGGAGGAAAATAAATGTTTAGTTTGGTTTTTATGCTTTGTTTGCTGTCAGTTTGAGCATACAAAAACGTACAAAAGCAAACAAAAGCAAATAACTCCTTATTTGCAGTAGTTTGTAGATATGCAGTAGTTTGAAGTAGTTTGCAATTTACCGAATTTGTGTACAAATTTAACGT